>CM065591.1:5734315-5909704 GCA_033119425.1 Bufotes viridis | reverse complement strand
AGGATGACTGTAGGACAGGAGAATACAGTCTATTGCTCCCTGTTATCAGCCATTTCAGGGGAGAGGATGACTGTAGGACAGGAGAATACAGTCTATTGCTCCTGTTATCAGCCATTTCAGGAGAGGATGACTGTAGGACAGGAGAATACAGTCTATTGCCCCCTGTTATCAGCCATTTCAGGGAGAGGATGACTGTAGGACAGGAGAATACAGTCTATTGCTCCCTGTTATCAGCCATTTCAGGGGAGAGGATGACTGTAGGACAGGAGAATACAATCTATTGCTCCCTGTTATCAGCCATTTCAGGGGAGAGGATGACTGTAGGACAGGAGAATACAGTCTATTGCCCCCTGTTATCAGCCATTTCAGGGGAGAGGATGACTGTAGGACAGGAGAATACAGTCTATTGCTCCCTGTTATCAGCCATTTCAGGGGAGAGGATGACTGTAGGACAGGAGAATACAATCTATTGCCCCTGTTATCAGCCATTTCAGGGAGAGGATGACTGTAGGACAGGAGAATACAGTCTATTGCCCCCTGTTATCAGCCATTTCAGGGGAGAGGATGACTGTAGGACAGGAGAATACAGTCTATTGCCCCCTGTTATCAGCCATTTCAGGGAGAGGATGACTGTAGGACAGGAGAATACAGTCTATTGCCCCTGTTATCAGCCATTTCAGGGGAGAGGATGACTGTAGGACAGGAGAATACAGTCTATTGCTCCCTGTTATCAGCCATTTCAGGGGAGAGGATGACTGTAGGACAGGAGAATACAGTCTATTGCCCCCTGTTATCAGCCATTTCAGGGGAGAGGATGACTGTAGGACAGGAGAATACAATCTATTGCCCCTGTTATCCAGCCATTTCAGGGGAGAGGATGACTGTAGGACAGGAGAATACAGTCTATTGCCCCTGTTATCAGCCATTTCAGTGGAGAGGATGACTGTAGGACAGGAGAATACAGTCTATTGCTCCCTATCATCAGCCATTTCAGGGAGAGGATGACTGTAGGACAGGAGAATACAGTCTATTGCCCCTGTTATCAGCCATTTCAGGGGAGAGGATGACTGTAGGACAGGAGAATACAGTCTATTACTCCCTGTTATCAGCCATTTCAGGGAGAGGATGACTGTAGGACAGGAGAATACAGTCTATTGCCCCCTGTTATCAGCCATTTCAGGGAGAGGATGACTGTAGGACAGGAGAATACAGTCTATTGCTCCCTGTTATCAGCCATTTCAGGGGAGAGGATGACTGTAGGACAGGAGAATACAATCTAATGCTCCCTGTTATCAGCCATTTCAGGGCGAGGATGACTGTAGGACAGGAGAATACAGTCTATTGCCCCCTGTTATCAGCCATTTCAGGGGAGAGGATGACTGTAGGACAGGAGAATACAATCTATTGCTCCCTGTTATCAGCCATTTCAGGGGAGAGAATGACTGTAGGACAGGAGAATACAGTCTATTGCCCCTGTTATCAGCCATTTCAGGGGAGAGGATGACTGTAGGACAGGAGAATACAGTCTATTGCCCCCTGTTATCAGCTATTTCAGGGGAGAGGATGACTGTAGGACAGGAGAATACAGTCTATTGCTCCCTGTTATCAGCCATTTCAGGGGAGAGGATGACTGTAGGACTGGAGAATACAATCTAATGCCCCCTGTTATCAGCCATTTCAGGGGAGAGGATGACTGTAGGACAGGAAAATACAATCTAATGCCCCCTGTTATCAGCCATTTCAGGGGAGAGGATGACTGTAGGACAGGAGAATACAGTCTATTGCTCCCTGTTATCAGCCATTTCAGGGGAGGCGATGACTGTAGGACAGGAGAATACAGCCTATTGCCCCCTGTTATCAGCCATTTCAGGGGAGAGGATGACTGTAGGACAGGAGAATACAGTCTATTGCTCCATTTTATCAGCCATTTCAGGAGAGAGGATGACTGTAGTACAGGAGAATACAGTCTATTGCTCCCTGTTATCAGCCATTTCAGGGCAGAGGATGACTGTAGGACAGAAGAATACAGTCTATTGCTCCCTGTTATCAGCCATTTCAGGGGAGAGGATGACTGTAGGACAGGAGAATACAATCTATTGCTCCCTGTTATCAGCCATTTCAGGGGAGAGGATGACTGTAGGACAGGAGAATACAGTCTATTGCCCCCTGTTATCAGCCATTTCAGGGGAGAGGATGACTGTAGGACAGGAGAATACAATCTATTGCTCCCTGTTATCAGCCATTTCAGGGGAGAGAATGACTGTAGGACAGGAGAATACAGTCTATTGCTCCCTGTTATCAGCCATTTTAGGGGAGGCGATGACTGTAGGACAGGAGAATACAGTCTATTGCCCCTGTTATCAGCCATTATAGGGGAGAGGATGACTGTAGGACAGGAGAATACAATCTACTGCTCCCTGTTATCAGCCATTTCAGGGGGGAGGATGACTGTAGGACAGGAGAATACAGTCTATTGTCCCCTGTTATCAGCCATTTCAGGGGAGAGGATGACTGTAGGACAGGAGAATACAGTCTATTGCTCCCTGTTATCAGCCATTTCAGGGGAGAGGATGACTGTAGGACAGGAGAATACAGTCTATTGCCCCTGTTATCAGCCATTTCAGGGGAGAGGATGACTGTAGGACAGGAGAATACAATCTATTGCCCCGGTTATCAGCCATTTCAGGGGAGATGATGACTGTAGGACAGGAGAATACAGCCTATTGCCCCCTGTTATCAGCCATTTCAGGGGAGAGGATGACTGTTGGACAGGAGAATACAGTCTATTGCCCCTGTTATCAGCCATTTCAGGGGAGAGGATGACTGTAGGACAGGAGAATACAGTCTATTGCCCCGGTTATCAGCCATTTCAGGGGAGATGATGACTGTAGGACAGGAGAATACAGCCTATTGCCCCCTGTTATCAGCCATTTCAGGGGAGAGGATGACTGTAGGACAGGAGAATACAGTCTATTGCACCCTGTTATCAGCCATTTCAGAGGAGATGATGACTGTAGGAAAGGAGAATACAATCTATTGCCCCCTGTTATCAGCCAGTTCAGGGGAGGGGATGACTGTAGGACAGGAGAATACAGTCTATTGCCCCCTGTTATCAGCCAGTTCAGTGGAGGGGATGACTGTAGGACAGGAGAATACAGTCTATTGCCCCCTATCATCAGTCATTTCAGGGGAGAGGATGACTGTAGGACAGGAGAATACAGTCTATTGCCCCCTGTTATCGGCCATTTCAGGGGAGAGGATGACTGTAGGACAGGAGAATACAATCTATTACTCCCTGTTATCAGCCATTTCAGGGGAGAGGATGACTGTAGGACAGGAGAATACAGTCTAATGCTCCCTGTTATCAGCCATTTCAGGGGAGAGGATGACTGTAGGACAGGAGAATACAGTCTATTACTCCCTGTTATCAGCCATTTCAGGGGAGAGGATGACTGTAGGACAGGAGAATACAGTCTATTGCTCCCTGTTATCAGCCATTTCAGGGGAGAGGATGACTGTAGGACAGGAGAATACAATCTATTGCCCCCTGTTATCAGCCATTTCAGGGGAGAGGATGACTGTAGGACAGGAGAATACAGTCTATTGCCCCCTGATATCAGCCATTTCAGGGGAGAGGATGACTGTAGGACAGGAGAATACAATCTAATGCCCCCTGTTATCAGCCATTTCAGGGGAGAGGATGACTGTAGTACAGGAGAATACAGTCTATTGCCCCCTGTTATCAGCCATTTCAAGGGAGAGGATGACTGTAGGACAGAAGAATTCAGTCTATTGCCTCCTGTTATCAGCCATTTCAGGGGGAGGATGACTGTAGGACAGGAGAATACACTCTATTGCCCCTGTTATCAGCCATTTCAGGGGAGAGGATGGCTGTAGGACAGGAGAATACAATCTATTGCCCCCTGTTATCAGCCATTTCAGGGGAGAGGATGACTGTAGGACAGGAGAATACAATCTATTGCCCCTGTTATCAGCCATTTCAGGGGGGAGGATGACTGTAGGACAGGAGAATACAGTCTATTGCCCCCTGTTATCAGCCATTTCAGGGGAGAGGATGACTGTAGGACAGGAGAATACAGTCTATTGCCCCCTGTTATCAGCTATTTCAGGGGAGAGGATGACTGTAGGACAGGAGAATACAATCTATTGCCCCTGTTATCAGCCATTTCAGGGGAGAGGATGACTGTAGGACAGGAGAATACAGTCTATTGCTCCCTGTTATCAGCCATTTCAGGGGAGAGGATGACTGTAGGACAGGAGAATACAGTCTATTGACCCTGTTATCAGCCATTTCAGGGGAGAGGATGACTGTAGGACAGGAGAATACAGTCTATTGCCCCTGTTATCAGTCATTTCAGGGGGGGAGAGGATGACAGTAGGACAGGAGAATACAGTCTATTGCTCCCTGTTATCAGCCATTTCAGGGGAGAGGATGACTGTAGGACAGGAGAATACAATCTATTGCCCCCTGTTATCAGCCATTTCAGGGGAGAGGATGACTGTAGGACAGGAGAATACAATCTATTGCTCCTGTTATCAGCCATTTCAGGGGGAAAGGATGACTGTAGGACAGGAGACTACAGTCTATCGCCCCCTGTTATCAGCCATTTCAGGGGAGAGGATGACTGTAGGACAGGAGAATACAGTCTATTGCCCCCTGTTATCAGCCATTTCAGGGGAGAGGATGACTGTAGGACAGGAAAATACAGTCTATTGCCCCCTGTTATCAGCCATTTCAGGGGAGAGGATGACTGTAGGACAGGAGAATACAGTCTTTTGCCCCCTGTTATCAGCCATTTCAGGGGAGAGGATGACTGTAGGACAGGAGAATACAGTCTATTGCCCCCTGTTATCAGCCATTTCAGGGGAGAGGATGACTGTAGGACAGGAGAATACAGTCTATTGCCCCCTGTTATCAGCCATTTCAGGGGAGAGGATGACTGTAGGACAGGAGAATACAGTCTATTGCCCCCTGTTATCAGCCATTTCAGGGGGGAGGATCACTGTAGGACAGGAGAATACAATCTATTGCCCCCTGTTATCAGCCATTTCAGGGGAGAGGATGACTGTAGGACAGGAGAATACAGTCTATTGCCTCCTGATATCAGCCATTTCAGGGGGAGGATGACTGTAGGACAGGAGAATACACTCTATTGCCCCTGTTTTCAGCCATTTCAGGGGAGAGTATGACTGTAGGACAGGAGAATACAGTCTATTGCCCCCTGTTATCAGCCATTTCAGGGGAGAGGATGACTGTAGGACAGGAGAATACAGTCTATTGCCCCTGTTATTAGCCATTTCAGGGAGAGGATGACTGTAGGACAGGAGAATACAGTCTATTGCCCCCTGTTATCAGCCATTTCAGGGGAGAGGATGACTGTAGGACAGGAGAATACAGTCTATTGCTCCCTGTTATCAGCCATTTCAGGGGAGAGGATGACAGTAGGACAGGAGAATACAATCTATTGCTCCCTGTTATCAGCCATTTCAGGGGAGAGGATGACTGTAGGACAGGAGAATACAGTCTATTGCCCCCTGTTATCAGCCATTTCAGGGGAGAGGATGACTGTAGGACAGGAGAACACAGTCTATTGCCCCCTGTTATCAGCCATTTCAGGGGAGATGATGACTGTAGGACAGGAGAATACAGTCTATTGCCCCCTGTTATCAGCCATTTCAGGGGAGAGGATGACTGTAGGACAGGAGAATACAGTCTATTGCTCCCTGTTATCAGCCATTTCAGGGGAGAGGATGACTGTAGGACAGGAGAA
The DNA here is from genome assembly GCA_033119425.1 of Bufotes viridis. Lineage (NCBI taxonomy): Eukaryota > Metazoa > Chordata > Amphibia > Anura > Bufonidae > Bufotes > Bufotes viridis. Next base: position 5,903,912 of record CM065591.1, on the reverse strand, counting down.
TACAGTCAATTGCTTTCTGTTATCAGCCATTTCAGGGACGGGATGACTGTAGGACAGGAGAATACAATCTATTGCTCCCTGTTATCAGCCATTTCAGGGGAGAGGATGACTGTAGGACAGGAGAATACAATCTATTGCCCCCTGTTATCAGCCATTTCAGGGGAGGGGATGACTGTAGGACAGGAGAATACCGTCTATTGCCCCCTGTTATCAGCCATTTCAGGGGAGAGGATGACTGTAGGACAGGAGAATACAGTCTATTGCTCCCTGTTATCAGCCATTTCAGGGGAGAGGATGACTGTAGGACAGGAGAATACAGTCTATTGCCCCCTGTTATCAGCCATTTCAGGGGAGAGGATGACTGTAGGACAGGAGAATACAGTCTATTGCCCCCTGTTATCAGCCATTTCAGGGGAGAGGATGACTGTAGGACAGGAGAATACAGTCTATTGCAACCTGTTATCAGCCATTTCAGGGGAGAGGATGACTGTAGGACAGGAGAATACAGTCTATTGCCCCCTGTTATCAGCCATTTCAGGGAGAGGATGACTGTAGGACAGGAGAATACAGTCTATTGCCTCCTGTTATCAGCCATTTCAGGGAGAGGATGACTGTAGGACAGGAGAATACAGTCTATTGCCCCTGTTATCAGCCATTTCAGGGGAGAGGATGACTGTAGGACAGGAGAATACAGTCTATTGCCCCCTGTTATCAGCCATTTCAGTGGAGAGGATGACTGTAGGACTGGAGAATACAGTCTATTGCCCCCTGTTATCAGCCATTTCAGGGGAGGGGATGACTGTAGGACAGGAGAATACAGTCTATTGCCTCCTGTTATTAGCCATATCAGGGGAGAGGATGACTGTAGGACAGGAGAATACAGTCTATTGCTCCCTGTTATCAGCCATTTCAGGGGAGAGGATGACTGTAGGACAGGAGAATACAGTCTATTGCCTCCTGTTATCAGCCATATCAGGGGAGAGGATGACTGTAGGACAGGAGAATACAGTCTATTGCTCCCTTTTCTTGTTCCTTGTTTATATCTGTATCTGGGAAAGTTGGGTGAGCTCCACTACTTCCACTATAATAGTCCTGGATTACAAGTCCCCTCCATTATGTACAGACCCATCCCCCGCTCTGGTTACGTTGTACACTAGGGGTCCCCGACCATCCTGTGCCACAACCATTGCTTCCTCAGCTTCTGACATCCATGCCGTTATATATGGTCGCCGCTGCTCTCCCTATAAATATTCAGGCCTGTGTCAGCGCTCACAGCAGGATGAGTCCCTCGTCTTTTACATAATCAATCCTGATGTCTTGATGTCACATGAACGTCAATACGTTTCTAGGTAGCTGGAGGTGAAGCGCGAACGTCAGATCGGCGTCACACCAGTCCGTGGAGAAATGCCGCATACTGTCATCAAAAGTCAAGAGCAGAAAGATGACATTGATCAGGCTTCATACATCCCTGGGCGCATTATCCTGCTAAGAGAGGGCACTGCCATTAGGGGGCACTGCTGTCCTGAAGAGAGTATGTGTCAGTACGGTGGTTGGGGTAGGTGGTACTTATCACATCCACACAATGTCAGGACACAAGGTTTCCAGCAGAACATTAACCAGAACATCACACTGCCTCTTTTGTATTGTCATCTTCCCATAGAGCACCTGGTGCCATCTCTTCTTCAGGTAAGTGACGACACACACCTGGCTGTCCACATGATGTAACCTGATTCCTCAGACCCGACATCATCTTCCCACAATGCACCTGGTGCCATCTCTTCTTCAGGTAAGTGATGAACACACACCTGGCTGTCCACATGATGTAATGTGATCCATCAGACCAGGCCACCATCTTCCCATAGTGCACCTGGTGCCATCTGTTCTTCAGGTAAGTGATGCACACACACCTGGCTGTCCACATGATGTAATGTGATCCATCAGACCAGGCCGCCATCTTCCCATAGTGCACCTGGTGCCATCTGTTCTTCAGGTAAGTGATGCACATATACCTTGCTGTCCACATGATGTAACCTGATTCCTCAGACCTGACGCATCTTCCCACAATGCACCTGGTGCCATCTGTTCTCCAGGTAAGTGATGCACACACCGGCCATCTATGGTGTGAAGTCAGTGAATGGACGGAGCATTGAAGAGATCCTGATTGACGCCATCTTCTTTGTAGAGAGATCAGCAGCTGCCACGGTCATTGCAACGCTTATCTATGGAGGAGTCAAGGGCCTGGAGGCTCAGAGGATCTGCCGGTGCAGGGTTGGGATTTCTCGGAGGGCCCGGATTGGTTCCTCAGTCCTGACATCTGTTACCTGTGTCGTCGGTCCTGACGGGGTTAATAGAGGGCGACACGCAGTTTCCATGTGAATCATTCCGCGCCGTGACCCTGGAGCAGTCGGCCGGAGATTATGTGGGATTTCCACGGGCTGCGGACAGATGGCACGAGCTAAATATGGACATGGAAAAAAACCAAACACAGCCAGCGCCGCGTCACAAGTAATTAGCCGGCGAATCCGCGGCTACCAGATGTTCTCGCTGCGCCGACAGGAAGACTCCACAAGGTTATCACCGTCACCACGGATCAGAATCCCACCCTACTGACCCCTCCATCCTCGGGACCCCACAGCAGTCAGGGACCATGGCATCCAGCTCCGCAGCAATGGTTGTCCAGGCACAGCGCCGCCTCTGGACTTAGCGGTTGTTCTTGGTACTGCAGGGACAAGCGGCGCCTCCATTCTAGGTAATAATGTGAGTACCTTAGAAAGAGGAGTCACATGACAAGTCACTTCAACCAGTCAGCAGAATAGGAGAGGTCACATGACGCATGAGTAATGTATTACAAAAAGAGCTGAGTAGGTCACATGACAAATCTCTGCAGCACAGAACCCTAGGAAACAGGAAGAGCTCTCGTGGTCACGTGACTCACACCTTTAGTCCTGTTATCCAATCAGCTGAGACATCTGCAGCCCTAAACAGGAAGTGCCCTTCCCCTGGGAGTCAGGGGGCAGGGCTCTTTCTTATGTGCTGTTTTTCCATGCAGTTGTTGCCTGGCAACCAGTGCAGCCATCTGTTGGTGACTACATGGAGCCCCTCACTAGTGCCACCCACCAGTCTACAGAGGCACATACGGGGGGCCTGGTCCCTAAAGACAGAGCTCCACTTTAAAGGGGTTATCCAGCCTGTAGATACGAGTTATCCTCAAGATCGGTCAGATGGTTGGGGATCCAATGCCCAAGTTTTCTTGAGACATACATAAAATTTCTGTAAAGACTCGAAGACCCTTAGGACAGTTTTAGGCAAAAAAAAAAAGTCACACGTCCTTGTTGTGCGACTAATTCAACGCACATGCACCTAAATTTAGGGCAGTGATGGGGCGTGACCATAGACCCCAGCAAATTCACTACCATTTACAGCTGTTTCCAGGCATTACTGATGACTGAAATCCACTGAAATTAGTTTATGGTGTTTATCAGAATTTCTGGGCTTTTCTTTGTCCATCTGCTCTTTGAGGATTGACCTCAGGTTCTCTTTAGATTGAGATCCTTTGGGATATGATGAGCATTGCTTTCTCCAGCCGGATGGACATCGACACATTGCTTCTGAGTAGTCGGAGAAAGTTGCTCCTGGATGGTCAGGAGAAGTTGCTCCAAGATGATTAGAGTTCGCTCCTGGATGGCTGGGAGAAGCCGCTCCTGGATGGTTAGGAGAAGTTGCTCCAAGATGATTAGAGTTCGCTCCTGGATGGCTGGGAGAAGCCGCTCCTGGATGGTCGGGAGAAGTTGCTCCTGGATGGTCGGGAGAAGTTGCTCCTGGATGGTCGGGAGAAGTTAGTTTTAGATGGCCGGAAGAAGTTGCTCCTGGTTGGTCGGGAGAAGTTGCTCCTGGTTGGTCGGGAGAAGTTAGCTTTAGATGGTCGGAAGAAGTTGCTCCTGGGTGGTCGGGAGAAGTTAGTTTTGGATGGTCGGGAGAAGTTGCTTCTGGGTGGTCGGGAGAAGTTGCTTCTGGGTGGTCGGGAGAAGTTGGTTCTGGATGATCCTAAGAAGTTGCTCCTGGATGATCCTAAGAAGTTGCTCCTGGATGGTCGGGAGAAGTTGCTTCTGGGTGGCCAGAAGATGTTAGTTTTGGATGGTCGGGAGAAGTTGCTCCTGGATGGTCGGGAGAAGTTAGTTTTGGATGGTCGAAAGAAGTTGTTCCTTGGATGGTCAGAAGTTGCTCCTGGATGATCGGGAGAAGTTTGTTTTGGATGGTTGGAAGAAGTTGCTCCTAGCTGATTAAGAGAAGTTGTTCCTGGATGGTTGGGAGAAGTTGCTCCTAGCTGATTAGGAGCAGTTGCTCCTGGATGGTTGGGAGAAGTCGCTCCTGGATGGTTGGGAGCAGTCGCTCCTGGATGGTTGGGAGCAGTCGCTCCTGGATGGTTGGGAGAAGTTGCTCCTGGATGGTTGGGAGAAGTCGCTCCTGGATGGTCAGAAGTTGCTCCTGGATGATCGGGAGAAGTTTGTTTTGGATGGTTGGAAGAAGTTGCTCCTGGATGGTTGGGAGAAGTTGCTCCTGGATGGTTGGGAGAAGTTGCTCCTGGATGGTCGGGAGAAGTTGCTCCTGGATGGTTGGGAGAAGTTGTGCCTGGATGGTTGGGAGAAGTTGCTCCTGGATGGTTGGGAGACGTTGTGCCTGGATGGTTGGGAGCGTCGTGCCTGGATGGTCAGAAGTCGCTCCTGGATGGTTGGAAGAAGTTAGTTCTGGATGGTTGGGAGAAGTTGCTCCTGGATGGTCGGGAGCAGTCGCTCCTGGAAGGTTGGGAGAAGTTGCTCCTAGCTGATTAGGAGATGTTGCTCCTGGATGGTCGGGAGAAGTTGCTCCTAGCTGATTAGGAGACATTGCTCCTGGATGGTTGGGAGAAGTTGCTCCTAGCTGATTAGGAGACGTTGTTCCTGGATGGTCGGGAGAAGTTGCTCCTAGCTGATTAGGAGAAGTTGCTCCTGGATGGTTGGGAGAAGTTGCTCCTAGCCGATTAGGAGACGTTGCTCCTGGATGGTTGGGAGAAGTTGCTCCTAGCTGATTAGGAGACATTGCTCCTGGATGGTTGGGAGAAGTTGCTCCTAGCCGATTAGGAGACATTGCTCCTGGATGGTTGGGAGAAGTTGCTCCTAGCCGATTAGGAGACGTTGCTCCTGGATGGTTGGGAGAAGTTGCTCCTGGATAGTTGGGAGAAGTTGCTCCTAGCTGATTAGGAGACGTTGCTCCTGGATGGTTGGGAGAAGTTGCTCCTGGATGGTTGGGAGAAGTTGCTCCTAGCTGATTAGGAGAAGTTGCTCCTGGATGGTTGGGAGAAGTTGCTCCTAGCTGATTAGGAGAGGTTGTGCCTGGATGGTTGGGAGAAGTCGCCCCTGGAGGTGTTTTTGATCCCATTCTTTATTCAGGCCAATGCTCTTAGCTGAATCGAGAGTGAGACCACTTCCTTGGATAAGAAGCTGGACATGAATGGTCTCTTGATGTGGAAGGGATAGCATGACACAGGACTCATGGTAGAACTCACCTTTTCTTCTCCAGCTGTCCCAGTATAAAGCGGGTATCATCAGAGAAAATAACTTCACCCCAGTCCCCTCCAGGCCAGTCTCTGTACTTCCTGCAGGATGTCCATCTGTCCTGGATGTTTGTCTTGGAGAGAAGTGGCTTCTTTGCCTCCGTTCTTGACATCAGGCCGTCCTCCATAAGCCTTCACCTCATTGTGTGTAGAGTTGCATTGCGACCTACCTGCGGTTGTTCCTGAGCAAGCTCTGTACTGGTGGTGACCCGATCCCCTAGCTGAATCCAGACGGTCCTGGCACTTGCTGGAATTTCTTGGGCCTTAACCTTCTTCACACCATTAGACCCTCTCTTCTTGAAGCTGTTGATGATCCAAGAAATGGTTGGTTGAAGAGGAAATATTAAAAGCAGCAAGAGCCTTACCTGTGAATCCCTTTTGATGCAAAGCAATGATGACTGCATGTGTCTCTTTGGAGGTAACCATGTTTAACAGAAGAAGACAATGATTTTAAACCCCCCCCCCCCTTTTAAAACAAGCAGTCTGCTCTTGTAATTCAATCAGCACGACAGAGTGATATCAGGTGCCTTGTCCTCGTTAAAACTTTCTCCTGAGCTATGAGAAGATCACGGACATGATGTTAGCAGGTTACTTTGTGGACATTAGGTTTTGTTAATTTTCATGGCACGGCCTTACCTTACTATTAATTACAATTCATCTGATCACTCCTCATAACTCTCAATCCCCAGAAAAACCAAAGCAGCAAAATGTGTAAAAACCAAAATTGTGTCAGTCTCAAAACTTTTGGCTACGACAGTGCAGTGTACAGAGCGGAAGCAGAAGGCGCCATCCACTGTGTAGTGGCCATGTCAGGTACTGCAGCTCAGCTCCCAATCACCTGAATGCATCCTCTCATGTTCTGGCTTTTAGTCGCTGCCACTTGGAGACTTCCAACTTATCTAGGTCAGCACTTTGTGACTGTCTCTTTGGTCACCCTCTGGTCACTAGATTTAGCAAAGCGCTCTCTAAGCCCCTTGTCTCTCGCATTCTCAGCACTCCGTTAGCCCACTGTTTTTTTTGCTGCAGTCTCACTTTCCTTCTGCTGCCTCTTTCCCAGTTGGTGTACAGTTCCCAGAAGTCTCATAGTCCTTCTTGTGCGCGCTCTCTCTCTCTGCTGTCTCGCTATATTGCATTAGCTGCAAGGTCTCAAGGATTGACATGTATTAGTTAAGGGGGTCTGTTGTGGGGTATGTATTAGTTTAGGGCAGTGGTCAGCAAACTGCGGCTCTAGAGCCACATGTGGCTCTTTAGCCCCCTGACATTGGCTCTTCCAGCTGCGGGCTCACATGTACAGCGCGATCGCATTTTCATTGCCTGTGGCAAAAATCGGCAGGAGGGGGATGACCAGGAAGCGGTGAAGGCTCTGTACTCACCGCTTCCTGGTCCTCGGCTGTAGGCTGTGCAGGGCTCCGCACGGTGTGAGGCGCTCTGTGACGTCACGCTGTACACGCCAGTTCACAGCACAGCCAACAGCAGGAGGAACACAGAGCGAGGGTGGTGAGGAGCAGCGGCATCCAGGAGCAGGAGAGGTAGGGGCCTTTTTTATTTTTTAACCTTGGGGCTGATCTGAGGCAATGAAGTGATGAGAATCATAATCGGGGATATGAGAGGCATCATGGATGATGAGAGGCATCATGGATAATAAAGGGGATGATGAGAATCATAATGGGGGATATGTGAGGCATTATGGATGATGAGAGGCATCATGGATAATAACAGGGTTGATAAGAGGCATGGGCAAATAAATCGCTGTTTTGTTGATATTCGGCTCAGTTGACTAATAAGTTTGCCCACCACTGGTTTAGGGGGTCTGGTCTGGGGTCTGTATTAGTTTAGGGGGTCTGGTCTGGGGTCTGTATTAGTTTAGGGGGTCTGGTCTGGGGTATGTATTAGTTTAGGGGGTCTGGTCTGGGGTATGTATTAGTTTAGGGGGTCTGGTCTGGGGTATGTATTAGTTTAGGGGATCTGTATTAGTTTAGGGGGTCTGGTCTGGGGTCTGTATTAGTTTAGGGGGTCTGGTCTATGGTATGTATTAGTTTAGGGGGTCTGGTATGGGGTCTGTGTTAGTTTAGGGGGTCTGGTCTGGGGTCTGTATTAGTTTAGGGGGTCTGGTCTGGGGTATGTATTAGTTTAGGGGGTCTGGTCTGGGGTCTGTATTAGTTTAGGGCATCTGGTCTGGGGTCTGTATTAGTTTAGGGCGTCTGGTCTGGGGTCTGTATTAGTTTAGGGGGTCTGGTCTGGGGTCTGTATTAGTTTAGGGGGTCTGTATTAGTTTAGGGGGTCTGGTCTGGGGTATGTATTAGTTTAGGGGGTCTGGTCTAGGGTATGTATTAGTTTAGGGGGTCTGGTATGGGGTCTGTATTAGTTTAGGGGGTCTGGTCTGGGGTATGTATTAGTTTAGGGGATCTGTATTAGTTTAGGGGGTCTGGTCTGGGGTATGTATTAGTTTAGGGGGTCTGGTCTAGGGTATGTATTTGTTTAGGGGGTCTGTATTAGTTTAGGGGTTCTGGTCTGGGGTCTGTATGAGTTTAGGGCGTCTGGTCTGGGGTCTGTATTAGTTTAGGGCGTCTGGTCTGGGGTCTGTATTAGTTTAGGGCGTCTGGTCTAGGGTATATATTAGTTTAGGGGGTCTGGTCTAGGGTATATATTAGTTTAGGGGGTCTGGTATGGGGTCTGTATTAGTTTAGGGGGTCTGGTCTGGGGTCTGTATTAGTTTAGGGCGTCTGGTCTGGGGTCTGTATTAGTTTAGGGCGTCTGGTCTGGGGTCTGTATTAGTTTAGGGCGTCTGGTCTGGGGTCTGTATTAGTTTAGGGCGTCTGGTCTAGGGTATATATTAGTTTAGGGGGTCTGGGGTATGTATTAGTTTAGGGGGTTTGTATTAGTTTAGGGGGTCTGGATTAGTTTAGGGGGTCTGGTCTGGGGTCTGGGTTAGTTTAGGGGGTCTGGTCTGGGGTCTGTATTAGTTTAGGGGGTCTGGTCTGGGGTCTGTACTAGTTTAGGGGTCTGGTCTGGGGTCTGTATTAGTTTAGGGGTCTGGTCTGGGGTCTGTATTAGTTTAGGGGTCTGGTCTAGGGTATGTATTAGTTTAGGGGGTCTGGTCTGGGGTATGTGCTAGTTTAGGGGTCTGGTCTGGGGTCTGTATTAGTTTAGGGGTCTGGTCTGGGGTATGTATTAGTTTAGGGGTCTGGTCTGGGGTCTGTATTAGTTTAGCGGGTCTGGTCTGGGGTATGTATTAGTTTAGGGGTCTGGTCTGGGGTATGTATTAGTTTAGCGGGTCTGGTCTGGGGTCTGTATTAGTTTAGGGGTCTGGTCTAGGGTATGTATTAGTTTAGGGGTCTGGTCTGGGGTATGTATTAGTTTAGGGGTCTGGTCTGGGGTATGTATTAGTTTAGGGGTCTGGTCTGGGGTCTGTATTAGTTTAGGGGGTCTGGTCTGGGGTATGTATTAGTTTGGGGGTCTGGTCTGGGGTATGTATTAGTTTAGCGGGTCTGGTCTGGGGTCTGTATTAGTTTAGGGGTCTGGTCTAGGGTATGTATTAGTTTAGGGGTCTGGTCTGGGGTATGTATTAGTTTAGGGGGTCTGGTCTGGGGTCTGTATTAGTTTAGGGGTCTGGTCTGGGGTCTGTATTAGTTTAGGGGTCTGTCTAGGGTATGTATTAGTTTAGGGGTCTGGTCTGGGGTCTGTATTAGTTTAGGGGTCTGGTCTGGGGTCTGTATTAGTTTAGGGGCTCTGGTCTGGGGTCTGTATTAGTTTAGGGGTCTGGTCTAGGGTATGTATTAGTTTAGGGGGTCTGGTCTGGGGTATGTATTAGTTTAGGGGGTCTGGTCTGGGGTCTGTATTAGTTTAGGGGTCTGGTCTGAGGTCTGTATTAGTTTAGGGGTCTGGTCTGGGGTCTGTATTAGTTTAGGGGTCTGGTCTGGGGTATGTATTAGTTTAGCGGGTCTGGTCTGGGGTCTGTATTAGTTTAGGGGGTCTGGTCTGGAGTATGTATTAGTTTAGGGCGTCTGGAGTATGTATTAGTTTAGGGCGTCTGGTCTGGGGTATGTATTTTAGAGGGTCTGGTCTGAGGTCTGTATTAGTTTAGGGGGTCTGGTCTGGGGTCTGTATTAGTTTAGGGCGTCTGGTCTGGGGTATGTATTAGTTTAGGGCGTCTGGTCTGGGGTCTGTATTAGTTTAGGGGGTCTGGTCTGGGGTATGTATTTTAGAGCGTCTGGTCTGGGGTCTGTATTCTAGTTTAGGGTCTGGTCTGGGGTGTGTATGATTTTACAGGGTCTGCTTGCAGTCTACATTTTCGGTTGTGCTGAACGGGGTCAGATGTGTTACTTGTGATTCCAATGCCACGAGTTGGGGGCGTGCCCTGCATCACATAAAAGCTCATTCGTGTTGAGTTTTGCGCTTTAGAGCGCGACTGTCCATCTCGCCCTCGCTTTAACGAGCCTGCACACTTAGGAGTGCGTCAGTATTCAGAATGGGGTCGTGGCTTAGTACCCCCAAGTTTGTAATCTGTGGAGAGTAACTGTCGGCCATGATTACCCTGCTGCGCTCTTGTGGGTGCTGACTCCTCCCCACTTGGGGTCACCAATCAATCCTTACGATCAGAAGCGGTTCCTCTATCGGTGGCATGCAGCAGCTCGGGGGCCCTGATCAATGGCGTGCCTATATTCTATCATCTTCCTGATGGAATCCCCCGATCTATTGTGTCTCATGATCTAGGGATCCAGGAACGATGGTGCACGGACCGCCCCCCACAGTGATCGTGGTCATGGATCCAATAAGATGGGCCTCTATGAGCTTCTCAGTTGTTTTGCGGTGAATCAGGGTAGCAGATCTCAGGCCCCCGTATAGTGAACACAGCTCCACTGCGGAGAAGACACATCAGGCGGCGGGGAGGGGGTGGGTTCACCTTATAAAGGGACTTTATTATCCACTGGGATCAGTCCTGAACTATGTACACAGGTATAAATGCCATCTGACACCCCACTGTCTGCGCAGCACAGTCCACTGTCTCTGTGGGGTGTCAGGTCACACATATAAAGCATCGTCCATCGCTTCCCGGGTCCAGTCCAGGAATAAGCACAGAGAAGCAGCAAAGGAGACTTCAACAGCCCAAAGAGGATCGAGGGGCCCGAGTCAGGGGCCCGAGTCAGAGGCCCGAGGACTGCGATGGGAAGATGGGTCCGTTCTCCTGCAGAAGAAGACGACAGAACAGAAGATATTACAATGCTTCAAAAACATTTCTAAAACATTTAAAGGGGTTTTCCGGGACCCAGCAGGCCCTGCCAACACAATTATGTGGGAGAAGCAGCAAGCAGAGATACTGAAACGGTGAGAAACTGGTAAAGTGTTCATTAAAGCGGTTTTCCGGGACTCAGCGGGCCCCGCATATGGCCACCCCTACGGGAGGACGCTTGTACATAACCTCTCGGGAACCTGGTGGCCGCCGACGTCTCGTCCTCTACCAGGTTTCCGGCCTGGACTATGGACATGACGTCACTTCTGCTGTGGAACCCCATCCTGACCTATGGGGGTCCAGTGTGAACGGCTCAGACCTCTGCACTGACCCGCAGCCAGAGGTCGCTATGACGCTTGCGCAGGCATCACAGCCGCATGTGCAGGCAATTTTACGCTTTGCTTTAAGTCTCGCTGGTATGTTTGGAGCAGTGTATCAGCGCAGCCCGGGTAGGGTCCACTGGAACGTGATGCCATGAAAAACGACATGTGCCATTATTCTGCAAAAGCGGTAAAAACACATAAAACGAGGCATTTCTGGTATTGTGTTAAGCGTACCTTCCCCAAGAACAGCGGATAAAGCGGCGATTATGGTGAGAAGCATGAATTTGAAGTGCAAAAAACAATCGGTTATAAAAACCCTAAAATGCCATGGTGTCCCACAGAAAAAGCAGAAAAGCGCCCCCCCGGCGTCCTCTTCTGTACTCCTCCTTGGCTGCAAATGAGGAGAACTTACTGCACCGAAAATATGTAGTGCGACCTCTGCCCTCAGTCGTGCTGGCAGGACTGGCTGCAAATGTAGACCAAGTGTGCTTTCACTCACTGACGGCAAGCAGAGATCTCAAAAGTGTGAAGAACTTGAAAAATGAGATGCATTTGAGAGACTGATGATGCAAGGCTTTCCCTTACACTTGTAGGACACATGCAGTCATTCTTATGGACTGTGGGGTGGAAGGATCTGGGGGTTCTGGGTCCATCCGTGGCCACCTGTACGTATGTGAGACTCCCCGTACAGAGCCCTGAGAACGCGCTGCGCTCAGGGGGGACTATTCCTGCAGTGTATGGAGCACGAGCTACATCTCCGCAGACTGAGCAGAGTTGGACTCTGTGAATCCTCATCTGGGCCACAGGCCGCTCCCAGCACCGCAGACCTCCTGGACGAGACACATCAAAAGGGGATGGGAAGGGGTTCCGTTAACCCTGGATTTGCCTTATATTGGCAGCCGTTCACCACTCTGCACATATTTCATGCTACATTTGGTTTTCATCAGGTCACATTGGCTCTGACGCTTCTGGTGTTAACCGTCTCACGGACTAACGTATAGGAAAACATGGCCGCCAAATCTCACAGAGATAAGTGCATGGAGTTATTCCCCGCTGCGCACTGACAGCTGGGTATACAGTAAGAACGCGGTCATATATACGTATGAGCACAGCGCCATATATAACACAGTAAAGCATCGCCCGTATCCTCAGCTGGGTATACAGTAAGAACGCTGTAATATATACGTATGAGCACAGCGCCATATATAACACAGTAAAGCATCGCCCGTATCCTCAGCTGGGTATACGGTAAGAACGCTGTAATATATACGTATGAGCACAGCGCCATATATAACACAGTAAAGCATCGCCCGTATCCTCAGCTGGGTATACAGTAAGAACGCGGTCATATATACGTATGAGCACAGCGCCATATATAACACAGTAAAGCATCGCCCGTATCCTTAGCTGGGTATACAGTAAGAACGCTGTAATATATACGTATGAGCACAGCGCCATATATAACACAGTAAAGCATCGCCCGTATCCTCAGCTGGGTATACAGTAAGAACGCTGTAATATATACGTATGAGCACAGCGCCATATATAACACAGTAAAGCATCGCCGGTATCCTCAGCTGGGTATACAGTAAGAACGCTGTAATATATAGGTATGAGCACAGCGCCATATATAACACAGTAAAGCATCACCCGTATCCTCAGCTGGGTATACAGTAAGAACGCTGTAATGTATAGGTATGAGCACAGCGCCATATATAACACAGTAAAGCGTCGCCCGTATCCTCAGCTGGGTATACGGTAAGAACGCTGTAATATATACGTATGAACACAGCGCCATATATAACACAGTAAAGCGTCGCCCGTATTCTCAGCTGGGTATACAGTAAGAACGCTGTAATATCTACGTATAAACACAGCGCCATATATAACACAGTAAAGCATCGCCCGTATCCTCAGCTGGGTATACAGTAAGAACGCTGTAATATATACGTATGAGCACAGCGCCATATATAACACAGTAAAGCATCGCCCGTATCCTCAGCTGGGTATACAGTAAGAACGCTGTAATATATACGTATGAGCACAGCGCCATATATAACACAGTAAAGCGTCGCCCGTATCCTCAGCTGGGTATACAGTAAGAACGCTGTAATATATACGTATGAGCACAGCGCCATATATAACACAGTAAAGCATCGCCCGTATCCTCAGCTGGGTATACAGTAAGAACGCTGTAATATATAGGTATGAGCACAGCGCCATATATAACACAGTAAAGCATCGCCCGTATCCTCAGCTGGGTATACAGTAAGAACGCTGTAATATATACGTATGAGCACAGCGCCATATATAACACAGTAAAGCATCGCCCGTATCCTCAGCTGGGTATACAGTAAGAACGCTGTAATATATACGTATGAGCACAGCGCCATATATAACACAGTAAAGCGTCGCCCGTATCCTCAGCTGGGTATACAGTAAGAACGCTGTAATATATACGTATGAGCACAGCGCCATATATAACACAGTAAAGCATCGCCCGTATCCTCAGCTGGGTATACAGTAAGAACGCTGTAATATATACGTATGAGCACAGCGCCATATATAACACAGTAAAGCATCGCCCGTATCCTCAGCTGGGTATACAGTAAGAACGCTGTAATATATACGTATGAGCACAGCGCCATATATAACACAGTAAAGCATCGCCCGTATCCTCAGCTGGGTATACAGTAAGAACGCTGTAATATATAGGTATGAGCACAGCGCCATATATAACACAGTAAAGCATCGCCCGTATCCTCAGCTGGGTATACAGTAAGAACGCTGTAATATATAGGTATGAGCACAGCGCCATATATAACACAGTAAAGCATCGCCCGTATCCTCAGCTGGGTATACAGTAAGAACGCTGTAATATATACGTATGAGCACAGCGCCATATATAACACAGTAAAGCATCGCCCGTATCCTCAGCTGGGTATACAGTAAGAACGCTGTAATATATACGTATGAGCACAGCGCCATATATAACACAGTAAAGCATCGCCCGTATCCTCAGCTGGGTATACAGTAAGAACGCTGTAATATATACGTATGAACACAGCGCCATATATAACACAGTAAAGCATCGCCCGTATCCTCAGCTGGGTATACAGTAAGAACGCTGTAATATATACGTATGAGCACAGCGCCATATATAACACAGTAAAGCATCGCCCGTATCCTCAGCTGGGTATACAGTAAGAACGCTGTAATATATACGTATGAGCACAGCGCCATATATAACACAGTAAAGCATCGCCCGTATCCTCAGCTGGGTATACAGTAAGAACGCTGTAATATATAGCGTATGAACACAGCGCCATATATAACACAGTAAAGCATCGCCCGTATCCTCAGCTGGGTATACAGTAAGAACGCTGTAATATATACGTATGAGCACAGCGCCATATATAACACAGTAAAGCATCGCCCGTATCCTCAGCTGGGTATACAGTAAGAACGCTGTAATATATAGGTATGAGCACAGCGCCATATATAACACAGTAAAGCATCGCCCGTATCCTCAGCTGGGTATACAGTAAGAACGCTGTAATATATAGGTATGAACACAGCGCCATATATAACACAGTAAAGCATCGCCTGTATCCTCAGCTGGGTATACGGTAAGAACGCTGTAATATATAGGTATGAACACAGCGCCATATATAACACAGTAAAGCATCGCCCGTATCCTCAGCTGGGTATACAGTAAGAACGCTGTAATATATAGGTATGAACACAGCGCCATATATAACACAGTAAAGCATCGCCCGTATCCTCAGCTGGGTATACAGTAAGAACGCTGTAATATATAGGTATGAGCACAGCGCCATATATAACACAGTAAAGCGTCGCCCGTATCCTCAGCTGGGTATACAGTAAGAACGCTGTAATATATAGGTATGAGCACAGCGCCATATATAACACAGTAAAGCATCGCCCGTATCCTCAGCTGGGTATACAGTAAGAACGCTGTAATATATACGTATGAGCACAGCGCCATATATAACACAGTAAAGCATCGCCCGTATCCTCAGCTGGGTATACAGTAAGAACGCTGTAATATATAGGTATGAGCACAGCGCCATATATAACACAGTAAAGCATCGCCCGTATCCTCAGCTGGGTATACAGTAAGAACGCTGTAATATATACGTATGAGCACAGCGCCATATATAACACAGTAAAGCATCGCCCGTATCCTCAGCTGGGTATACAGTAAGAACGCTGTAATATATAGGTATGAGCACAGCGCCATATATAACACAGTAAAGCATCGCCCGTATCCTCAGCTGGGTATACAGTAAGAACGCTGTAATATATACGTATGAGCACAGCGCCATATATAACACAGTAAAGCATCGCCCGTATCCTCAGCTGGGTATACAGTAAGAACGCTGTAATATATACGTATGAGCACAGCGCCATATATAACACAGTAAAGCATCGCCCGTATCCTCAGCTGGGTATACAGTAAGAACGCTGTAATATATAGGCATGAGCACAGCGCCATATATAACACAGTAAAGCGTCGCCCGTATCCTCAGCTGGGTATACAGTAAGAACGCTGTAATATATACGTATGAACACAGCGCCATATATAACACAGTAAAGCGTCGCCCGTATCCTCAGCTGGGTATACAGTAAGAACGCTGTAATATATACAGGTATGAACACAGCGCCATATATAACACAGTAAAGCGTCGCCCGTATCCTCAGCTGGGTATACAGTAAGAACGCTGTAATATATAGGTATGAGCACAGCGCCATATATAACACAGTAAAGCGTCGCCCGTATCCTCAGCTGGGTATACAGTAAGAACGCTGTAATATATACGTATGAACACAGCGCCATATATAACACAGTAAAGCATCGCCCGTATCCTCAGCTGGGTATACAGTAAGAACGCTGTAATATATACGTATGAGCACAGCGCCATATATAACACAGTAAAGCGTCGCCCGTATCCTCAGCTGGGTATACAGTAAGAACGCTGTAATATATAGGTATGAACACAGCGCCATATATAACACAGTAAAGCATCGCCCGTATCCTCAGCTGGGTATACAGTAAGAAAGCTGCAATATATAGGTATGAGCACAGCGCCATATATAACACAGTAAAGCATCGCCCGTATCCTCAGCTGGGTATACAGTAAGAACGCTGTAATATATACGTATGAGCACAGCGCCATATATAACACAGTAAAGCATCGCCCGTATCCTCAGCTGGGTATACAGTAAGAACGCTGTAATATATAGGTATGAGCACAGCGCCATATATAACACAGTAAAGCATCGCCCGTATCCTCAGCTGGGTATACAGTAAGAACGCTGTAATATATACGTATGAGCACAGCGCCATATATAACACAGTAAAGCATCGCCCGTATCCTCAGCTGGGTATACAGTAAGAA
This sequence comes from Bufotes viridis, assembly GCA_033119425.1. Classification (NCBI taxonomy): domain Eukaryota; kingdom Metazoa; phylum Chordata; class Amphibia; order Anura; family Bufonidae; genus Bufotes; species Bufotes viridis. The sequence continues at coordinate 5,887,346 of CM065591.1, read as the reverse complement.
CGCTGTAATATATACGTATGAGCACAGCGCCATATATAACACAGTAAAGCATCGCCCGTATCCTCAGCTGGGTATACAGTAAGAACGCTGTAATATATACGTATGAGCACAGCGCCATATATAACACAGTAAAGCATCGCCCGTATCCTCAGCTGGGTATACAGTAAGAACGCTGTAATATATACGTATGAGCACAGCGCCATATATAACACAGTAAAGCATCGCCCGTATCCTCAGCTGGGTATACAGTAAGAACGCTGTAATATATACGTATGAGCACAGCGCCATATATAACACAGTAAAGCATCGCCCGTATCCTCAGCTGGGTATACAGTAAGAACGCTGTAATATATACGTATGAGCACAGCGCCATATATAACACAGTAAAGCATCGCCCGTATCCTCAGCTGGGTATACAGTAAGAACGCTGTAATATATACGTATGAGCACAGCGCCATATATAACACAGTAAAGCATCGCCCGTATCCTCAGCTGGGTATACAGTAAGAACGCTGTAATATATACGTATGAGCACAGCGCCATATATAACACAGTAAAGCATCGCCCGTATCCTCAGCTGGGTATACAGTAAGAACGCTGTAATATATACGTATGAGCACAGCGCCATATATAACACAGTAAAGCATCGCCCGTATCCTCAGCTGGGTATACAGTAAGAACGCTGTAATATATACGTATGAGCACAGCGCCATATATAACACAGTAAAGCGTCGCCCGTATCCTCAGCTGGGTATACAGTAAGAACGCTGTAATATATACGTATGAACACAGCGCCATATATAACACAGTAAAGCATCGCCCGTATCCTCAGCTGGGTATAGAGTAAGAACCCTGTAATATATAGGTATGAACACAGCGCCATATATATCACAGTAAAGCATCACCCGTATCCTCAGCTGGGTATACAGTAAGAACGCTGTAATATATACGTATGAGCACAGCGCCATATATAACACAGTAAAGCATCGCCCGTATCCTCAGCTGGGTATACGGTAAGAACGCTGTAATATATAGGTATGAGCACAGCGCCATATATAACACAGTAAAGCATCGCCCGTATCCTCAGCTGGGTATACAGTAAGAACGCTGTAATATATACGTATGAGCACAGCGCCATATATAACACAGTAAAGCATCGCCCGTATCCTCAGCTGGGTATACAGTAAGAACGCTGTAATATATACGTATGAGCACAGCGCCATATATAACACAGTAAAGCATCGCCCGTATCCTCAGCTGGGTATACAGTAAGAACGCTGTAATATATACGTATGAGCACAGCGCCATATATAACACAGTAAAGCATCGCCCGTATCCTCAGCTGGGTATACAGTAAGAACGCTGTAATATATACGTATGAGCACAGCGCCATATATAACACAGTAAAGCGTCGCCCGTATCCTCAGCTGGGTATACAGTAAGAACGCTGTAATATATACGTATGAGCACAGCGCCATATATAACAGAGTAAAGCATCACCCGTATCCTCAGCTGGGTATACAGTAAGAACGCTGTAATATACAGGTATGAGCACAGCGCCATATATAACACAGTAAAGCGTCGCCCGTATCCTCAGCTGGGTATACAGTAAGAAAGCTGTAATATATACGTATGAACACAGCGCCATATATATAACACAGTAAAGCGTCACCCGTATCCTCAGCTGGGTATACAGTAAGAACGCTGTAATATATACGTATGAACACAGCGCCATATATAACACAGTAAAGCATCGCCCGTATCCTCAGCTGGGTATACAGTAAGAACGCTGTAATATATAGTGTATGAGCACAGCGCCATATATAACACAGTAAAGCATCGCCCGTATCCTCAGCTGGGTATACAGTAAGAACGCTGTAATATATATGTATGAGCACAGCGCCATATATAACACAGTAAAGCATCGCCCGTATCCTCAGCTGGGTATACAGTAAGAACGCTGTAATATATACGTATGAGCACAGCGCCATATATAACACAGTAAAGCATCGCCCGTATCCTCAGCTGGGTATACAGTAAGAACGCTGTAATATATATGTATGAGCACAGCGCCATATATAACACAGTAAAGCACGCCCGTATCCTCAGCTGGGTATACAGTAAGAACGCTGTAATATATACGTATGAGCACAGCGCCATATATAACACAGTAAAGCATCGCCCGTATCCTCAGCTGGGTATACAGTAAGAACGCTGTAATATATACGTATGAACACAGCGCCATATATAACACAGTAAAGCATCGCCCGTATCCTCAGCTGGGTATACAGTAAGAACACTGTAATATATACATATGAGCACAGCGCCATATATAACACAGTAAAGCATCGCCCGTATCCTCAGCTGGGTATACAGTAAGAACGCTGTAATATATACGTATGAGCACAGCGCCATATATAACACAGTAAAGCATCGCCCGTATCCTCAGCTGGGTATACAGTAAGAACGCTGTAATATATACGTATGAGCACAGCGCCATATATAACACAGTAAAGCATCGCCCGTATCCTCAGCTGGGTATACAGTAAGAACGCTGTAATATATACGTATGAGCACAGCGCCATATATAACACAGTAAAGCATCGCCCGTATCCTCAGCTGGGTATACAGTAAGAACGCTGTAATATATAGGTATGAGCACAGCGCCATATATAACACAGTAAAGCATCGCCCGTATCCTCAGCTGGGTATACAGTAAGAACGCTGTAATATATAGGTATGAGCACAGCGCCATATATAACACAGTAAAGCGTCGCCCGTATCCTCAGCTGGGTATACAGTAAGAACGCTGTAATATATAGCGTATGAGCACAGCGCCATATATAACACAGTAAAGCATCGCCCGTATCCTCAGCTGGGTATACAGTAAGAACGCTGTAATATATACGTATGAACACAGCGCCATATATAACACAGTAAAGCGTCGCCCGTATCCTCAGCTGGGTATACAGTAAGAACGCTGTAATATATAGGTATGAGCACAGCGCCATATATAACACAGTAAAGCATCGCCCGTATCCTCAGCTGGGTATACAGTAAGAACGCTGTAATATATAGGTATGAGCACAGCGCCATATATAACACAGTAAAGCGTCGCCCGTATCCTCAGCTGGGTATACAGTAAGAACGCTGTAATATATAGGTATGAGCACAGCGCCATATATAACACAGTAAAGCATCGCCCGTATCCTCAGCTGGGTATACAGTAAGAACGCTGTAATATATAGGTATGAGCACAGCGCCATATATAACACAGTAAAGCGTCGCCCGTATCCTCAGCTGGGTATACAGTAAGAACGCTGTAATATATAGGTATGAGCACAGCGCCATATATAACACAGTAAAGCGTCGCCCGTATCCTCAGCTGGGTATACAGTAAGAACGCTGTAATATATAGGTATGAGCACAGCGCCATATATAACACAGTAAAGCATCGTCCGTATCCTCAGCTGGGTATACAGTAAGAACGCTGTAATATATACGTATGAACACAGCGCCATATATAACACAGTAAAGCATCGCCCGTATCCTCAGCTGGGTATACAGTAAGAACGCTGTAATATATAGGTATGAACACAGCGCCATATATAACACAGTAAAGCATCGCCCGTATCCTCAGCTGGGTATACAGTAAGAACGCTGTAATATATACGATGAGCACAGCGCCTATATAACACAGTAAAGCATCGCCCGTATCCTCAGCTGGGTATACAGTAGAACGCTGTAATATAGGTATGAGCACAGCGCTATATAACACAGTAAAGCGTCGCCCGTATCCTCAGCTGGGTATACAGTAAGAACGCTGTAATATATAGGTATGAACACAGCGCCATATATAACACAGTAAAGCATCGCCCGTATCCTCAGCTGGGTATACAGTAAGAACGCTGTAATATATACGTATGAACACAGCGCCATATATATCACAGTAAAGCGTCGCCCGTATCTTACCCGCGCATCGTAATTGAGCACAAATGGCGGGATCTCTATCTGGTCTGGGGAGATGACTGTGAAGAGCTGGTGCAGGCTGTCGACATGGTGGACCTTATCCTTTAATCCAGACACGGTAAAGGTTGTGAAGAACCAGGTGGAGACCTGAACAGAAATATAGGAGGTTAAATCAGTGAAATGACATCAACCACTAAACCATTACAGAAAGCGGGACTGTACCTATTGCATGGTGTCCCCATCAGACCACAGGACCCCGGCTCCGCTCCCTCACACCCCGTCTCCTGCTCTGGCCACACTATGGGTCTCCTCCTCACTCCCTCACAGGCCGTTCACAAAACTTAACTTCTCTTCGCTCCCTAAAGCTGCATTTACACGAGCCAGTACTCGTCCAGACCGCTCCTGACGATCTGCCCATTCATCCGGTCATCCTGGTCATGCAGGCACCACCGATCATAGTTTCCTGGCAGCAGATCATGTGGTCATGAGGCAATAGTGATCCGCGGTCCTCATACTGTGGAGGAGATCGCTGCATGTAAATGAGTCTCCTTCACTGAGCACGGAACACTTCCTTCCTGACAATCGGCTGCAGAACTGTCCCTCGTAAATCCACCTTAACGTCCCTTCACCTCCTGTTCCTCTTACACTTATCTCCGGTTACTCTCATATAATTGGTGTTGACTTGCCTCCCAGAACCCTGTTACTTTCCATTCCTTTCATACAACTGATCTAAGCTCCCCCACAACCCAAGTACTTCCTGTCCCTTTCATACAATAGATCCTGTACTAGCTCCGTCATACATCTACACTACTTACAAAAAGTTCGGGATTTTTAGTTGTGCGCGAAATTTCCAGAGTAACCTAAAATACCCTCTAACCTTTACAGGGGAACTTAATGTGACCTTCTCTGACCTTCAGAATGCCCATGTCCAACTTTTCAGTGTTTCAGGACTTTATGCACAACTTGCTGTTCTCTAACAAGGAGCTTAACGGCAAAATTCATATCAGGTGTTTGATCCATGAATTGCCCAATAAATTTCCTGGTTCCATTAGAATTAAACAGTCCTCCTCATCATGCTGCTCACATTGTGACATCATGAGACCAAGACGACACCTAACAATTGATAAACAGCTATTCACTGATTAGAAATGATGGCCACCAGCGATGTTGGAGACATCAAAGAGAGCGCTTTGCGATCAGCCACTGCTGTCACCAGACGAGCCCTTGGTGGTGGCGGTGTTACAGTGCGGGCCGGTGTGTCTCGTCAGTACAGAACTGCCCTGCACTGTGAATGGTCCAGTGAGAGCCCAGACTACCTGAAGAACATCAGTAATCCGGTCATTGTGCCTCTGCAGGAACAGCACCGGCCTAATGTCATCTTCATGGAGGACAATGCTCCAGCTCATCGAGGGCCCATCATTAGGGAACGGCTGCTGGAGACTGGGGGACCTCACATGGAGCGGCTGCTGGAGACCGGGGGACCTCACATGGAGCGGCTGCTGGAGACCGGGGGACCTCACATGGAGCGGCTGCTGGAGACTGGGGGGCCTCACATGGAGCGGCTGCTGGAGACTGGGGGGCCTCACATGGAGCGGCTGCTGGAGACCGGGGGACCTTACATGGAGCGTCCGGGGACCTCACATGGAGCGGCTGCTGGAGGCCGGGGACCTCACATGGAGCGGCTGCTGGAGACCGGGGACCTCACATGGAGCGTCCGGGGACCTCACATGGAGCGCTGCTGGAGGCCGGGGACCTCACATGGAGCGGCTGCTGGAGGCCGGGGACCTCACATTGAGCGGCTGCTGGAGACTGGGGACCTCACATGGAGCGGCTGCTGGAGACTGGGGGACCTCACATGGAGCGGCTGCTGGAGACCGGGGACCTCACATGGAGCGGCTGCTGGAGACCGGGGACCTCACATGGAGCGGCTGCTGGAGACCGGGGACCTCACATGGAGCGGCTGCTGGAGACCGGGGACCTCACATGGAGCGGCTGCTGGAGACCGGGGACCTCACGTGGAGCGGCTGCTGGAGACCGGGGACCTCACATGGAGCGGCTGCTGGAGACTGGGGACCTCACCTGGAGCGGCTGCTGGAGACTGGGGACCTCACCTGGAGCGGCTGCTGGAGACTGGGGACCTCACATGGAGCGGCTGCTGGAGACTGGGGACCTCACATGGAGCGGCTGCTGGAGACTGGGGGACCTCACATGGAGCGGCTGCTGGAGGCCGGGGGGCCTCACATGGAGCGGCTGCTGGAGGCCGGGGGGCCTCACATGGAGCGGCTGCTGGAGGCCGGGGGGCCTCACATGGAGCGGCTGCTGGAGACCAGGGGACCTCACATGGAGGGGCTGCTGGAGACCGGGGGACCTCACATGGAGAGGCTGCTGGAGACCGGGGGACCTCACAGGGAGCGGCTGCTGGAGACCGGGGGACCTCACATGGAGCGGCTGCTGGAGACCGGGAGACCTCACATGGAGCGGCTGCTGGAGACCGGGGGACCTCACATGGAGCGGCTGCTGGAGACCGGGGGACCTCACATGGAGCGGCTGCTGGAGACCGGGGAGATCACAAGGAGCGGCTTCACTTTCTCCAGACCTGAATCCCACTGAAAACCTATGGGATCAGCTGAGGCGCTGTGTAGAGGCTCGTAACTCTGTACCTCAGAACCTCAATGACCTGAGGGCCGCCCTTCACGAAGAGTGAGATGCCTCAGAGGACAATAAGGCGACTTGTGAGCAGCAGGAGACTTTATTGTCAGGCTGTAATTGATGCTCAAGGCCACAGGACAAGTTTATGAGACTCTGACATCTTGTGGTGGAATACCCAGCACTGGGGTCAGTGAGATACTGACATCTTGTGGCGGTATACCCAGCACTGGGGTCAGTGAGACACTGACATCTTGTAGTGGTATACCCAGCTCTGGGGTCGGTGAGACACTGACATTTTGTGGCGGTATACCCAGCACTGGGGTCAGTGAGACACTGACATCTTGTAGTGGTATACCCAGCTCTGGGGTCGGTGAGACACTGACATTTTGTGGCAGTATACCCAGCACTGGGGTCGGCTTCTGGGTCAATAAATCAGGGCTGTGGAGTCGGAGTCGGAGTCGAGGAGTCGGAGGCAATTTTGGGTACCTGGAGTCGGAGTCGGCAAAAAATGGACCGACTCCGACTCCTACTAGATTTAAATTGGAATAAAAAAAAATTGGAATAAAAAAAAAAGCAAGTTTAAATGTCCCAATTCAGATAAAGTTATAATTAATGACTTCTCTACTGTAAGAATAAAGGCCAATGCATGCAGTGCGTCACGTTACCGCTAAACAAAGACGTTAAGTGACGGTGAAGAAGCTTTTCATATGCTTTACTATGCAGTTAAAGGGACACTGACAGGCTGATATATCTGCTGGTATTCATCAGAGGATTAGGAATACAACTAGACGACTGTTACCCCCAGTTGATGTTTACTTGTGTTTAAAAACGTTTTAATCAATATGCAAATTCTCTACCTTTGTGCCCAAGGGGGCAGGCGCACATGTAGAGTACTGGCAGCACTAGACAGGACTAGGTAGCGAGGAGGAAGAGAGAAAGCTGGCACAGCCTCAGCATAGCCAGACGAGGCTGCTGCCAGCACTCTACACGTGCGCCTGCGCAGGAATTCAGCGTCCAGCTAGCCTGAAAAAAGGCCAGTGCAGTGAATAATAACGAGGGGAACAGCGCTGGGAAGCTGTACTGGGCGCGGCTGGGCACAAAGCCGCGAGGAGACGCTGCCCCATTGGGCACAAAGATAGTGAATTTGCATACAGATTAAAATGATTTTTAAACACAAGTACAGCTTAACTGGGGGTAACATTAGTATCGTTTTATTCCTAATTCTCTGATGAATACCAGTATATATATATCTTTAGCTGGAAAATCAGCCTGTCAGTGTCCCTTTAAGGAGCGGCAATACTTACACTTTCCATTGTCTTGTGGTCTGCTGTTACAGGGAACCCATGGTTATCCTCGCCTCACTGATAACTGATTAAGGACTGGAGACACTTGTATAAGTGAAGGGAATGGATAGTCAGTAGTTCAAGACTGAAGCTGTAAACCATTGGAAAAACTGCTATCATTCAGCTAAGGCTATAAAACATGTAAACTCAGATTGTTAGCTTAAATTTTAAACATGACTATGGGATTCTACTAGGAAAATCATGTTTTAAAATAAATGCCCCTTCCCCTGCCCCTTCCTGGATCCTCCCACTGCTCTATCTTCAGCAGAAGATCAGCACACAAAGGAGAAGGCAGCAGCTTCTGCTCAACTACCTCTCTGTGCTAGAGGAGATTAGAAGAACTTGGTGGAACAGCTTCGTATTTGCATATTAAATACAGAGGAGTCGGAGTCGAGGAGTCGGAGTCGGAGGTTTCAAAATCTGAGGAGTCGGAGTCGGAGTTGGAGTCGGACAATTTATCTACCGACTCCACAGCCCTGCAATAAATTGTCTGAGATGTGGAGATCACCACTTCTGCTTCTACTTAACGCCCGACTTTCATGACATAATATCACTGGAGCGGGAACTTCTTACGTTTTCCTTAAATTTCAGCCAAATATCCTGAACTTTTTATCAGTAGTGTATTTCTCTCAAATGCCCACATACAGTTGACTCGGTCACATCCAACTCCTCACATTCCTCTAAATCTAGGGTTCACTCAAGGTTTGTATGGTGAACACCAAGAACTATTTGCAGACGATATAATCTAAATTAGAGGAGATAATATCAGGACCGCTCATGTGCTATAAAAAGGAGGCCTAGATAGCATCTGCATATAAACAGAGAACTTTGCAAACACTTTAAACATTTAAAAATCGTTCCATCTCCTGACAATTTGGTCTTCGTGCGCCAAACAAGGTCCAGGAGACTCACACCAGTGAACATCGGACACTCCAGTTCATACTATAGCAGCCACATACAGTGGGACCTTAGAAAAATAAAAACTGGTGGCTACATGAGTTCCTGAACCAACAATAATCCCATTTTTGCTGTGGTAATGAGAGAAGTGGTTTATAATGACCCCAAGAGAAAAAAATAAAGTCAGTCTCAGACCAAGAGCTAAAAAATTTCCCACCTCGAGGATATAACTCCCATTAGGTCACAAGATATTGAGCTCCTGTTCTTAGCTCCCTCACTCCCCTTTGAGCTCCTGTTCTTAGCTCCCTCACTCCCCTTTGACCTCCTGTTCTTAGCTCCCTCACTCCCCTTTGAGCTCCTGTTCTTAGCTCCCTCGCTCCCCTTTGAGCTCCTGTTCTTAGCTCCCTCTCTCCCCTTTGAGCTCCTGTTCTTAGCTCCCTCGCTCCCCTTTGACCTCCTGTTCTTAGCTCCCTCACTCCCCTCTGACCTCCTGTTCTTAGCTCCCTCACTCCCCTTTGACCTCCTGTTCTTAGCTCCCTCACTCCCCTTTGACCTCCTGTTCTTAGCTCCCTCACTCCCCTTTGAGCTCCTGTTCTTAGCTCCCTCACTCCCCTTTGACCTCCTGTTCTTAGCTCCCTCACTCCTCTTTGACCTCCTGTTCTTAACTCCCTCACTCCCCTTTGACCTCCTGTTCTTAGCTCCCTCACTCCCCTTTGACCTCCTGTTCTTAGCTCCCTCACTCCCCTTTGACCTCCTGTTCTTAGCTCCCTCACTCCCCTTTGACCTCCTGTTCTTAGCTCCCTCACTCCCCTTTGACCTCCTGTTCTTAGCTCCCTCACTCCCCTTTGACCTCCTGTTCTTAGCTCCCTCACTCCCCTTTGACCTCCTGTTCTTAGCTCCCTCACTCCCCTTTGACCTCCTGTTCTTAGCTCCCTCACTCCCTTTGACCTCCTGTTCTTAGCTCCCTCACTCCCCTTTGAGCTCCTGTTCTTAGCTCCCTCACTCCCCTTTGACCTCCTGTTCTTAGCTCCCTCACTCCCTTTAACCTCCTGTTCTTAGCTCCCTCACTCCCCTTTGACCTCCTGTTCTTAGCTCCCTCACTCCCCTTTGACCTCCTGTTCTTAGCTCCCTCACTCCCCTTTGACCTCCTGTTCTTAGCTCCCTCACTCCCCCTTTGACGCTCCTGTTCTTAGCTCCCTCACTCCCCTTTGAGCTCCTGTTCTTAGCTCCCTCACTCCCCTTTGACCTCCTGTTCTTAGCTCCCTCACTCCCCTTTGACCTCCTGTTCTTAGCTCCCTCACTCCCCTTTGACCTCCTGTTCTTAGCTCCCTCACTCCCCTTTGACCTCCTGTTCTTAGCTCCCTCACTCCCCTTTACCTCCTGTTCTTAGCTCCCTTACTCCCCTTTACCTCATGTTCTTAGCTCCCTCACTCCCCTTTGACCTCCTGTTCTTAGCTCCCTCACTCCCCTTTGACCTCCTGTTCTTAGCTCCCTCACTCCCCTTTGACCTCCTGTTCTTAGCTCCCTCACACCCCTTTGACCTCCTGTTCATCTAAAGCACTGGGTCTCATCTCTGTTCCATCCCATTGTTATTACCGTTACATTACACTACTCTAACCTTTGGATTTTCGCCTCTTCTTATCCTTTTCCTTTAAAACACTGGAACTTCTACTAGTTCCTTCTCACCGCCATTACATCTTCAAACTCTCATACACAGAATCTTGCCTTTGTACCCTCAATGTCGTCTTTACTTTCTGTTCCTCGAACCTTGACTCAGTCCTAATCCTCTCATAGCCCCATGATACACCCTGTCTTAGCTCCCTTATGCCCCTATAACCTAGTATTGCTTAATGTGCCTGAAGTATATCTATGGACCCTCACCTAGCTCCCTAATAATCCTATTACCTTCTGTTCCTCAGTGGACTCTGCTGTAGCCTTTATCTCTATATCCCATCTAAGCTCCCTTACAACCCTATTACAGCTCTTGTGCCTCATATAGGAATCATGTCTCAGCTCTCATTTACCCCTTTAAACTCTTCCAAAACACTGGATTACGTGTGTAGCACCTTCACCCCTATTGGATTCTGCTCCTCTTAGACTGAAGATGGTTCCAGCTGTCACACTTCTTGGGCTAAGAATCTTGTCTTAGCTCCCTTAGTGCCCAAATTCTGCCCTGTTACCAAGAAATTGGATCCCTCCTTTGCTACATCCATTTGCTTCTTCCCCTCAGACACTGCCTACTTATATCTGGTGTTTCCAGGCGTGCACTCCAGCCTCGGTTCCCGACCCTACTCTTTCCAACGCACAGGTCTACATTACATGTGTACATTAAAATGACACTTAACCGAGTTCGACCTTGCGGGAACACACGGGATTAGTAACCATTCCCACAAAATATGGAAAGGCTTCTTCTCCGCGGTGCCGTCTGGTTGACCTCGACAAACATCCCATCATCACATGGCTTCGACATCGCCACTGAACACCTTTGGCACAAAGCCATCTCGGAGCTGAATCAAGCCGATGTTTTCTGCCAAAAGGTGTCATCGAGAGTCAACAACAAGAGCCGTCTGTCAACCTTGTACCGATCCCTGCACAGCTTTTATGGCTCCAATTAAACCTCTGCGACCTACAAGGCATTACATAACCGCACGTCTGGCTGGAGACGTACTGCGTGCGCACCTTCGTTCCTCCTGGTCGTCAGTCACGTCTGAGCTTCATCAGTTAATGTAACGTACAGAATACAAATGCAACATCACCATTAAAGAAAAATCCCAAACAATACAAAAATGTAAAGGATCAGCAAAAAAAGACACAAAAAGTACGACCGTTGTTGTTTTGCGGTCCGTTTTCACGGATCCATTGTTCCGCACCCGAGGTTTTCTTCCTCTGATTTTTCTCTTCCGTTCCGTTATTCCACAAAACATATCCGTATGCGATCCATTTTTTGCGGATCGGAAACAGTAACTTATTAATCACCAAACACATGAGCAATATGGGCTGGGCATAGCATTTCTACAGTATAGATCTTCAAAATACGGATGTGTTCCGTGTGCGTTCCGTATTTTTGGCGGACACATTGACTTGAATGGGGTCTCGGACCGTGATTTGCAGACAATAGTAGGACATGCACTACTTTTTTGCGGAACGGCCATGCGGACAAATGGAAACGGAATGCACACGGAGTAACCTCCGTATTTTTTACAGCCCCATTGAAGTGAATGGTTCTGCCTACGGGCCGCACAAAAAAACGGATCGGAAGCAGAAAGAAAATACAGTCGTGTGCATGAGCCCTAAAAAGGACAATTCCTGCATAAATCTGACAGAAGGGATCCCGGATCCCAGCCAGATTCCAGTAGGTGCGTCTGACCCACGGTCTACTACTTACAAATAGATTATAAAGTACCCAACAAAATCGCCCACTCTGTATACACCTTATACGCTTCCAACATTATGACCGCCTGTTCCTCGTATACTGCAGAACGTATCTAAGCTCCCTCATTCCTTTGCTGCAGTGAATCTTGCCCTGGCTCCCCAACATCCCAGATTACCTTCTGTTGGTCTTTTTCTGGATTCCTCGCACTCAATATTAGCTCTTGTTCCATTTATACAACAATTTCCATCTCGCCATCTTGGACTGAATCTCTTTGAGCAGTAAAGCTCCGTCACAAGCATTAAATGGATGGTCTTAGCTTCCTCATGCCACATTACCTTCTGTACATTGTCTTAGCTCCCTAACACCACGGATCTCATCCTCGCGCCCTCCGCACCCATAGTCTCCTCTTGCAAACAATAATTCTCGTCTCAGCTCCCTAACAACCCTTCCACCTCCTTCTCCTTTCATAGAACACCTCTAGTCCTGCCTCCCGGACACCACAATTACCAGGTGTTCCTTTCCTAAAGCAAATCTTGTAGTCACTTCCTAAAAATATTTTCTGGCCCCTCAATACAATCTTCGCTCTCTCACATCCCTAATACCCCAAACTTCTGTTTATACACTTAAAGGGGTTGTCCAAGTTATTTTCCTGATGACGTATCCTCAGGATAGGCCATTAATAACAGATCGGCGGGGGTCTGACACCCGGCAATCCCGCGATCAGCTTGTTGAAGAGAAGCCGCAGCGCTGCCTTCTCTTCATTCTTTACCTGGTCGCCGTCGTAATGGGACAGCTCGTTCCTATACAGCTGAATAGGAATGGGGCGTCCCATAGAAGTGAATGGGATGGATTCTTGTAGTTACTCCGGCTCACCGCTGCTGTTGTGACGGTAAGCTGGTAAACAATGAAGAGAAGGCAGCGTTGGCACGGTGTGCGGCTTCTCTTCACCCAGCAGATCGCGGGCTCGCCGGGTGTCGGACCCCTGCCGATCTGATATTGATGACCCATTCTGAGGATAGGTCATCAATATAATAACTTGGACAACCCCTTTAATCTTGTCTTCGCTCCCTAACAACTCTGTTACTTCCTACTCCTTTCATGCAGTGGATCGTGTCATTGCTCCCTCCCACCCCTACTAATTTTTGTGCCCTTCCTCCAACAGATTTCATCTTAGCTCCCTAAATCCCTTTGTATTCCCTTCACACAATAAATCCCATATTAGCCCCTCACATTTTTATTGCCTAATGTATAACTCCATAACCGCCTCGTGACCCTTTCCACTTTATCTTCTTCACATCCTATTTCCTTTTTCATACAATGGATCTGGTCTTAGCCCCCTCACGCTCCTATTAACTTTTGTTCCTTTCCTACAACACATCTTTTCTTAGCTCCCTAACATCACTAGGTGTTCCCTTCCTACAATGGATGCCCTCTTCGCTCTCTCACATCCCTAATAGTCCCTCTTCTGTTACTACAATATTGAACTAGCTCCCTAACATCCCTATTCCTACTCCTTTCATACACTGGATCTGGTCTTAGCTCCCTAATATCCCTATTCCTACTCCTTTCATACACTGGATCTTGTCTTAGCTCCCCAACATCCCTATTCCTACTCCTTTCATACACTGGATCTGGTCTTAGCTCCCTAACATCCCTATTCCTACTCCTTTAATACACTGGATCTGGTCTTAGCTCCCTAACATCCCTATTCCTACTCCTTTCATACACTGGATCTTGTCTTAGCTCACTAACATCCCTATTCCTACTCCTTTCATACACTGGATCTTGTCTTCGCTCCCTAACATCCCTATTCCTTTCATACACTGGATCTGGTCTTAGCTCCCTAACATCCCTATTCCTACTCTTTTCATACACTGGGTCTTGTCTTAGCTCCCCAACATCCCTATTCCTACTCTTTCATACACTGGATCTTGTCTTAGCTCCCTAACATCCCAATTCCTTTCATACACTGGATCTTGTCTTAGCTCCCTAACATCCCTATTCCTACTCCTTTCATACACTGGATCTTGTCTTAGCTCCCTAACATCCCTATTCCTACTCCTTTCATACACTGGATCTTGTCTTAGCGCCCTAACATCCCTATTCCTTTCATACACTGGATCTTGTCTTAGCTCCCTAACATCCCTATTCCTACTCCTTTCATACACTGGATCTTGTCTTAGCTCCCTAACATCCCTATTCCTACTCCTTTCATACACTGGATCTTGTCTTAGCTCCCTAACATCCCTATTCCTACTCCTTTCATACACTGGATCTTGTCTTAGCTCCCCAACATCCCTATTCCTACTCCTTTCATACACTGGATCTTGTCTTAGCTCCCTAACATCCCTATTCCTACTCCTTTCATACACTGGATCTTGTCTTAGCTCCCTAACATCCCTATTCCTACTCCTTTCATACACTGGATCTGGTCTTAGCTCCCTAATATCCCTATTCCTACTCCTTTCATACACTGGATCTTGTCTTAGCTCCCCAACATCCCTATTCCTACTCCTTTCATACACTGGATCTTGTCTTAGCTCCCTAACATCCCTATTCCTACTCCTTTCATACACTGGATCTTGTCTTAGCTCCCCAACATCCCTATTCCTTTCATACACTCGATCTGGTCTTAGCTCCCTAACATCCCTATTCCTTTCATACACTGGATCTTGTCTTAGCTCCCTAACATCCCTATTCCTTTCATACACTGGATCTTGTCTTAGCTCCCTAACATCCCTATTCCTTTCATACACTGGATCTTGTCTTAGCTCCCTAACATCCCTATTCCTACTCCTTTCATACACTGGATCTTGTCTTAGCTCCCTAACATCCCTATTCCTACTCTTTTCATACACTGGATCTTGTCTTAGCTCCCCAACATCCCTATTCCTACTCTTTCATACACTGGATCTTGTCTTAGCTCCCTAACATCCCAATTCCTTTCATACACTGGATCTTGTCTTAGCTCCCTAACATCCCTATTCCTACTCCTTTCATACACTGGATCTTGTCTTAGCTCCCTAACATCCCTATTCCTACTCCTTTCATACACTGGATCTTGTCTTAGCTCCCCAACATCCCTATTCCTTTCATACACTGGATCTGGTCTTAGCTCCCTAACATCCCTATTCCTTTCATACACTGGATCTTGTCTTAGCTCCCTAACATCCCTATTCATACTCTTTTCATACACTGGATCTTGTCTTAGCTCCCCAACATCCCTATTCCTACTCTTTCATACACTGGATCTTGTCTTAGCTCCCTAACATCCCAATTCCTTTCATACACTGGATCTTGTCTTAGCTCCCTAACATCCCTATTCCTACTCCTTTCATACACTGGATCTTGTCTTAGCTCCCTAACATCCCTATTCCTACTCTTTTCATACACTGGATCTTGTCTTAGCTCCCTAACATCCCTACTCCTTTCATACACTGGATCTTGTCTTAGCTCCCTAACATCCCTATTCCTACTCCTTTCATACACTGGATCTTGTCTTAGCTCCCTAACATCCCTACTCCTTTCATACACTGGATCTTGTCTTAGCTCCCTAACATCCCTATTCCTACTCCTTTCATACACTGGATCTTGTCTTAGCTCCCTAACATCCCTATTCTCTACTCCTTTCATACACTGGATCTTGTCTTAGCTCCCTAACATCCCTATTCCTACTCCTTTCATACACTGGATCTGGTCTTAGCTCCCTAATATCCCTATTCCTACTCCTTTCATACACTGGATCTTGTCTTAGCTCCCTAACATCCCAATTCCTTTCATACACTGGATCTTGTCTTAGCTCCCTAACATCCCTATTCCTACTCCTTTCATACACTGGATCTTGTCTTAGCTCCCTAACATCCCTATTCCTACTCTTTTCATACACTGGATCTTGTCTTAGCTCCCCAACATCCCTATTCCTACTCTTTCATACACTGGATCTTGTCTTAGCTCCCTAACATCCCAATTCCTTTCATACACTGGATCTTGTCTTAGCTCCCTAACATCCCTATTCCTACTCCTTTCATACACTGGATCTTGTCTTAGCTCCCTAACATCCCTATTCCTACTCTTTTCATACACTGGATCTTGTCTTAGCTCCCCAACATCCCTATTCCTACTCTTTCATACACTGGATCTTGTCTTAGCTCCCTAACATCCCAATTCCTTTCATACACTGGATCTTGTCTTAGCTCCCTAACATCCCTATTCCTACTCTTTTCATACACTGGATCTTGTCTTAGCTCCCTAACATCCCTCAGCTCACTTCAATGTGGTTGAGCGCAACACCATGCATAACCGCTCTACAATGTACAGCGATCGGGGGGCGGGGGTGTCAGACCCCCACAGATAAGATACTGATGACCTAGATTCCAAAATCTTGGAAAATCCCTTTAATAAATCTTGTCTTAGCTCCCTACTAACCCTGTTACATCCTCCATTTACACGAAGGATCATATCTTATTCGTTGCACAGAATCTCCGGTGCAATCCCGCCAGTGAACGGGCGCAGGCGGCTGAGATCCAGTCACAGCTGTTTCTCCTTAAAGACACATTGACTAGTGGAAGCTGGCAGGAAGACCTGGCGGGATAATCATCGCGGTTTGGGCGGGTGAAAATTTTTATTTTCTGGACCAGTTTGAAACAGAATATGAAGCAGAGATCTGCAGAGTCTGGAACGTGCTCTGATCCCGAGCGCTGGCGAGGAGAACAGATCCAGATTTGCATGTCATCATATCAATCACAGATCGGGGGTCAGTGGGAGGTCGGGCAGATGACTGCACCGAGCAACGGAGAGGCGGCGGCGAGTAAATCCCACAGCTTACAGGAAACCCTACTCGAATGGACAAAAGAATTCGAAAAAATTGTCGGAGCGTTACGTTATTTTAACCCCTGACATGGCTTCTGTGGAAGGCATGGAGCAGCCTTATGAGCCAAGCCTGACACCCACAGCTGACAACCGCCTGCAGCCCCAGGATCGAGGTTAAAGCGGTTCGTCCTTCTCTCACATCGGTGGCAAATCGCTAGGTTCTCTCTCTAGAACGGGGCCCCCCAAAAGTGAACAAGCACGTACTGTGCAAGCGCGGCAGCCAAAATTGCTGAGCTCCGACCTAGCTATTGCCGGAGGTAAATGGAGAGGTGGCCACGCCTGGACGGTGCGCTCTCAATTCTATGGGAATTCCTAAAATAACCAGGCACGCTCGCTCGGCTCTCTTTAGAACTCCCATTAAAGGGAATGGTCATTTTGCAGGCCCCAGAGGTGGATATGCCACCAATATGCGAGAAGGGTGATCCCCTTTAACTCCGATCCCACAGTCAATAGTGACTGCATCATCTGAGGGGTGAGAATGAGGGAGAGGTCTCCTATCCTCCGATACAATGCCGACTGGATGTTATGGCAGCAGGGGCCGACTGAAGACCCAAGCGCATCGTACAAGCGATCGAATGGTCGCAACTTCACGTCCTCTTCGGTAATTTTAAGTTAGCATGGGGGCCCCAGGGGGACCCGGCGCCATGCTGCTCTCCGCTGTACACCGACTCTCTGCGCTACACGGTCCCTGGCCGCGTTTGTTTCAGAAGCGATCAGCGCTGGTAATTCTTCCCCAAGATCACAGGAGGTGAGAACTCTATAAAGCAATGGTCACCGGGATCTGAAGGAACCTCTAGAACCGGCCTGAACTCCACCTACTGCATTGCTGCAAAATAGCCCGACTCACCTTAGAACGAAACGTTGGGTGGACAAAGAAAACAGCCTTCAAGTTCTTCTTATACCTGACAAGAGTGAAGACATTTACATCAGCAGAACCGGCAGAAAAGACGGGAACTACATAGCACATAATGTCCCCTTAAAGGGGCGGTGTCCATTCTTAAAAACTTCTGAAACTTTCTCCTAGGTTCCTCAGCATTACAGTCTTAGGCTGCATTCACACGTCCATGGAACACGGACCGTGTGATACCGGACTGGAACCCAGCTTACTGCAGGAGCGCACGGCGTCATTCGTTGCTATGACGTCATGCGCTTCCTGCTGCCGCCACAGTACTGTAGTACACTCGTATAGATCATTGGAGTGTATTACTGTGCAGCGCCGGCAGCAGGAAGCGCACGACATCATAGCAACGAATGAGGCGTGCGCTCCTGCACTAAGCTGGGTGCCAGTCCGGTGTTCCACGGACGTGTGAATGCAGCCTTACTGCAGGGCAAT
This sequence comes from Bufotes viridis, assembly GCA_033119425.1. Classification (NCBI taxonomy): domain Eukaryota; kingdom Metazoa; phylum Chordata; class Amphibia; order Anura; family Bufonidae; genus Bufotes; species Bufotes viridis. The sequence goes on along the minus strand of CM065591.1, from coordinate 5,868,913 downwards.
GGGCGTTTTCTTGCTCGTCCCTCCTAAACCACAGTAAAGTGGCACACATGGCCACGTCACAGCCTCCTACCACCCCGGGATCAGGGGGTCCCCATTCTCCAGACATAGGGGGTCCTATGGATATGTCCGTCTCATGCGGAGTGACCCCTTCTCCACCTCATATGGGGATCTTCAATTCCTATCTGGTTCCAGTTAAAGCTCCTATTGTAGCCCCATAAGATTCACCAGTCATGAAATGGTTAAGCCCAGTTAAAAAAATCTGCACTACCCCTTTAAATAACCACTCTGTCCACATCTCCCCAGGTAACGTGATCACTGCGCCTCCTGGTGGAGACAGGGGGACATGCAGAGGGACTGGCAGTGCAGCGCCCCAGGACGGACTCACTTGGCGTCCACCACGTCGTACACGTTTTTCAGGAAGTCGGAGTCCAGGTGGTTGTGCTCGCCGGTCAGGGTGTGGAAATACACCAGGACGTAATCCTTGGCGGCCACGTGGTCCATCATATGGATGAAGTACAGCAGGGCCTGGCGGGGAGGAGGAACGCGCAGGTTACGTGTAGTACGACGGGAGCCCTTCTCTACCGTCACACTGCTCCCGAGACCCCTGAGCAACCACCTGCATCCCCTGCCGCCATGTCACTAGGCGGAGAGACCACACACGATATCACCGCAGAGCACGGGGGCACACTTACCGCCATCACACAATCTAGAACGCAGGGGCACACTTACCGCTATCATATAATCTAGAACACAGGGGCACACTTACCGCCATCACACAATCTAGAACGCAGGGGCACACTTACAGCCATCACACAATCTAGAACCCAGGGGCACGCTTACCGCCACCACACAATCTACAGCACAGGGGCACACTTACCGCCATCACACAATCTACAGCACAAGGGCACACTTACCGCCATCACACAATCTAGAACGCAGGGGCACACTTACCGCCATCACACAATCTAGAACGCAGGGGCACACTTACCGCTATCATATAATCTAGAACACAGGGGCACACTTACCGCCATCACACAATCTAGAACGCAGGGGCACACTTACCGCCATCACACAATCTAGAACGCAGGGGCACACTTACCGCCATCACACAATCTAGAGCACAGGGGCACACTTACCGCCATCACACAATCTAGAACACAGGGGCACACTTACCGCCATCACACAATCTAGAGCACAGGGGCACACTTACTGCCATCACACAATCTAGAACGCAGGGGCACACTTACCGCCATCACACAATCTAGAACCCAGGGGCACGCTTACCGCCACCACACAATCTACAGCACAGGGGCACACTTACTGCTATCATATAATCTAGAACGCAGGGGCACACTTACCGCCATCACACAATCTAGAACACAGGGGCACACTTACTGCTATCATATAATCTAGAACACAGGGGCACACTTACCGCCATCACACAATGGTACATGCATCAGCCGGGATCCCCCCTATGAAGCCCTCTCCTGTGTGACCTTTGGCCCTGGCAGTTCAGGTCCTCCCAGTTGGGGCCCATGTACAGGGGCCACTGCCCCTTCGTGTCTACATACCTTCTCCATGTCGATGAGCTGGACGGGAATGTTCCGTCCCACGATGACGATGACGGTGCGGCCGCAGTTATCCACGCCTGAAACCAAGAAGAAGGTGTCAGCGAAGAAAAGGAGCGCCATTCTCCGGTGACACCCCCAAGGTGTCAGACCGCGAGACTCACCGGACTGGTACAACGCCTTCAGAGCGGCGATGTCCGAGAGGTCTTCTGTCCGTGCCCGAGACAGCCAGCGATTGTAACTGAGGAAGAGAGAAGGAGTGAGCGGCGATGTGACAGCTCCCGGTGACACCGCCGCAGACGGTGCAGCAGGGTGGATTGTCAGCTCTTGTGCAAAACTGCTGTCCAAAATTAAAGGAGGGATCTGATTGGTTGCTATGGGCAACTAGGCCAGTTCTACTTTACACCAGTTTGATAAATCTCCCCCTTTGTGTTTCAGTTTCTCACCATTTTCAGGATCTCTGCTGGCTATCAGTGAATAGGGCCAAATTGAACAGACCGATAACTTCTAACAGCTGAGGGTTTGCTACAACTGCAGCCCAGACTCAACTTCCTGGACTGATACAATGTAACAAACTATTAGGGCAGAAGGGAGATTTGTGCATCTCACAGAGCATACACTGTAACAAAACCTCAGCCGTGAGAAGTACTAGATTAGGATAGCATTTCAGTCGCTGAATGTAAGAAATGAATGCCGACACTCACAGCAAGCAGAGATTTTAAAAACCACGACACAGACTTTACGCAGATTTAGATCAGAACTCTTTAGTGATTAAAGGGGGACTCAAGTCGATCGCAGAGGTCAGTGGGGGTCAGCCTTGCTGTGGCCCCCAGTGTGTCGGACTCACTTCCGCTGGTGCTGCTTCTGTAGTGCGAGGCCGGACATGTGCCCCTGCAGTGCCAGTCGCCGCTGCTTGTCCACGTCGCCTTCCATACGTGCAAATGCGTGCGAGCCGATGAGAGACAGATCGTGCCCCAGCCCCTCGTCCTCCTCCGAATCGTCTGCAGCACAGAGGAATCAGGATTAGAGGCCCCACCCTGGCTGCTGTGATAAACCGTGGAGGTTGTGCGCACTCACCTTCATGCACGCCTGGCTTCTCACAGATCCGGATCTGTCGCTCCGGAACGATAGGTTCTCCCTCCGCATTCCCAATATCTGGGGGCAACAGGGGCAGGGAGTTGCGCTCCTCCTCGAGGGATCGGGGGAAGTAGAGCGGAAGCAGATGCAGGTACGTGGCCTGGAAGAGAAAAATATTACCAAGGTCACTGACATGTACACGGGAGGCAGAGCTCAGTACCTCGCACCTCACAGGGGATGCTGGAAACGCAAATCGCACCTCCTCCTGCTCCGTCACCGCAAACACCACTTTATCCAGCGCCGATCCGTGCGACTCCAGGAACCGCCGCACCGTGCCTGGAAGAAAGCAGACGGGACACCGGGCTCAGCGACGTGGAAGAGACCCCTACAACAAAGATGGGCGATCGTACCCCAAGAAGAATGCTGCCCCCCTATACCCCGGGGCGACCCTCCGAGCCCCTATACCCCAGGGCGAAACTATACTCCGGGGCGACCCTCCGCTCCCCTACGACCCCGGGGCGACCCTCCGCGCCCCTACGACCCCGGGGCGACCCTCCGCGCCCCTACGACCCCGGGGCGACCCTCCGCGCCCTACGACCCCGGGGCGACCCTCCGCGCCCCTACGACCCCGGGGCGACCCTCCGCGCCCCTATACTCCAGGGCGACCCTCCGCGCCCCTATACTCCAGTGCTTACAGCGCAATGCTCTGCAACTCACCACTATAGCTATTACAATGCAGTGCTCTGCAACTCTACGTCCGAGCCCATTCCTGTGCGATGCTCTGTACTTAACCCACACACTAGAGCAGGCATCCTCAAACTGCGGCCCTCCAGCTGTTGTAAAACTACAGCTCCCACAATGCCCTGCTGTAGGCTGATACCTATAGGCTGTTCGGGCATGCTGGGAGTTGTAGTTTTGCAACAGCTGGAGGGCCGCAGTTTGAGGATGCCTGCACTAGACGATCATGACATTTTGAGGCCCTTATCCCTCTGCTGTAAAAGTGCAATGCTCTGCAGGAGACTCACGTAAGGCGATGTGTGTGGCATCTTCCAGCGGGTAGCCCCTCTTCAGAGTGCTGATAACGCACAACCCCAGGGAGGACACCGCCTGCTCCCTGCAGAAACAGACACAGGGGGGTGAAAGCCTGGACTGCAGCGCCACCTGGAGGCCGAGACTAAAACCATCAGATTCACAGTACAATATAGAAACCCAGCTGAGAAGAGGGGTGACCTGCTGCAGAACGAAAAGAGACCTCATAGCTGATCTCAAGGGACATCCAAAGCTGCTGGCCTGCTGCTACAAATCCAATAACCCTGCGGTGACAAAGCAAACTCCTGCGGCACCGCACTGTGGGAGAGGTGGGCCAGAGGCATATAGAGAGCATAGGAGGTCCTGTGGCCTCAGAGCAAAATTGTGAGTGCAGCTCTAGATGTGACTGGAGAAAATACACAATGAAAAAGCAGATGGCAAAAAAAAGAACAGCACATGAGGGCCCCTCCATATCCACCCATTCTACATTCACATGGGGCCGCTGCCTCTGTGCAGATAAAACAGCCCTCCTCCACCAGACTGTACAGCGGGCACCGCGCAGGCAGGTAGCAACCTCCTGGCATTGACCAGACTCGTCCATCAGATAGAGAAGTGTGATTGGCCACTGCACAGAACACGTGTCCTCTGCTCCAGGGTCCAGTGGTGGTGGCTGTACACCCTCTACCCCGGGCCTGGCACTGTGCTTGGAGATGGAAGGCTGGCATGTACCGCCCATGGAGACCTGTGCCATGAGGCTCCGGCCACAGCACAGCTCCTGGCGGAGGAGGCCTGGACTCTGCAGTTATGGAGTCAGCAGAGCGTTGGTGACTTTTATGCACTTGCTCCTCAGCACTCAGGGGCCCCGCTCTGTAACTTCACATGGTCTCCACTTCATGGCCGAGTTGCTGTTGTTACTCCCACTTTACAATAATACCGCTCAGAGGGGACGGTGGAATATCTAGGAGGGAAGACATTTCAGGGAGTGACTTGTGGCAGCGGTGACTCCTATTACAGGACCACGCTGGGATTCAGGCAGACATTTACCACGAGCCATTCTGTCACCAATGTCTGTAAAGACCATTGCATGGCCGGGGGCTGGATGTTATACACTGTGGTAATGGTAGACTGCATGGCTAGAGGCTGGATGTTATACACTGTGGTAATGGTAGACTGCATGGCTAGAGGCTGGATGTTATACACCTGTGGTGATGGTAGACTGCATGGCTAGAGGCTGGATGTTATACACTGTGGTAATGGTAGACTGCATGGCTAGAGGCTGGATGATATACACTGTGGTAATGGTAGACTGCATGGCTAGAGGCTGGATGTTATACACTGTGGTAATGGTAGACTGCATGGCTAGAGGCTGGATGTTATACACTGTGGTAATTGTAGACTGCATGGCTAGAGGCTGGATGTTATACACTGTGGTAATGGTAGACTGCATGGCTAGAGGCTGGATGTTATACACTGTGGTAATGGCAGACTGCATGGCTAGAGGCTGGATGTTATACACTGTGGTAATGGTAGACTGCATGGCTAGAGGCTGGATGTTATACACTGTGGTAATGGTAGACTGCATGACTAGAGGCTGGATGTTATACACTGTGGTAATGGTAGACTGCATGGCTAGAGGCTGGATGTTATACACTGTGGTAATGGTAGACTGCATGACTAGAGGCTGGATGTTATACACTGTGGTAATGGTAGACTGCATGGCTAGAGGCTGGATGTTATACATTGTGGTAATGGTAGACTGCATGGCTAGAGGCTGGATGTTATACACCTGTAGTAATGGTAGACTGCATGGCTAGAGGCTGGATGTTATACACTGTGGTAATGGTAGACTGTATGGCTGGAGGCTGGATGTTATACACTGTGGTAATGGTAGAATGCTTGGCTAGAGGCTGGATGTTATACACCTGTGGTAATGGTAGACTGCATGTCTAGAGGCTGGATGTTATACACTGTGGTAATGGTAGACTGCATGGCTAGAGGCTGGATGTTATACACTGTGGTAATGGTAGACTGCATGGCTGGAGGCTGGATGTTATACACTGTGGTAATGGTAGACTGCATGGCTAGAGGCTGGATGTTATACACCTGTGGTAATGGCAGACTGCATGGCTAGAGGCTGGATGTTATACACTGTGGTAATGGTAGACTGCATGGCTAGAGGCTGGATGTTATACACTGTGGTAATGGTAGACTGCATGGCTAGAGGCTGGATGTTATACACTGTGGTAATGGTAGACTGCATGGCTAGAGGCCGGATGTTATATACTGTGGTAATGGTAGACTGCATGGCTAGAGGCTGGATGTTATACACTGTGGTAATGGTAGACTGCATGGCTAGAGGCTGGATGTTATACACTGTGGTAATGGTAGACTGCATGGCTAGAGGCTGGATGTTATACACTGTGGTAATGGTAGACTGCATGGCTAGAGGCTGGATGTTATACACTGTGGTAATGGTAGATTGCATGGCTAGAGTCTGGATGTTATACACTGTGGTAATGGTAGACTGCATGGCTAGAGGCTGGATGTTATACACTGTGGTAATGGTAGACTGCATGGCTAGAGGCTGGATGTTATACACTGTGGTAATGGTAGACTGCATGGCTAGAGGCTGGATGTTATACACTGTGGTAATGGTAGACTGCATGGCTAGAGGCTGGATGTTATACACTGTGGTAATGGTAGACTGCATGGCTAGAGGCTGGATGTTATACACTGTGGTAATGGTAGACTGCATGGCTAGAGGCTGGATGTTATACACTGTGGTAATGGTAGACTGCATGGCTAGAGGCTGGATGTTATACACTGTGGTAATGGTAGACTGCATGGCTAGAGGCTGGATGTTATACACTGTGGTAATGGTAGACTGCATGGCTAGAGGCTGGATGTTATACACTGTGGTAATGGTAGACTGCATGGCTAGGGGCTGGATGTTACACACTGTGGTAATGGTAGACTGCATGGCTAGGGGCTGGATGTTATACACTGTGGTAATGGTAGACTGCATGGCTGGAGGCTGGATGTTATACACTGTGGTAATGGTAGACTGCATGGCTAGAGGCTGGATGTTACACACTGTGGTAATGGTGGACTGCATGGCTGGAGGCTGGATGTTATACACTGTGGTAATGGTAGACTGCATGGCTAGAGGCTGGATGTTATACACTGTGGTAATGGTAGACTGCATGGCTAGAGGCTGGATGTTATACACTGTGGTAATGGTAGACGGCATGGCTAGAGACTGGATGTTATACACTGTGGTAATGGTAGACTGCATGGCTGGAGGCTGGATGTTATACACTGCGGTAATGGTAGACTGCATGGCTAGAGGCTGGATGTTATACACTGCGGTAATGGTAGACTGCATGGCTAGAAGCTGGATGTTATACACTGTGGTAATGGTAGACTGCATGGCTAGAGGCTGGATGTTATACACTGTGGTAATGGTAGACTGCATGGCTAGAGGCTGGATGTTATACACTGTGGTAATGTTAGACTGTATGGCTAGAGGCTGGATGTTATACACTGTGGTAATGGTAGACTGCATGGCTAGAGGCTGGATGTTATACACTGTGGTAATAGCAGACTGCATGGCTAGAGGCTGGATGTTATACACTGTGGTAATGGTAGACTGCATGGCTAGAGGCTGGATGTTATACACTGTGGTAATGGTAGACTGCATGGCTAGAGGCTGGATATTATACACTGTGGTAATGGTAGACTGCATGGCTAGAGGATGGATGTTATACACTGTGGTAATGGTAGACTGCATGGCTAGAGGCTGGATGTTATACACTGTGGTAATGGTAGACTGCATGGCTAGAAGCTGGATGTTATACACTGTGGTAATGGTAGACTGTATGGCTAGAGGCTGGATGTTATACACTGTGGTAATGGCAGACTGCATGGCTAGAGGCTGGATGTTATACACTGTGGTAATGGTAGACTGCATGGCTAGAGGCTGGATGTTATACACCTGTGGTAATGGTAGACTGCATGGCTAGAGGCTGGATGTTATACACCTGTGGTAATGGTAGACTGCATGGCTAGAGGCTGGATGTCATACACTGTGGTAATTGTAGACTGCATGGCTAGAGGCTGGATGTTATACACTGTGGTAATGGTGGACTGCATGGCTAGAGGCTGGATGTTACACACTGTGGTAATGGTAGACTGCATGGCTAGGAGCTGGATGTTATACACTGTGGTAATGGTAGACTGCATGGCTAGAGGCTGGATGTTATACACTGTAGTAATGGTAGACTGCATGGCTAGAGGCTGGATGTTATACACTGTGGTAATGGTAGACTGCATGGCTAGAGGCTGGATGTTCTATACTGTGGTAATGGTAGACTGCATGGCTAGGGGCTGGATGTTATACACTGTGGTAATGGTAGACTGCATGGATAGAGGCTTGATGTTATACACTGTGTTAATGGTAGACTGCATGGCTAGAGGCTGGATGTTATACACTGTGGTAATGGAAGACTGCATGGCTAGAGGCTGGATGTTATCCACTGTGGTAATGGTAGACTGCATGGCTGGAGGCTGGATGTTATACACCTGTGGTACTGGTAGACTGCATGGCTAGAGGCTGGATGTTATACACTGAGGTAATGGCAGACTGCATGGCTAGAGGCTGGATGTTATACACTGTGGTAATGGTAGACTGCATGGCTAGAGGCTGGATGTTATACACTGTGGTAATGGCAGACTGCATGGCTAGAGACTTGATGTTATACACTGTGGTAATGGTAGACTGCATGGCTAGAGGCTGGATGTTATACACTGTGGTAATGGTAGACTGCATGGCTGGAGGCTGGATGTTATACACTGTGGTAATGGTAGACTGCACGGCTAGAGGCTGGATGTTATACACTGTGGTAATGGCAGACTGCATGGCTGGAGGCTGGATGTTATACACTGTGGTAATGGTAGACTGCATGGCTAGAGGCTGGATGTTATACACTGTGGTAATGTTAGACTGCATGGCTAGAGGCTGGATGTTATACACTGTGGTAATGGTAGACTGCATGGCTAGAGGCTGGATGTTATACACTGTGGTAATGGTAAACTGCATGGATAGAGGCTGGATGTTATACACTGTGGTAATGGTAGACTGCATGGCTAGAGGCTGGATGTTATACACTGTGGTAATGGTAGACTGCATGGATAGAGGCTGGATGTTATACACTGTGGTAATGGTAAACTGCATGGATAGAGGCTGGATGTTATACACTGTGGTAATGGCAGACTGCATGGCTAGAGGCTGGATGTTATACACTGTAGTAATGGTAGACTGCATGGCAGGAGGCTGGATGTTATACACTGTGGTAATGGTAGACTGCATGGCCGGGGGCTGGATGTTATACACTGTGGTAATGGTAGACGGCATGGCTAGAGGCCGGATGTTATATACTGTGGTAATGGTAGACTGCATGGCTAGGGGCTGGATGTTATACACTGTGGTAATGGTAGACTGCATGGCTAGAGGCTGATGTTATCCTGTGTATGGTAGACTGCATGGCTAGAGGCTGGATGTTATACACTGTGGTAATGGTAGACTGCATGGCTACAGGCTGGATGTTATACACTGTGGTAATGGCAGACTGCATGGCTAGAGGCTGGATGTTATACACTGTGGTAATGGCAGACTGCATGGCTAGAGGCTGGATGTTATACACTGCGGTAATGGTAGACTGCATGGCTAGAGGCTGGATGTTATACACCTGTGGTAATGGTAGACTACATGGCTAGAGGCTGGATGTTATACACTGTGGTAATGGTAGACTGCATGGCTAGAGGCTGGATGTTATACACTGTGGTAATGGTAGACTGCATGGCTAGAGGCTGGATGTTATACACCTGTGGTAATGGCAGACTGCATGGCTAGAGGCTGGATGTTATACACTGTGGTAATGGTAGACTGCATGGCTAGAGGCTGGATGGTATACACTGTAGTAATGGTAGACTGCATGGCTAGAGGCTGGATGTTATACACCTGTGGTAATGGTAGACAGCATGGCTAGAGGCTGGATGTTATACACTGTGGTAATGGTAGACTGCATGGCTAGAGGCTGGATGTTATACACTATGGTAATGGTAGACTGCATGGCTAGAGGCTGGATGTTATACACTGCGGTAATGGTAGACTGCATGGCTAGAGGCTGGATGTTATACACTGTGTTAATGGTAGACTGCATGGCTAGAGGCTGGATGTTCTATACTGTGGTAATGGTAGACTGCATGGCTAGAGGCCGGATGTTATATACTGTGGTAATGGTAGACTGCATGGCTAGAGGCTGGATGTTATCCACTGTGGTAATGGTAGACTGCATGGCTAGAGGCTGGATGTTATACACTGTGGTATTGGTAGACTGCATGGCTAGAGGCTGGATGTTATACACTGTGGTAATGGTAGACTGCATGGCTAGAGGCTGGATGTTATATACTGTGGTAATGGTAGACTGCATGGCTAGAGGCTGGATGTTATACACTGTGGTAATGGTAGGCTGCATGGCTAGAGGCTGGATGTTATATACACCTGTGGTAATGGTAGACTGCATGGCTAGAGGCTGGATGTTATACACTGTAGTAATGGCAGACTGCATGGCTAGAGGCTGAATGTTATACACCTGTGGTAATGGAGACTGCATGGCTAGAGGCTGGATGTTATACACTGTGGTAATGGTAGACTGCATGGCTAGGGGCTGGATGTTATACACTGTGGTAATGGTAGACTGCATGGATAGAGGCTGGATGTTATACACTGTGGTAATGGTAGACTGCATGGCTAGAGGCTGGATGTTATACACTGTGGTAATGGTAGACTGCATGGCTAGAGGCTGGATGTTATACACCTGTGGTAATGGTAGACTGCATGGCTAGAGGCTGGATGTTATACACTGTAGTAATGGCAGACTGCATGGCTAGAGGCTGAATGTTATACACCTGTGGTAATGGAGACTGCATGGCTAGAGGCTGGATGATATACACTGTGGTAATGGTAGACTGCATGGCTAGGGGCTGGATGTTATACACTGTGGTAATGGTAGACTGTATGGCTAGGAGCTGGATGTTATATACTGTGGTAATGGTAGACTGCATGGCTAGAGGCTGGATGTTATACACTGTGGTAATGGTAGACTGCATGGCTAGAGGGTGTATATATAGTTGACTGCATAGTCAAAATAACGTGTGTACGATACAATGTGACACTGCAGGGTATAAAGGGAGGCGGTCATGTAGTGTGTACGATACAATGTGACAGTGCAGGGTATAACAGGAGGCGGTCATGTAGTATATACGATACAATGTGACAGTGCAGGGTATAACAGGAGGCGGTCCTGTAGTATATATACGATACAATGTGACAGTGCACGGTATAACAGGAGGAGGGTCATGTAGTATATACGATACAATGTGACAGTGCAGGGTATAACAGGAGGCGGTCCTGTAGTATATATGATACAATGTGACAGTGCAGGGTATAACAGGAGGCGGTCCTGCAGTATATACGATACAATGTGACAGTGCAGTGTATAACAGGAGGCGGTCATGTAGTATATACGATACAATGTGACAGTGCAGGGTATAACAGGAGGCGGTCCTGTAGTATATATGATACAATGTGACAGTGCAGGGTATAACAGGAGGCGGTCCTGTAGTATATACGATACAATGTGACAATGTAGGGTATAACAGGAGGCGGTCCTGTAGTATATACGATACAATGTGACAATGCAGGGTATAACAGGAGGCGGTCCTGTAGTATATACGATACAATGTGACAGTGCAGGGTATAACAGGAGGCGGTCCTGTAGTATATATGATACAATGTGACAGTGCAGGGTATAACAGGAGGCGGTCCTGCAGTATATACGATACAATGTGACAGTGCAGGGTATAACAGGAGGAGGGTCAGGTAGTATATACGATACAATGTGACAGTGCAGGGTATAACAGGAGGCGGTCATGAAGTATATACGATACAATGTGACAGTGCAGGGTATAACAGGAGGCGGTCCTGCAGTATATACAATACAATGTGACAGTGCAGGGTATAACAGGAGGAGGGTCATGTAGTATATACAATACAATGTGACAGTGCAGGGTATAACAGGAGGCGGTCATGTAGTATATACGATACAATGTGACAGTGCAGGGTATAACAGGAGGCGGTCCTGTAGTATATACGATACAATGTGACAGTGCAGGGTATAACAGGAGGCGGTCCTGCAGTATATACGATACAATGTGACAGTGCAGGGTATAACAGGAGGAGGGTCAGGTAGTATATACGATACAATGTGACAGTGCAGGGTATAACAGGAGGCGGTCATGTAGTATATACGATACAATGTGACAGTGCAGGGTATAACAGGAGGCGGTCCTGCAGTATATACGATACAATGTGACAGTGCAGGGTATAACAGGAGGAGGGTCAGGTAGTATATACGATACAATGTGACAGTGCAGGGTATAACAGGAGGCGGTCATGTAGTATATACGATACAATGTGACAGTGCAGGGTATAACAGGAGGCGGTCCTGCAGTATATACGATACAATGTGACAGTGCAGGGTATAACAGGAGGCGGTCCTGTAGTATATACGATACAATGTGACAGTGCAGGGTATAACAGGAGGCGGTCCTGTAGTATATACGATACAATGTGACAGTGCAGGGTATAACAGGAGGCGGTCCTGTAGTATATACGATACAATGTGACAATGTAGGGTATAACAGGAGGCGGTCCTGTAGTATATACGATACAATGTGACAATGCAGGGTATAACAGGAGGCGGTCCTGTAGTATATACGATACAATGTGACAGTGCAGGGTATAACAGGAGGCGGTCCTGCAGTATATACGATACAATGTGACAGTGCAGGGTATAACAGGAGGCGGTCCTGTAGTATATACGATACAATGTGACACTGTAAGTGAAGATACAGGAACTACAGCCATTGCTCTGCTCCATGCAGTTAGTCAGGATATGAGACGGTAACCACGGGTCACATGTGTGTCATCCCCAGCGTCACGAGTGCGGTGTGTAATCCTGGGGGAGGGGAAGGAGTCTCTGAGTTTTATAATGGAGAACTCTCAGATTTACTGTTACTGGTCAGGAGGTGATAATCAGGCCGCTCCAGCAGAATTCAGCATGGCCGCCGTCCGGGTCAACACCGTAAAGCAATGTGGTAAGAAGGGAGACACCAAAGCGTATATTGCGGTAGTTGTGGACGTGGCGACATACTTGCAAACCTTACAGAGATGTTAGGAAAGACGCTACTGCCTCCCCCCCTCCAAACCTCAGAACACGTGAGCAGGGCACACGTATGAACGAAGAATGAATTACTTGGCGAGCTGGAGGACGTTTCGGTAGCAGCTGTACAGGGAGCTCTCGGCCGCTGTACGGTACTTGCTCTTGTACTTAGGACCAACCGTGTGGATGATGTAGCGGGCGGCCAAACTAAACCCTTTGGTGAGCTTAGCCTCTCCTGTCCTGCAACCTGCCGGGAAAAATGGTGACAAGTGCCCAGTGAGAGAAACTGGTGAGAGGAATGGAGGGGTGAGCGGGAGGCGAGAGGGGAGGGGTGAGCGGGAGGCGAGAGGGGGGGTGAGCGGGAGGCGAGAGGGGAGGGGTGAGCGGGAGGCGAGGGGTGAGCGGGAGGCGAGAGGGGAGGGTGAGGGCTGGGAGGCGAGAGGGGAGAGGTGAGCGGGAGGCGAGAGGAGGGGTGAGCGGGAGGCGGAGAGGAGGGAGTGAGCGGGAGGCGAGAGGAGAGGTGAGCGGGAGGCGAGAGGGGAGGGGTGAGCGGGAGGCGAGAGGGAGGGGGTGAGCGGGAGGCGAGAGGGGAGGGTGAGCGGGAGGCGAGAGGGGAGGGGGTGAGCGGGAGGCGAGGGGAGGGAGGTGAGCGGGAGGCGAGAGGGGAGGGTGAGCGGAGGCGAGAGGAGGGTGAGCGGAGAGCGAGAGGAGGAGGTGAGCGGGAGGCTGAGAGGAGGGTGAGCGGGAGGCGAGAGGGAGGGGTGAGCGGGAGGCGGAGAGGGAGGGGTGAGCGGGAGGCGAGAGGAGGAGTGAGCGGGAGGCTGAGAGAGGGAGGGAGTGAGCGGGAGGCGAGAGGGGAGGGTGAGCGGGAGGCGAGAGGGGAGGGGGAGGTGAGCGGGAGGCGAGAGGAGAGGGGTGAGCGGGAGGCGAGAGGGAGGGTGAGCGGGAGGCGAGAGGTGAGCGGGAGGCGAGAGGGGAGGGGCGAGCGGGAGGCGAGAGGGGAGGGGGTGAGGCGGGAGGCGAGAGGTGACTTGTGAGCGAGAGGGAGGCGAGAGGGGCGGGGTGAGTGGGAGGCGAGAGGGGTGACTGGTGAGCGAGAGGGAGGCGAGAGGGAGGGGTAAGTGGGAAGCGAGAGGAGGGGTGACTGGTGAGCGAGAGGGAGGCGAGGGATGACGGGTGAGCAGGAGGCGAGAGGGGAGGGGTGAGCGGGGGCGAGAGTGGAGAGGGAGGTGAGAGGGGAGGGGTGACTTGTGAGCAAGAGGCGAGAGGGAGGGGTGAGCGGGAGGCGAGAGGAGGGGTGAGCGGGAGGCGAGAGGAGGAGGTGAGCGGGAGGCGAGAGGGAGGGTGAGCGGGAGGCGAGAGGGGAGGGGTGAGCGGGAGGCGAGAGGGAGAGGTGAGCGGGAGGCGAGAGGGGAGGGGTGAGCGGGAGGCGAGAGAGGAGGGGTGAGCGGAGGCGAGAGGAGGGGGTGAGCGGGAGGCGAGAGGGAGGGGTGAGCGGGAGGCGAGAGGGAGGGGTGAGCGGGAGGCGAGAGGAGGGGTGAGCGGGAGGCGAGAGGGGAGGGGTGAGCGGGAGGCGAGAGGGAGGGGTGAGCGGAGAGGGTGACGTGAGCAGAGGGAGGGGTGAGTGGGAGGCGAGAGTGAGGGGTGAGCAGGAGGCGAGAGGAGGGTGACCAGTGAGCAAGAGGCGAGAGGGAGGGGTGACTGGTGAGCAAGAGGCGAGAGGAGGGGTGACTGGTGAGCAAGAGGCGAGAGGGGAGGGGTGACTGGTGAGCAAGAGGCGAGAGGGGAGGGGTGACTGGTGAGCAAGAGGCGAGAGGAGGGGTGACTGGTGAGCAAGAGGCGAGAGGGGAGGGGTGAGCGGGAGGCAGAGGAGGGTGAGAGGAGGCGAGAGGCGGGAGGGGTGACGAGGTGAGCGAGAGGCGAGAGGGGAGAGGGTGAGCGGGAGGCGAGAGGGAGGGTGAGCGGGAGGCGAGAGGGAGAGGAGTGAGCGGAGGCGAGAGGCGGAGGAGGTGAGCGGGAGGCGAGAGGAGGGGTGAGCGGGAGGCGAGAGGGGAGGGGTGAGCGGGAGGCGAGAGGAGAGTGAGCGGGAGGCGAGAGGGAGGGTGAGCGGGAGCGAGAGGCGAGGAGTGAGTGGCGAGTGAGCGAGGAGGAGAGAGAGGTGAGCGAGAGGCGGAGAGGAGGGTGAGCGGGAGGCGAGAGGGGAGGGGTGAGCGGGAGGCGAGAGGGGAGAGGTGAGCGGGAGGCGAGAGGAGGAGGTGAGCGAGAGGCAGAGGAGGAGTGAGCGGGAGGCGAGAGGAGGGGAGCGAGCGAGAGCGGAGAGGTGGCGGGAGACGGAGAGAGGTGAGCGGAGACGAGAGGAGAGGGTGAGCGGGAGGCGAGAGGAGAGGGTGAGCGGGAGGCGAGAGGGAGGGGTGAGCGGGAGGCGAGAGGGAGGGTGAGCGGGAGGCGAGAGGGGAGGGTGAGCGGGAGGCGAGAGGGAGAGGTGAGCGGAGGGCGAGAGGGGAGGAGTGAGCGGGAGGCGGAGGAGGAGTGAGCGGGAGGCGAGAGGGAGGGGTGAGCGGGAGGCGAGAGGAGGGTGAGCGTGAGCAAGAGGAGGGGCGAGGGGAGGCGAGGATGACCGGTGAGCAAGAGGCGAGAGGGGAGGGAGTGACTAGGTGAGCAAGAGGCGAGAGGAGGAGGTGACTGGTGAGCAAGAGGCGAGAGGGGAGGGTGACTGGTGAGCAAGAGGCGAGAGGGGAGGGGTGACTAGTGAGCAAGAGGCGAGAGGGAGGGTGACTGGTGAGCAAGAGGCGTGAGGGGAGGGTGACTGGTGAGCAAGAGGCGAGAGGTGACTGGTGAGCGGGAGGCGAGAGGTGAAGGGGTGAACGGGAGGCGAGAGGGCAGGGGTGAGTGGGAGGCGAGTGATGACCGGTGAGTAGGAGGCAAAAGGGAGGGTGAGTGGTGAGCAAGAGGAGAGGGGCGATGAGGGGGTGAGGGATGGCGATCAGGAGGGAGTGAGGGATGGCGATCAGGGGAGTGAGGGGATGGAGATCAGGGGGAGTGAGGGGATGGCGATCAGGGGAGTGAGGGATGGCGATCAGGGGAGTGAGGGGATGGCGATCAGGGGGAGTGAGGGATGGCGATCAGGGGAGTGAGGGAATGGCGATCAGGGGAGTGAGGGATGGCGATCAGGGGGAGTGAGGGATGGCGATCAGGGGAGTGAGGGATGGCGTTCAGGGGAGTGAGGGATGGCGATCAGGGGAGTGAGGGGATGGCGATCAGGGGGAGTGAGGGATGGCGATCAGGGGGAGTGAGGGGATGGCGATCAGGGGGGAGTGAGGGGATGGCGATCAGGGGGGAGTGAGGGGATGGCGATCAGGGGGGAGTGAGGGGATGGCGATCAGGGGGGAGTGAGGGGATGGCGATCAGGGGGGAGTGAGGGGATGGCGATCAGGGGGGAGTGAGGGGATGGCGATCAGGGGTGATGTGGTGGATGTGAGGGCAGGAACAAGGAGATCTAAGAAGTCATATAAAGTGAGAGGCGGCAGTATAAAGGTCCTGTATACGCTCCACACATACACACAAGGGGCATCACACTGCGCGCACCTTTCAGCTTCTGCATCTCCTCCTGCAGCTCTGACCCCGCGTGGCGGTATATACTGTCCGACACCGGGTTCTTGTCGTTGAGGGTTTCATTGCTGGTGTTGACCACGGCGGTGCAGTTCAGTAACGCCACGTCACCTCTCCTGGAGAACACACGAGAACTTGTGAAGTGCACATGGGTACACGCATGGTACACACTGAAAGCCCTGGGGGCGCTGCACGCAGAGGAAGTTAACCCTTCAGTGTCTGTGCATACTGGACCCCCGCCTCCATGTAAGGTGACTGCAGAGCGGGGAATCCTGTCCTGTGCACCAGGGGGAAGAGGGGGACGCAGCTGCAGTATCTCCTTCACTGCGAGGCTCATGCTGTGAGAGGGGAGGGAGAGCTGAAAAAGTAGACATCTGATTGGCTGAGAGTACACAGCAAAGCTCGGACATCACCAGGAAGGGCCCGCCCACTTAGCATAGCTACAGAGAGGAAATTACAATGTACACGGACAGTAGGTCGGAGACGGACCCCGAATCTGCAGGTTACCCCCACATCTAATCCACATGGGCGTGGGCGATGTGTGATCCACGAGGGGCGCACTCACCACAGGATCACCTTCTGGTTAATGTCCTCTCTGCACGGGAACGGTGAGCAGACGCCATGCTGCTCCGTGTCCTCCGACCACACGGACGAATCGGGAACATCGCTCCCTCCGGGTAACCCCGACCAACACGGTAACGAATCAGTGTCCACAAAACACGAGCGGGCGCCCAGCGGATCCATGGGGCAGCAGAGGTGGGGCCCGGCATCCAGCCCGTCCGCTAGACCTACATGCAGGGCAAATCAGGTCATACATATAACACAGGGGGCTGTCAGAGTATGAGGGGTATAATATGGGGGGCCACGGGTGTCAGTGTATGAGAGGTATAATATGAGGGGCCCCGGCTGTCAGAGTATGAGGGGTATAATATGGGGGCCCCGGGTGTCAGAGTATGAGGAGTATAATATGGGGGGCCACGGGTGTCAGTGTATGAGGGGTATAATATGAGGGCCCCCGGGTGTCAGTGTATGAGGGGTATAATATGGGGGGCCCCGGGTGTCAGTGTATGAGGGGTATAATATGGGGGGCCCCGGGTGTCAGTGTACGAGGGGTATAATATGGGGGGCCCCGGGTGTCAGAGTATAAGGGGTATAATATGGGGGCCCCGGGTGTAAGTGTATGAGGGGTATAATATGGGGGCCCCGGGTGTCAGAGTATGAGGAGTATAATATGGGGGGCCCCGGGTGTCAGTGTATGAGGGGTATAATATGGGGGCCCCGGGTGTCAGAGTATGAGGGGTATAATGTGGGGGGCCCCGGGTGTCAGTGTATGAGGGGTATAATATGGGGGCCCCGGGTGTCAAAGTATGAGAGGTATAATGTGGGGGGCCCTGGGTGTCAGAGTATGAGGGGTATAATATGGGGGGCCCCGGGTGTCAGTGTATAAGGGGTATAATATGTGGGCCCCAGGTGTCAGTGTATGAGGGGTATAATATGGGGGCCCCGGGTGTCAGTGTATGAGGGGTATAATATGTGGGCCCCGGTTGTCAGTGTATGAGGGGTATAATATGGGGGCCCCGGGTGTCAGTGTATGAGGGGTATAATATGTGGGCCCCAGGTGTCAGTGTATGAGGGGTATAATATGGGGCCCGGGTGTCAGTAGTATGAGGGGTATAATATGAGGGCCCCGGTGTCAGTAGTATGAGGGTATAATATGGGGGCCCGGGTGTCAGAGTATGAGGGGTATAATATGGGGCCCAGGTGTCAGTGTATGAGGGGTATAATATGAGGGCCCGGGTGTCAGAGTATGAGGAGTATAATATGGGGCCCAGGTGTCAGAGTATGAGGGGTATAATATGGGGCCCGGGTGTCAGTGTATGAGGGGTATAATATAGGGGCCCGGGTGTCAGAGTATGAGGGGTATAATATAGGGCCCGGGTGTCAGTGTATGAGGGGTATAATATGGGGCCCGGTGTCAGTGTATGAGGGTATAATATGGGGCCCGGGTGTCAGTGTATGAGGGGTATAATATGAGGGCCCGGTGTCAGTGTATGAGGGTATAATATGGGGGCCCGGGTGTAAGTGTATGAGGGGATAATATGGGGGCCCGGGTGTCAGTGTATGAGGGGTATAATGTGGAGGCCCGGTGTCAGTGTATGAGGGGTATAATATGGGGCCCGGGTGTCAGTGTATGAGGGGTATAATATGTGGGCCCCGGTTGTCAGTGTATGAGGGGTATAATATGGGGGCCCCGGGTGTCAGTGTATGAGGGGTATAATATGGGGGCCCCGGGTGTCAGTGTATGAGGGGTATAATATGGGGGCCCCGGGTGTAAGTGTATGAGGGGAATAATATGGGGGCCCCGGGTGTCAGTGTATGAGGGGTATAATGTGGGGGGCCCCGGGTGTCAGTGTATGAGGGGTATAAGATGGGGGCCCCGGGTGTCAGAGTATAAGGGGTATAATATGGGGGCCCGGGTGTCAGTGTATGAGGGGTATAATATGGGGGCCCCGGGTGTCAGTGTATGAGGGGTATAATATGGGGGCCCGGGTGTCAGTGTATGAGGGGTATAATATAGGGCCCCGGTGTCAGTGTATGAGGGGTATAATATGGGGGCCCGGGTGTCAGAGTATGAGGGGTATAATATGGGGGCCCCGGGTGTCAGAGTATGAGGGGTATAATATGGGGGGCCCCGGGTGTCAGTGTATGAGAGGTATAATATGAGGGCCCAGGTGTCAGTGTATGAGAGGTATAATATGGGGGCCCGGGTGTCAGTGTATGAGAGGTATAATATGGGGCCCGGGTGTCAGTGTATGAGAGGTATAATATGGGGGCCCGGTGTCAGTGTATGAGAGGTATAATATGGGGGCCCGGTGTCAGTGTATGAGAGGTATAATATAGGGGCCCCGGGTGTCAGAGTATGAGGGGTATAATATAGGAGCCCAGGTGTCAGTGTATGAGGGGTATAATATGGGGGCCCGGGTGTCAGAGTATGAGGGTATAATATGGGGGCCCGGGTGTCAGTGTATGAGGGGTATAATATGGGGGCCCCGGTGTCAGTGTATGAGGGGTATAATATGGGGGCCCGGGTGTCAGTGTATGAGGGGTATAATATGGGGGCCCGGGTGTCAGAGTATGAGGGGTATAATATGGGGGCCCGGGTGTCAGAGTATGAGGGGTATAATATGGGGGCCCGGGTGTCAGTGTATGAGGGGTATAATATGGGGCCCGGGTGTCAGAGTATGAGGGGTATAATATGGGGGCCCAGGTGTCAGAGTATGAGGGGTATAATATGGGGGCCCGGGTGTCAGTGTATGAGGGGTATAATATGGGGGCCCGGTGTCAGTGTATGAGGGGTATAATATGGGGGCCCGGGTGTCAGTGTATGAGGGGTATAATATGGGGGCCCTGGGTGTCAGTGTATGAGGGGTATAATATGGGGGCCCCGGTGTCAGAGTATGAGGGGTATAATATGGGGGCCCGGGTGTCAGAGTATGAGGGGTATAATATGGGGGCCCCGGGTGTCAGTGTATGAGAGGTATAATATGGGGGCCCCGGGTGTCAGTGTATGAGGGGTATAATATTGGGGGCCCGGGTGTCAGTGTATGAGGGGTATAATATGGGGGGCCCGGGTGTCAGTGTATGAGGGGTATAATATGGGGGCCCCGGGTGTCAGTGTATGAGGGGTATAATATGGGGGCCCTGGGTGTCAGTGTATGAGGGGTATAATATGGGGGGCCCCGGGTGTCAGAGTATGAGGGGTATAATATGGGGGCCCCGGGTGTCAGTGTATGAGGGGTATAATATGGGGGGCCCCGGGTGTCAGAGTATGAGGGGTATAATATGGGGGGCCCGGGTGTCAGTGTATGAGGGGTATAATATGGGGCACGGCCGGGTGTCTATGGCTGTGTCGGGGGCTCGGCGGCCGGGCTCGGGGCCCCTGCACCCCCGGGGCTCCGCTCACCTCTCCTCCTTATGTCTCCGCCGCTGTCACCAGATCGGTAACCGGAAAAGCTTTGAGTGTGTGAAGAGGGGGCGGGGCCTGCGGTACACACTCAGCTGATGGGCGGGGCTTAAACCTCACTCAACATGGCTGCGCCAGCCTGGATGAGCTTTTTACGCATGCGCCCTCTGAACAGTTTGCTTTATACTGAGCTTGCGCACTGAACACGTGTCTGCCTGAACCGGAGCTGCGGCGACTGAAAAGTGCGGGTATGAGCGGAACTGCCCCTGAAATCTGCCCCAAACTGCCCGACCTGCCCCTGAAACCTGCCCCAGACTGCCCGACCTGCCCCTGAAATCTGCCCCACATTGCCCGACCTGCCCCTGAAACCTGCCCCAGACTGCCCGACCTGCCCCTGAAACCTGCCCCAGACTGCCCGACCTGCCCCAGACTGCCCGACCTGTCCCTGAAACCTGCCCCAGACTGCCCGACCTGTCCCTGAAACCTGCCCCAGACTGCCCGACCTGCCCCAGACTGCCCGACCTGCCCCTGAAATCTGCCCCAGACTGCCCGACCTGTCCCTGAAATCCGCCCGACCTGCCCCTGAAATCTGCCCCAGACTGCCCGACCTGTCCCTGAAATCCGCCCGACCTGCCCCTGAAATCTGCCCCAGACTGCCCGACCTGTCCCTGAAATCCGCCCGACCTGTCCCTGAAATCCGCCCGACCTGTCCCTGAAATCCGCCCGACCTGTCCCTGAAATCCGCCCGACCTGTCCCTGAAATCCGCCCGACCTGTCCCTGAAATCCGCCCGACCTGTCCCTGAAATCCGCCCGACCTGCCCCTGAAATCTGCCTCACATTGCCCGACCTGCCCCTGAAACCTGCCCCAGACTGCCCGACCTGCCCCTGAAACCTGCCCCAGACTGCCCGACCTGCCCCAGACTGCCCGACCTGTCCCTGAAACCTGCCCCAGACTGCCCGACCTGTCCCTGAAACCTGCCCCAGACTGCCCGACCTGCCCCAGACTGCCCGACCTGCCCCTGAAATCTGCCCCAGACTGCCCGACCTGTCCCTGAAATCCGCCCGACCTGCCCCTGAAATCTGCCCCAGACTGCCCGACCTGCCCCTGAAATCTGCCCCAGACTGCCCGACCTGTCCCTGAAATCCGCCCGACCTGTCCCTGAAATCCGCCCGACCTGTCCCTGAAATCCGCCCGACCTGTCCCTGAAATCCGCCCGACCTGTCCCTGAAATCCGCCCGACCTGTCCCTGAAATCCGCCCGACCTGTCCCTGAAATCCGCCCGACCTGTCCCTGAAATCCGCCCGACCTGTCCCTGAAATCCGCCCGACCTGTCCCTGAAATCCGCCCGACCTGTCCCTGAAATCCGCCCGACCTGTCCCTGAAATCCGCCCGACCTGTCCCTGAAATCCGCCCGACCTGTCCCTGAAATCCGCCCGACCTGTCCCTGAAATCCGCCCGACCTGTCCCTGAAATCCGCCCGACCTGTCCCTGAAATCCGCCCGACCTGTCCCTGAAATCCGCCCGACCTGTCCCTGAAATCCGCCCGACCTGTCCCTGAAATCCGCCCGACCTGTCCCTGAAATCCGCCCGACCTGTCCCTGAAATCCGCCCGACCTGTCCCTGAAATCCGCCCGACCTGTCCCTGAAATCCGCCCGACCTGTCCCTGAAATCCGCCCGACCTGTCCCTGAAATCCGCCCGACCTGTCCCTGAAATCCGCCCGACCTGTCCCTGAAATCCGCCCGACCTGTCCCTGAAATCCGCCCGACCTGTCCCTGAAATCCGCCCGACCTGTCCCTGAAATCCGCCCGACCTGTCCCTGAAATCCGCCCGACCTGTCCCTGAAATCCGCCCGACCTGTCCCTGAAATCCGCCCGACCTGTCCCTGAAATCCGCCCGACCTGTCCCTGAAATCCGCCCGACCTGTCCCTGAAATCCGCCCGACCTGTCCCTGAAATCCGCCCGACCTGTCCCTGAAATCCGCCCGACCTGTCCCTGAAATCCGCCCGACCTGTCCCTGAAATCCGCCCCTGACTGCCCGACCTGCCCCTGTCCTGATATCTGCCCGACCTGCCCCTGAAACCAGCCCGACCTGCCCCTGTCCTGATATCTGCCCCAGACTGCCCGACCTGTCCCTGAAACCTGCCCCAGACTGCCCGACCTGTCCCTGAAACCTGCCCCAGACTGCCCGACCTGCCCCTGAAACCTGCCCCAGACTGCCCGACCTGCCCCTGAAACCTGCCCCAGACTGCCCGACCTGCCCCTGAAACCTGCCCCAGACTGCCCGACCTGCCCCTGAAACCTGCCCCAGACTGCCCGACCTGCCCCTGAAACCTGCCCCAGACTGCCCGACCTGCCCCTGAAACCTGCCCCAGACTGCCCGACCTGCCCCTGAAACCTGCCCCAGACTGCCCGACCTGCCCCTGAAACCTGCCCCAGACTGCCCGACCTGCCCCTGAAACCTGCCCCAGACTGCCCGACCTGCCCCTGAAACCTGCCCCCAGACTGCCCGACCTGCCCCTGAAACCTGCCCCAGACTGCCCGACCTGCCCCTGAAACCTTCCCCAGACTGCCCGACCTGCCCCTGAAACCTGCCCCAGACTGCCCGACCTGCCCCTGAAACCTGCCCCAGACTGCCCGACCTGCCCCTGTCCTGAAATCTGACCCAGACTGCCCGACCTGCCCCTGTCCTGAAATCTGACCCAGACTGCCCGACCTGCCCCTGTCCTGATATCTGCCCTCTTTACCCCCCTGATATCTGCCCCTCTGTCCTGATATCTGCCCCTCTGTCCTGATATCTGCCCTCTTTACCCCCCTGTATCTGCCCCTCTGTCCTGATATCTGCCCTCTTTACCCCCCTGTATCTGCCCCTCTGTCCTGATATCTGCCCTCTTTACCCCCCTGTATCTGCCCCTCTGTCCTGATATCTGCCCTCTTTACCCCCCTGTATCTGCCCCTCTCTCCTGATATCTTCCCTCTTTACCCCCCTGTATCTGCCCCTCTGTCCTGATATCTGCCCTCTTTACCCCCCTGTATCTGCCCCTCTGTCCTGATATCTGCCCTCTTTACCCCCCTGTATCTGCCCCTCTGTCCTGATATCTGCCCTCTTTGCCCCCTGTATCTGCCCCTTTCTCCTGATATCTTCCCTCTTTACCCCCCTGTATCTGCCCCTCTCCTGATATCTTCCCTCTTCACCCCCTGTATTTGCCCCCCTGTATCTGCCCTGTGTGGGGTATGTAGTGACCGGCCTCTCTTCCCCGCAGCCATGGGCCTCACCCGGCAGTACCTCCGCTACGCTGCCTCCGCCCTCTTTGGGGTTGTTGCTGGCTTGAAGTCCAATGTCTGTTACGTCACCCTACGGGGCGAGAAGGGGCGCTATGTGGCGGTGGGGGCGTGCGAGCACGTCTTCATCTGGGACACCCGTAAGGGGGAGAAGGTAAGCAGTCTGGATATGGATGTTCTGTGTGGGCCCCGAGCTGTGTGGCCCCGGCTGACCGGACTTATCACCACAGGTCCTCATCTTACAAGGCCAGAAGCAGGAGGTGACGCAGCTGCGCCCCTCCCCGGACGGCCTGGCGCTGGCGGTGGGGTACGAGGACGGCTCCATACGTATCTTCAGTCTGCTGAGCGGAGAGAGCAGTATCACCTTCAACGGACACAAATCCGCCGTGACGGCCCTGACCTACGACCAGCTGGGGGGGCGCCTGGTGTCCGGCTCCAAGGTACGGTATGTCCTGGAGTGAGGGGCAAAATGAGGATGAAACCCCCCACTGTGAGCCCTGTGCCCACATAATGTCCCCGCTGGCCCTTCTCACTCGCCCGCCACTTCATACAGTTTAACCCTGGTGGCCTAGGGTCCCCTAGCGAGTGGCGTCCAGCTGTCCTGTGCGGACTGCCGTCCCGGTCCTTTACTGGTCGTCCATGGTCACCCAGTTGTGGTCTGGAGGCTTGAGACGCTGCGACCCCAGTGGTCTGGAGGCTTGAGACGCTGCGACCCCGGTGGTCTGGAGGCTTGAGACGCTGCGACCCCGGTGGTCTGGAGGCTTGAGACGCTGCGACCCCAGTGGTCTGGAGGCTTGAGACGCTGCGACCCCGGTGGTCTGGAGGCTTGAGACGCTGCGACCCCGGTGGTCTGGAGGCTTGAGACGCTGCGACCCCGGTGGTCTGGAGGCTTGAGACGCTGCAGCTCCGGTGGTCTGGAGGCTTGAGACGCTGCAGCCCCGGTGGTCTGGAGGCTTGAGACGCTGCAGCCCCGGTGGTCTGGAGGCTTGAGACGCTGCAGCCCCGGTGGTCTGGAGGCCTGAGACGCTGCAGCCCGGTGGTCTGGAGGCCTGAGACGCTGCAGCCCGGTGGTCTGGAGGCCTGAGACGCTGCAGCCCGGTGGTCTGGAGGCTTGAGACGCTGCAGCCCGGTGGTCTGGAGGCTTGAGACGCTGCAGCCCCGGTGGTCTGGAGGCTTGAGGCGCTGCAGCCCCGGTGGTCTGGAGGCTTGAGACGCTGCAGCCTCGGTGGTCTGGAGGCTTGAGACGCTGCAGCCCGGTGGTCTGGAGGCTTGAGACGCTGCAGCCCGGTGGTCTGGAGGCTTGAGACGCTGCAGCCCGGTGGTCTGGAGGCTTGAGACGCTGCAGCCCGGTGGTCTAGAGGCTTGAGACGCTGCGAGCCCGGTGGTCTGGAGGCTTGAGACGCTGCGACCCGGTGGTCTGGAGGCTTGAGACGCTGCAGCCCGGTGGTCTGGAGGCTTGAGACGCTGCAGCCCGGTGGTCTGGAGGCTTGAGACGCTGCAGCCCCGGTGGTCTGGAGGCTTGAGACGCTGCAGCCCCGGTGGTCTGGAGGCTTGAGACGCTGCAGCCCCGGTGGTCTGGAGGCCTGAGACGCTGCAGCCCGGTGGTCTGGAGGCCTGAGACGCTGCAGCCCCGGTGGTCTGGAGGCCTGAGACGCTGCAGCCCCGGTGGTCTGGAGGCCTGAGACGCTGCAGCCCCGGTGGTCTGGAGGCCTGAGACGCTGCAGCCCCGGTGGTCTGGAGGCCTGAGACGCTGCAGCCCCGGTGGTCTGGAGGCCTGAGACGCTGCAGCCCGGTGGTCTGGAGGCCTGAGACGCTGCAGCCCGGTGGTCTGGAGGCCTGAGACGCTGCAGCCCGGTGGTCTGGAGGCTTGAGACGCTGCAGCCCGGTGGTCTGGAGGCTTGAGACGCTGCAGCCCGGTGGTCTGGAGGCTTGAGGCGCTGCAGCCCCGGTGGTCTGGAGGCTTGAGACGCTGCAGCCCCGGTGGTCTGGAGGCTTGAGACGCTGCAGCCCCGGTGGTCTGGAGGCTTGAGACGCTGCAGCCCCGGTGGTCTGGAGGCTTGAGACGCTGCAGCCCCGGTGGTCTGGAGGCTTGAGGCGCTGCAGCCCGGTGGTCTGGAGGCTTGAGGCGCTGCAGCCCGGTGGTCTGGAGGCTTGAGGCGCTGCAGCCCGGTGGTCTGGAGGCTTGAGGCGCTGCAGCCCGGTGGTCTGGAGGCTTGAGGCGCTGCAGCCCCGGTGGTCTGGAGGCTTGAGGCGCTGCAGCCCGGTGGTCTGGAGGCTTGAGGCGCTGCAGCCCCGGTGGTCTGGAGGCTTGAGACGCTGCAGCCCCGGTGGTCTGGAGGCTTGAGACGCTGCAGCCCCGGTGGTCTGGAGGCTTGAGACGCTGCAGCCCCGGTGGTCTGGAGGTTCTGTACCTTAGAACCCCGGTGGCAGCTTGGTCGTTTAGTGGTCACCCACTGGTGGTCCGGCGGTGAAATAGATTTTCTTCAGGACATCGGTGGTCGTCCATGATTAGATTGTTCTTATAAGGGGTTGGTAAATTATAATCCTGGGGGTCTAGTGGTCCAGATCCTGAGAGAGGACCCTTCACTGCTGCACTAACCCAAGGGAGGAGGTCACTCTCAGTTTAGCTGATTCCCAGTGTCTTGAGGCTCGCCCCCTCTCCTGGGAACCCTTCTGTATTGCGCCCGGACTGACCCCTGACCCCTCCTGCGCAGGACACGGACGTCATCGTCTGGGACGTCATCAATGAGAGCGGCCTGTACAGACTGAAGGGGCACAAGGACGCCGTGACGCAGGCCGTATTCCTGACCGCCAGCAACCTTCTGGTCACCAGGTAAGTGGCAGCCGAAGCGGCGGCGGGGGAGGAGCGATCGGTAATCTGACCCCGCCCCCTCTTCTCTCCGCAGCGGTAAGGACACCCTGGTGAAGTGGTGGGACCTGGACACGCAGCACTGCTTCCGGACCATGGTGGGACACCGCACAGAGGTAGGTGCAGGGTGACGAGCTCGGCAGTGCTTCCGTATGTGGACCCTGGGGGTGTAATGTGCGGGGCCCCTCCATAGTGAACGTTCTCCCTCCTCCTTAGGTCTGGGGGCTCGCCGTGCTGGCAGATGAACGGCGAATACTGACAGGATCTGCGGACAGTGAGCTGAGAGCCTGGACCATCTCCTATGTCAGCGAGGTAAGTGGCCCCGGCGGCGGAGGAGGCGCTGTTACCAGTTATGTAGGCGCTCCGAGTCAGGCGGCTGCCGCCAAGGGCTTCAGACTGAGGAGAAAATGTTCATCTTAATGTTTCCCACCCAGAATGAGGACCCGGGGGAGCCGCGGCTGAAAAAAACCAAAGGTCTCGGTGAGGAGGAGGAAGAGGAGGTGTCGGAGGAGGTACGCAGCGCCTCGCGGCTCGTGGAACCGCGCTGAGGAGTCTGAAGCACTGACCTCTTCTGTCTCTGTCCGCAGCGCATCCTGACCTGTGAGCGCTACGGCTCCATCATGAGAGAAGGGAGGGACCGCGTGGTGACGCTGGGCGTGGACCGCACGAGGCGCTTCCTGGCCTGTCACGTGAGTGTTATCTGTGTGCCGCCACGTCATGTGACCGCGACAAACCACAGCGGTGCAAGGACGGCATTACCATCTCTGCGCAGCCGTAGGGTCAGGAGCCAGTGAAGGGGCGTCTGGAGAGCGCTGTAACCCCGAGCAACGGCGCCATGTTACTCTGCAAATACGACACGTGGAATGAGACGTGGTCTTCACGACGGGGCGATGGATGGAGGAGACCGGCCTGAGGACAATCTCCATGGAGGAGCCCGGGGCCGGGCCGCTGATCAGATGTCTTCAGAGAGCCGGTAACTGGACGTCGTCTGCGCAGAGATGGTGATGTCCTCCCTCCCGGACACCGCGGAGCTCTCATGTGCCCCGCCCCTTTCACTAAACCGCACCCTCATTGGTTGGCCAAACAACCCACAGGCCAATCGGCTCCTGTGATGGATGAGGAACGTGCGCTCTGAGGCTCTAGTAGCGCCCTCTGCTGTCCGCCCTCATCACCCTTCTCTTACAGGGTACAGACTCCCTGCTGGAGGTGTTCTGTGTCCTCCGAGAGGATGAGATCTCCAAGAAGATGGAGAGGAAGCTGAAGAAGGCCAAGAAGAAGAGCAGGTAAGCGATGAAGAGGAAGGCGAGAGGGTGAAGTGTACACGAGGCTATGATTTCTGTTATCCAGAGCTGAACTCGCTATTCTGCTGGTGCAGTCACTGTGTACATACATTACTTATCCAGTACTGATCCTGAGTTACATCCTGTATTATACTCCAGAGCTGCACTCACTATTCTGCTGGTGCAGTCACTGTGTACATACATTACTTATCCTGTACTGATCCTGAGTTACATCCTGTATTATATTCCAGAGCTGCACTCACTATTCTGCTGGTGCAGTCACTGTGTACATACATTACTTATCCTGTACTGATCCTGAGTTACATCCTGTATTATACTCCAGAGCTGCACTCACTATTCTGCTGGTGCAGTCACTGTGTACATACATTACTTATCCTGCACTGATCCTGAGTTACATCCTGTATTATACCCCAGAGCTGCATTCACTATTCTGCTGGTGCAGTCACTGTGTACATACATTACTTATCCTGTACTGATCCTGAGTTACATCCTGTATTATACTCCAGAGCTGCACTCGCTATTCTGCTGGTGCAGTCACTGTGTACATACATTACTTATCCTGTACTGATCCTGAGTTACATCCTGTATTATACTCCAGAGCTGCACTCACTATTCTGCTGGTGCAGTCACTGTGTACATACATTACTTATCCTGTACTGATCCTGAGTTACATCCTGTATTACACTCCAGAGCTGCACTCACTATTCTGCTGGTGGAGTCACTGTGTACATACATTACTTATCCTGTACTGATCCTGAGTTACATCCTGAATTATACTCCAGAGCTGCACTCACTATTCTGCTGGTGCAGTCACTGTGTACATACATTACTTATCCTGTACTGATCCTGAGTTACATCCTGTATTATACTCCAGAGCTGCACTCAGTATTCTGCTGGAGCAGTCACTGTGTACATACATTACTTATCCTGTACTGATCCTGAGTTACATCCTGTATTATACTCCAAAGCTGCACTCGCTATTCTGCTGGTGCAGTCACTGTGTACATACATTACTTATCCTGTACTGATCCTGAGTTACATCCTGTATTATACTCCAGAGCTGCACTCACTATTCTGCTGGTGGAGTCACTGTGTACATACATTACTTATCCTGTACTGATCCTGAGTTACATCCTGTATTATACTCCAGAGCTGCACTCACTATTCTGCTGGTGCAGTCACTGTGTACATACATTACTTCTCCTGTACTGATCCTGAGTTACATCCTGCATTATACTGCAGAGCTGCACTCACTATTCTGCTGGTGCAGTCACTGTGGACATACATTACTTCTCCTGTACTGATCCTGAGTTACATCCTGTATTATACTCCAGAGCTGCACTCACTATTCTGCTGGTGCAGTCACTGTGTACATACATTACTTATCCTGTACTGATCCTGAGTTACATCCTGTATTATTCTCCAGAGCTGCACTCACTATTCTGCTGGTGCAGTCACTGTGCACATACATTACTTATCCTGTACTGATCCTGAGTTACATACTGTATTATACTCCAGAGCTGCACTCACTATTCTGCTGGTGCAGTCACTGTGTACATACATTACTTATCCTGTACCGATCCTGAGTTACATCCTGTATTATACTCCAGAGCTGCACTCACTATTCTGCTTGTGCAGTCACTGTGTATATACATTACTTATCCTGTACTGATCCTGAGTTACATACTGTATTATACTCCAGAGCTGCACTCACTATTCTGCTGGTGCAGTCACTGTGTACATACATTACTTATCCTGTACTGATCCTGAGTTACATCCTGTATTATACTCCAGAGCTGCACTCACTATTCTGCTGGTGCAGTCACTGTGTACATACATTACTTATCCTGTACTGATCCTCAGTTACATCCTGTATTATACTCCAGAGCTGCACTCACTATTCTGCTGGTGCAGTCACTGTGTACATACATTACTTATCCTGTACTGATCCTGAGTTACATCCTGTATTATACTCCAGAGCTGCACTCACTATTCTGCTGGTGCAGTCACTGTGTACATACATTACTTATCCTGTACTGATCGTGAGTTACATCCTGTATTATACTCCAGAGCTGCACTCACTATTCTGCTGGTGCAGTCACTGTGTACATTACATTGCTTACATCCTGTATTATACTCCAGAGCTGCACTCACTATTCTGCTGGTGCAGTCACTGTGTACATTACATTGCTTACATCCTGTATTACACTCCAGAGCTGCACTCACTATTCTGCTGGTGCAGTCACTCACTGATGATTTCTGCTGCAGACAGAAGGAGCCTCCGCAGGAGGAGGAGGAGGAGCCGCAGGTGGAGCGGACCCTGCAGGACGAGATCGTGAAGATGGGGAACATTAAAGCCTCCTCCAAAATCAAGTAAGTAACAGGCCACCCCCTGATCTCCGGCTCGCCGCCCGCCGTTACTGACCGCTGTGACCTCTGCCCTTACAGGTCATGTGACCTGCTCCTCTCCGGCAAGGGGGAGCTGAAGGTGGTCGTCCTGCTGCAGAATAACAGCGTGGAGTGCTTCTCCCTGACGGCCGACCCCACCCAGGCCGGGACCGCCGAGAGCAGCAAGAGCGTCCGCCTGACCCTCGGAGGGCACCGCAGCGACGTCCGGACCCTGGCGTTCAGCTCTGACAACATTGCCGTACTGTCTGCGTCTGCGGAGTCGGTGAAGATCTGGAACAGGTAACGGAGGACTCCGGCGGCTCCAGAGCTGCATTCATAACTCTGCCGGTGGATTGTGGGTAGCACTCTGTCCGCTCCTTGCCATAAGGCGGTCTCCGCAGTGATGTCACCGCCATCTCTCTGCCCCCGCAGGTCCACGCTGCAGTGTATCCGGACCATGCCCTGCGACTACGCCCTGTGCTCGCTCTTCGTCCCAGGCGACAGACACGTTATAGTCGGCACCAAGGTAAAAGCTCTGGCGATCGCAGCGCGTTCCAGATCATCCCAGCGGACTGGCACGTTAATCTGCGGGGGCTCTGCGTACACCAAGATGCTGGCCCACAGTCACATGACCGGGGGGGGCTGGGAATAGTCATGTGATGTGTGCTATAGGGCCAGGGGTCATGATCAGGTGCCCCGCCCCCATTGTATGGCCCGCCCCCTCATCCCTCTCTGTTCTCCGCAGTCCGGAAAGCTGCAGCTCTTTGATTTGTCGTCTGGTTCAGAGCTGGACGCCGTGGACGCTCATGATGGCGCTGTGTGGTCGATCTCCTTATCACCTGACCAGGTAAGGAGCAGCTGCATTTCGGAGGGTGGGGGTTGTAGTCCGTCCCACATGATAATCACTCTCTCCTCTGTGTCATAGCGCGGATTTACCACCGGGGGCGCCGACAAGTGCGTGAAGTTCTGGGAGTTTGAACTTGTGAATGACGACAATGAGGCCCAAAGCAGGTCAGAGGAGAAACTGTGACTGTCTGGAGGATGATGGGTGGAGTAGTGTGCCAGGAGAGTACTACACTGGAGCATGAAAAGCACCAAGGACAATAGGAGTAGTAGTTTACCAGGAAAGTAGTACTCTATAGCAGGATATAGAAGTCCTAAGTACAGAAAGTGTGCAGCACGGAGGAAGATGGGAGTAGTAGTATGCCAGGAGACTAGTGCACTATAGCAGGAAAGAGAGATCCTGAGAACTTGCAGCACAGGGGATGATGGGAATGACAGTAGCTAATAAAGGTGTCTATAACAAATGGAGGTGTCCCATCAGAAAGGATGATGGGAGTTGCAGTTACTAGTGTCAGTGTGTCCCAGAGTGATGGGAGTTGTCCTTTTCCCGCAGTCGCCGCCTCTCGGTGAAGCAGAGCCGTGTGTTGCAGATGGACGAGGACGTCTTGTGTGTGCGGCACAGTCCGGACGGGCGGCTCCTGGCGGTGTCCCTGCTGGACTGCACCGTCAAGATCTTCTTTGTGGACACGCTGAAGGTAAGCGGCGCGGGGGGCCATGCAGGTGGAGCGGGGGGCCATGCAGGTGGAGCGGGGGGCCATGCAGGTGGAGCGGGGGGCCATGCAGGTGGAGCGGGGGGCCATGCAGGTGGAGCGGGGGCCATGCAGTTGTGTTCTGGTTCTGATTCCGCCTTCTCTTCCAGTTCTTCCTATCTCTGTACGGACACAAGCTGCCGGTCCTGTGTATAGACGTGTCACATGTAAGTGTCGCTGAGGGCGGGGCTGCGCCTAGAGGACTGTCATGTGATCTCTGGGGTCTCTCCTATAGGACAGCTCCATCATTATCACCGGCTCTGCCGACCGCAACATCAAGATCTGGGGGCTGGACTTCGGAGATTGTCACCGCTCACTATTCGGCCATGACGACAGGTGAGTGAGAGGCGGCTGCGGGCAAACGTGACATACAGACGGGGGCCACCTCCTCCTCTGTATACGCTCCTCGTGTACACGGGGGACACCTCCTCCTCTGTATACGCTCCTCGTGTACACCTCCTCCTCTGTATACGCTCCTCGTGTACACGGGGGACACCTCCTCCTCTGTATACGCTCCTCGTGTACACCTCCTCCTCTGTATACGCTCCTCGTGTACACGGGGGACACCTCCTCCTCTGTATACGCTCCTCGTGTACACGGGGGACACCTCCTCCTCCTCTGTATACGCTCCTCGTGTACACGGGGACACCTCCTCCTCCTCTGTATACGCTCCTCGTGTACACGGGGGACACCTCCTCCTCCTCTGTATACGCTCCTCGTGTACACGGGGGACACCTCCTCCTCCTCTGTATACGCTCCTCGTGTACACGTGGGACACCTCCTCCTCCTCTGTATACGCTCCTCGTGTACACGGGGGACACCTCCTCCTCCTCTGTATACGCTCCTCGTGTACACGGGGGACACCTCCTCCTCCTCTGTATACGCTCCTCGTGTACACGGGGGACACCTCCTCCTTTACTCCTCCTCTGCATACACTTCTCATATACACCGGGGCCACCTTCTCCTCTGTATACGCTCCCCGTGTACACGGGGGCCACCTTCTCCTCTGTATACGCTCCTCGTGTACACGGGGGCCAACCCCTCCTCTGCATACGCTCCTCATGTACACGGGGGGGGCCACCTCCTCCTTTGCATACACTTCTCGCGTACACGGGGGCCACCTCCTCCTCCCGTGTACCCCTCATCACCCCGGTTCCGTTCTCTCTGCAGCGTCATGTTCTTGCAGTTTGTACCCCGGACGCACCTGTTCTTCAGCGCTGGGAAGGATTGGAAGGTGAAGCAATGGGATGCCGACAAATTCCAGCAAGTGCAGACCCTGGAGGTGAGTGGCCTGTGGTGGTCCGCTCAGGTACATAATAGGAGGATCTTCTGTGCAGAGTCTGATGTCTGTCCGGTTACAGGGCCACCATGGAGAGGTGTGGTGTTTGGCCATCAGCCCCAATGGTGACCACATCGTGTCCTCGTCACATGACAAGTCCCTGCGGCTCTGGGACAGGACGCGAGAGCCGCTGATCCTGGAGGAGGAGCAGGAAATGGTGAGCAGTGACCTGGCGGTCCTGGGGCGCAGCGACCACTGATCGGTCTCTAATAAGTTATTTTACTGCTGCCGTTTCAGCAACGTGAGGCGGAATTTGAGGAAAGTGTGGGGAAAGGCGACCAGCCCGTGGTGAGTACATACAGCACAGATCACGGGGCCTCCATGACCGGAGGATGGGAGTAATGACTGGTCCTTCTCTACAGGTCGCCGGGGAGAAGGAGGGTGAAGCAGCACTGGCCGGGAAGAAGACGATCGAGACGGTGAAAGCAGTGAGTATATGAGCGCGACTCCGTCTGAGCAGCTGCCCTGTGCGATGAGAACCCCGACAGGTCTTATTGTGTCCCCCCCCCAGACTGAGCGCATCATGGAGGCCGTGGAGCTGCACCGAGAGGAGAGCAGCAAACTGGAGGAGCACCGGGCGCTGTGCAAGGCAGCGGGGAAAGAGGTGACTGTATAATGGAGGGGAGGACCTCTGGGGGTCCTAGAGGAAGGGGCTACATCACTGACTCCATTTGTCTGTCCACAGCTCCCCAAGAAAATCCACCCGATCCTGCAGGCGTACGGGAACATATCGGTAAGATCCGCACACCTTCTACCACAGGAGCCGCTGTAATAGCGTGTATGGAGGATATTAACCCTTTCTTCTCTGCTTCATTCACAGTCATCTGACTATGTTCTAGACGTGATAAAGAAGGTGAGGTCAAGGTAAGTCGATGTCATCCTAGAATACAGCAGAGGCCAAGCCATACTCCACTGGAAGGAAGGAGACTGCATAACTCGCACCCATAACGTCTCTGCTCCACTATGGTGGACGAGGCAGGAAACCAATGCAAAATAATTCCCACTGGTTTAGATCTCCAGCCACTTCTGCTCTTTTCTTGCATTCTTCAAATCCACCACTAGATGGTGCAAGGAGTCTCGGAGAACAGTGACACCTGGTGGCCGCACAGTGTATGACAGCGGCTGCGCAGCACTGATTCATTAGTGATTAGTTCAGCCAGTGTCGTGCAGGGACTTATTCTGGGGGGGCTTTGTAACGTGGTGCCCTCTCCTCTGCAGCGAGCTGGAGGAGTCCCTCCTGGTCCTCCCGTTCTCCTACGTCCCCGACCTGTTGACTCTCTTCAGAGATTACATGCGGCAAAGCTCGGATGTGGAATTGATCTGTCGCTGCCTTTTCTTCCTGCTGAGGTTAGTACAGTAACGTGGGGCAGGGGGTGAGCTGCAGAATGGGGGGATGATAAATGGGGGACGGGTTGATGCTCATGACGTGGGGGTGCAGAGGAGCTGGATGACTGGTGGGGGCAGGGGTGCAGAGGAGCTGGATGACTGGGGGGTGCAGTGCAGAGGAGCTGGATGACTGGGGGGTGCAGGGAGCTGGATGACTGGGGGGTTGCAGAGGAGCTGGATGACTGGGGGGAGTTGCAGAGGAGCTGGATGACTGGGGGAGTTGCAGAGGAGCTGGATGACTGGGGGAGTTGCAGAGGAGCTGGATGACTGGGGGAGTTGCAGAGGAGCTGGATGACTGGGGGGGTTGCAGAGGAGCTGGATGACTGGGGGAGTTGCAGAGGAGCTGGATGACTGGGGGTGGGTTGCAGAGGAGCTGGATGACTGGGGGGGAGTTGCTGGATGACTGGGGGGTTGCAGAGGAGCTGGATGACTGGGGGAGTTGCAGAGGAGCTGGATGACTGGGGGGAGTTGCAGAGGAGCTGGATGACTGGGGGAGTTGCAGAGGAGCTGGATGACTGGGGCGGGGGTTGCAGAGGAGCTGGATGACTGGGGGGAGTTGCAGAGGAGCTGGATGACTGGGGGTGGGTTGCAGAGGAGCTGGATGACTAGTGGGGGCAGGGGTGTAGAGGAGCTGGATGACTAGTGGGGGCAGGGGGTGCAGAGGAGCTGGATGACTAGTGGGGGCAGGGGTGCAGAGGAGCTGGATGACTAGTGGGGGCAGGGGTGCAGAGGAGCTGGATGACTAGTGGGGGCAGGGGTGCAGAGGAGCTGGATGACTAGTGGGGGGCAGGGGGTGCAGAGGAGCTGGATGACTGGGGGTGGAGGTGTGACTGGGTAGAGGAGCTGGATGAGTGGTGGGGGGTTCAGAGGAGCTGGATGAGTGGTGGGGGGTTCAGAGGAGCTGGATGACTGGGGGGGGGGGTGCAGAGGAGCTGGATGACTGGGGGGGGGGTGCAGAGGTGCTGGATGACTGGGGGGGTGCAGAGGCGGGGAAGCTGGATGACTGGTGGGGGGGTGCAGGATGACTTGCAGAGGTGTCTAGACTAAGGG
This sequence comes from Bufotes viridis, assembly GCA_033119425.1. Lineage (NCBI taxonomy): Eukaryota > Metazoa > Chordata > Amphibia > Anura > Bufonidae > Bufotes > Bufotes viridis. Next base: position 5,833,174 of record CM065591.1, on the reverse strand, counting down.
GGTGCAGTGTATAAGGGATTGCGGTAAGATTTGGGGGGATGCGCCCCTGCATGGCCAGCTATGTATATATATTGGGGTGACTGGTCATGCTGGTAGCTTCCGCTTGTTGAGCCCCCCTTTCTGTCCTGATAAAACAGGATCCATTTTGGGGGGATCACCAGTAACCAGATGCTGCTGGGCGTCATCGAGGACCTGAAGAGCTGCACCATCTCGCGGGTGACGGAGGTTCGGGTAAGTCACCGGATCGTGTGTTTATCCCGGTCCCTCCCTGGGTATATCCTGCCCGACTCGTGACCTTTCACCTCTGACCTCCGCAGGACGTGATGGGGGTGAACATGGCCGCCCTGCAGTTCTTGAAGAGAGAGATTGAAGCCAAAGAGGAGGTTCTGTTCTTCGCTGACGCCACCGAGAGGTTCGAGGAGAAGAGAAGGAAGCGGAAAAAGAAGGAAAAGATGCTGCTGACTCTGGTGTGACCCCCCCCACTGCGGGGGTCCGGACGTTCTGTACAGTGCTGCCCCCTGAGGACGATTCTTTTAATAAACACGTTTTCTAGGCTCCGGAAATGAAGATCCGTTAATTATAGGCTTGTGGGCGGGAAATGGGCAGAGCTGGGGTCACTGGACGGGGGTCTGATCCGGGCGGCGTTAACGCTTTACCAGCTGGTGAGTGACGGGCTGGAGACGTTTCAATAATTTAGAAATTTTATTTTGACTTATTACATTAAGAAAATAGATTTCAGGAGATAATCAGCCGCCTGAGCTCTGCGGGAGAAGAGAGGAAGAGGTTAATGTGACGTGTGAGCCCCCCGTGCGCCCTCCGGCCCCCGGTATCTCACCTGCGTCTGTGGCTCTCCGAGGTCTCAGGAGCTCCAGTCTTGAGTGGAGGGATGTGCTGACCAGTCTGACCCCGGGCCCCAATCTGTGGGGCGTTCCACTCTCATAGGCGCCCTCTGTTAGGACGGGTGGGGGCGGAGTTAAGGTTTTATCCCAACAGTCATGTGACACTAGGGGAGGGGCCGAGCATCGAATGTGCATGAGGACCTCCCACCTGGGAATAGACGGGTCAGGCTGCTGGATGTCAACATGCCCGATCCCTTCATCAGCAGCCTCCGCCCCAGGGAGAACGTATGCACCGCATTCAAACGGCCCAGCCCCTGCCATGTATATTCTGGGGGTCTCCTCTCCCTCCCCCCAGCCTGTGTGCCCCGTAGCGGATGAAGGATATTTGCAGTCACGGGGAGGTACAGCGTCTCCACCTCGCTCTGGACCTCGATGCAGTGGGAACAGTCGGCAGCTCCTTCCGGCTCCTCCAAGCCCACGGCCATTGCAAAGAGCTCCACGTCCAGCCGGGTCTGCATCCCTGCGGCCACCTGATGACGAGCACAGGCCATGAGCGGTGACGCCCCCGAATCCTAGTCATACATGAATATTGGGGAGCACTTACCGGGCCGGGGATGTAGGTGACCCTCAGACCAGTGTTGGGCGGCGGCTGCTTCACGCGGAACCTGCCAGAAAGAACGTCTTGTGAGAATGTGGCCCTGACCCGACTCTCGCTCAGCCCTGCAGCGATACCGCCCCCGACCAGTGCGACGTGATGGCAGACGACGGGGACTCCGCCATAAACCTGCAACCTTTAAATCACTGCTTGCTGTCAGTGACCTAACACTTCTCACAGCTGAGGGTTTGTTACAAATATTTGCAGTGTGGTCCCCAGACTGATACATGTTACCTGCACTAATACATTGTAACAAACTGTCAGCGCAGGAGAGAGCTTAGTGCTGCGGGTGTGTTTAGCTCACAGAGGATTATCTGCACTGGATATGACTGTAACAAACCCTCAGCTGTGAGGAAGGAATATCAGCCTCTCGATTTAAATGAGTGCTCCACTCACTGAAAGCAAGCAGAGATCACTAGTATTAGGGATGTAAGTGTGGCTTTCATTCTGTGGTGTGCCCAGCAGGCGGCCACTGTCTTGTGTGTATTAATGCCCCCCAGACATGACTGTCGGTCGGGGATCGCCGTAGGATGATGGACAGGGGGCTGATATGGATACGAGGAGCGTTCGCCATTCTGATCTGGAAGAAACAAATGGCTCCCAGGACAGAGCGCATGAGGGGAGGATGATGAATCCGCTGGAAAACTGCCTGACCAAAAGTATGTGACCCCCCCCTTAGCCTTTATGGGTTAAGTCAAGGATGGGCAAACTGCGGCTCGACAGCTGTTGCAAAACTACAACTCCCAGCATGCAAAGACTGCTTACAGCCATCAGCCTACAGCAGGGCATGGTGGGAGTTGTAGTTTTACAACAGCTGGAGGGCCGCAGGGGTTAAGTCATCATAGCCAGAGCGGCTTTGTAAGGACTGGCTGCGCCCCTGGAGGTAGGTTACCTGCAGAAGTCCACTCCGATGTTCTTCATGGTGACGCTGGTGGAGTACGTGCAGCCTTCTCTGAGGACCCCAAACTGCACCACGGAGGGCATTAGGTGGAATCCGTGGGGAACGTGCTTCCCTCTGCCATGGGATGGAGCGGACATGGGCCCCGTCCTGATGCCGCATCTCATGGGATCTTCCACCGCAGGGAACTGTAGATGTGAAGACGGGGAGGTCAGGAGGTTGGGGGTCGGAGTATAACCAGATGTGCGCCATGTTGACTGGGTACCTTGGTGTTGGGCACAGTGGCCGGCTTCCTGCTGAGGATGCATGTGGGCAGCTTCACCCTGTCTCTCCGGGGCTGTCCAGTGACGTCTACGTCCAGGCTGTGACTCAGCGGCTGATGCCTCCGAGCTGGGGCCACGTGTGTCCTCGGAAGGTCCTCCTCCACTGCAGACATAATAGTACAGTGTGATGCCAACCCTCTATTGTTACACCACACAGGAGCCCGGCGCCCATCTAGGGGCCACTATCTGCCTGCACTGACCCGATGCTCATGCATTTCTGCTATCTCTGTACCTGAGTGCTGCGGTGACCCTCCAGAGACGGCGGAGTGAGCGGGCGTCGTGTCGCTGTCCACCCTGCAGCCTGCAGAAGACAAGGAGCTGTTATAAACTCACCGCCATCCTGTGGATCATACAGGGTATAGAAGGCGAACTGCCCCTTTAAGATCGCACTCAGCAGTTACATCATCTCTTCTACTCTGGTCACATCTAAAGCTGTATTTGGGATCCTGCCAGTTAGGCTCCATTCACACGACCGTATGTTGTCCGCAAAAAAACGGATCGTGTGAATGGAGCCTTACTGTCAGTCTGATCCGTCTGTGACCAGTAATGTCTGCTCTGCTGCGAACCGAGGGATGTCGTGTTCACACAATGCAACACAGCAGAGTATTGGCAAAGGATTTGTAAAATGATTCTGTGGCGTTATGTTTAGGTAAGAAGCAGGTGACTGTACTGCCGCCATGGCTCCTGCTCCTTGTCTGCTGCAGTCTATCCAGTCATACTGGTGTGTGCTGATGACATCATGTGTCTCCTCTATGACATCACTACTGGCGTGTGCTGATGACATCACATGTCTCCTCCATGACATCACTACTGCTGTGTGCTGATGACATCACATGTTCCCTCTATGACATCACTACTGGCGTGTGCTGATGACATCACATGTCTCCTCCATGACATCACTACTGGTGTGTGCTGATGACATCATGTGTCTCCTCTTTGACATCACTACCGGTGTGTGCTGATGACATCATGTGTCTCCTCTATGACATCACTACCGGTGTGTGCTGATGACATCACATGTTCCCTCTATGACATCACTACTGGTGTGTGTTGATGACATCACATGTTCCCTCTATGACATCACTACTGGCTTGTGCTGATGACATCATGTGTCTCCTCTTTGACATCACTACCGGTGTGTGCTGATGACATCACATGTTCCCTCTATGACATCACTACTGGTGTGTGTTGATGACATCACATGTTCCCTCTATGACATCACTACTGGCTTGTGCTGATGACATCATGTGTCTCCTCTTTGACATCACTACCGGTGTGTGCTGATGACATCACATGTTCCCTCTATGACATCACTACTGGTGTGTGTTGATGACATCACATGTTCCCTCTATGACATCACTACTGGCTTGTGCTGATGACATCATGTGTCTCCTCTATGACATCACTACTGGTGTGTGCTGATGACATCATGTGTCTCCTCTATGACATCACTACTGGTGTGTGCTGATGACATCATGTGTCTCCTCTATGACATCACTACTGGTGTGTGCTGATGACATCACATGTTCCCTCTATGACATCACTACTGGTGTGTGCTGATTGATGACATCACATGTCTCCTCCATGACATCACTACTGGTGTGTGCTGATGACATCATGTGTCTCCTCTTTGACATCACTACCGGTGTGTGCTGATGACATCACATGTTCCCTCTATGACATCACTCTCTGGGTGCAGATAGCCATGTCACCTGACTCCTGATCCTCGATGCCGACTGTCAGCTCTTCGTCTGTCCCCTCATCATCCTCCTCTGCGGCTCTAGAGAACGGTGGAAGCTGCTGAGAGAGAAGATCCAGATCTGAAGCCTGGAGAGAAGGAGAGAAGCAGATGATGATAGAGGTGACAACCATAAGACGGAGGTGACAGCCATAGGACAGAGGTGACAACCATAAGACAGAGGTGACAACCATAAGAAAGAGGTGACAGTCATAAAACAGAGGTGACAACCATAACACAGAGGTGACAACCATAAGACAGAGGTGACAACCATAAGACGGAGGTGACAACCATAAGAAAGAGGTGACAGCCATAAGACAGAGGTGACAACCATAAGACAGAGGCGACAACCATGAGACAGAGGTGACAGCCATAAGACAGAGGTGACAACCATAAGACAGAGGCGACAACCATGAGACAGAGGTGACAGCCATAAGACAGAGGTGACAACCATAAATCAGAGGTGACAGTCATAAAACAGAGGTGACAACCATAAAACAGAGATGACAACCATAAGACAGAGGTGACAACCATAAGACAGAGGTGACAGCCATAAGACAGAGGTGACAGCCATAAGACAGAGGTGACAACCATAAGAAAGAGGTGACAGCCATTAGACAGAGGCGACAACCATAAAACAGAGATGACAACCATAAGACAGAGGTGACAACCATAAGACAGAGGTGACAGCCATAAGACAGAGGTGACAGCCATAAGAAAGAGGTGACAGCCATAAGACAGAGGTGACAACCATAAGACAGAGGCGACAACCATGAGACAGAGGCGACAACCATGAGAAAGAGGCGACAACCATGAGAAAGAGGCGATAACCATGAGACAGAGGTGACAGCCATAAGACAGAGGTGACAACCATAAGACAGAGGCGACAACCATAAGAAAGAGGTGACAGCCATAAGACAGAGGTGACAACCGTAAGACATATGTGATAACCATAAGACAGGTGACAACAATAAGACAAAGGTGACAGTCATAAGACAGAGGTGACAACCATAAGACAGAGGTGACAGCCATAAGACAGAGGTGACAACCAAAAGACAGAGGTGACAGTCATAAGACAGAGGTGACAGTCATAAGACAGAGGTGACAACCATAAGACAGAGGTGACAGCCAAAAGACAGAGGTGACAGTCATAAGACAGAGGTGACAACCATAAGACAGAGGTGACAGCCATAAGACAGAGGTGACAACCAAAAGACAGAGGTGACAGCCAAAAGACAGAGGTGACAACCATAACACAGAGGTGACAGCCATAAGACGGAGGTGACAACCATAAGAGGGAGGTGACAGTCATAAGACAAAGGTGACTACAATAAGACAGAGGTGACAGCCATAAGAAGGAGGTGACAGCAATTAGACAGAGGTGACAACCATAAGAAGGAGGTGACAGCCATAAGACAGAGGTGACAGCCATAAGAAGGAGGTGACAGCCATAAGAAGGAGATGACAGCCATAAGACAGAGGTGACAGCCATAAGACGGAGGTGACAGCCATAAGAAGGAGGTGACAGCCATAAGAAGGAGGTGACAGCCATAAGACAGAGGTGACAACCATAAGAAGGAGGTGACAGCCATAAGACAGAGGTGACAGCCATAAGACAGAGGTGACAGCCATAAGACGGAGGTGACAGCCATAAGACAGAGGTGACAACCATAAGAAGGAGGTGACAGCCATAAGACAGAGGTGACAGCCATAAGACAGAGGTGACAGCCATAAGACAGAGGAGACTGCCATAAGACATTTGTGACAGCCATAAGACAGAGGTGACAACCATAAGAAAGAGGTGACGGCCATAGGACAGAGGTGACAACCATAAGACAGAGGTGACAACCATAAGAGGGAGGTGACAGCCATAAGACAAAGGTGACAACCATAAGACAAAGGTGACAACCATAAGACAGAGGAGACTGCCATAAGACATTTGTGACAGCCATAAGACAGAGGTGACAAACATAAGAAGGAGGTGACAGCCATAAGACAGGTGACAACCATAAGACAGAGGTGACAGCCATAAGACAGAGGTGACAGCCATAAGAAGGAGGTGACAACCGTAAGAAAGAGGTGACAACCGTAAGACATATGTGACAACCATAAGACAGAGGTGACAGCCATAAGACATAGGTGACAACAATAAGACAGAGGTGACAAACATAAGAAGGAGGTGACAACCATAAGAAGAATGTGACAGCCATAAGACAGAGGTGACAACCATAAGAAGGAGGTGACAACCATAAGACAGAGGTGACAACCATAAGAAATAGGTGACAGCCATAAGAAATAGGTGACAGCCATAAGAAATAGGTGACAACCATAAGACAGAGGTGACAACCATAAGACAGAGGTGACAGCCATAAGAAGGAGGTGACAGCCATAAGACAGAGGTGATAGCCATAAGACAGAGATGACAACCATAAGACAGAGGTGACAACCATAAGAAGGAGGTGACAACCATAAGATAGAGGTGACAGCCATAAGAAATAGGTGACAACCATAAGACAGAGGTGACAACCATAAGAAGGAGGTGACAACCATAAGACAGAGGTGACAGCCATAAGACAGAGGTGACAGCCATAAGAAGGAGGTGACAACCGTAAGAAAGAGGTGACAACCGTAAGACATATGTGATAACCATAAGACAGAGGTGACAACCATAAGACATATGTGATAACCATAAGACAGAGGTGACAACCATAAGACAGAGATGACAGCCATAAGACAGAGGTGACAACAATAAGACAGAGGTGACAACAATAAGACAGAGGTGACAAACATAAGAAGGAGGTGACAACCATAAGACAGAGGTGACAGCCATAAGACAGAGGTGACAACCATAAGACAGAGGTGACAACCATAAGAAGGAGGTGACAACCATAAGACAGAGGTGACAACCATAAGAAATAGGTGACAGCCATAAGAAATAGGTGACAACCATAAGACAGAGGTGACAGCCATAAGACAGAGGTGACAACCATAAGACAGAGGTGACAACCATAAGAAATAGGTGACAGCCATAAGAAATAGGTGACAACCATAAGACAGAGGTGACAACCATAAGAAGGAGGTGACAACCATAAGACAGAGGTGACAGCCATAAGACAGAGGTGACAGCCATAAGAAGGAGGTGACAACCGTAAGAAAGAGGTGACAACCATAAGACATATTATTATTATTATTATTATTATTATTTATTTTTAGAGCGCTATTCATTCCATAGCGCTGTACATATCATAAGCGGTGCACATACATAATACAGGCAATTGCATTAAGCATGAACGAGACAAGTTACAGACTGGTACAGAAGGATAGAGGGCCCTGCCCGTGAGGGCTTACAATCTACATGGTATGGGGGATGAAGACAGTAGGCGAGGGTGAAGCTGGTCATGGCGGTATAGAAGAGGCAGTGTCACTGGTCGTAGGCTTGTCTGAAGAGGTGGGTTTTCAGGTTGCTTTTGAAGGATTCCACTGTAGGTGAGAGTCTGATATGTTGGGGCAGCGAGTTCCAGAGTATAGGGGATGCACGGGAGAAATCCTGGAGGCGAGTGTGGGAAGAGGTGATAAGAGGAGAGGAGAGAAGGAGGTCCTGTGAGGATCGAAGATTGCGTGTGGGGATGTATCGGGAAAGTAGCTCAGAGATGTAGGGAGGGGACCGATTGTGGACGGCCTTGTATGTGTGGGTTAGTATTTTAAACTGAATTCGCTAGGCAATGGGGAGCCAGTGCAGGGACTGGCAGAGGGGAGATGCAGAGGAGTAACGGGGGAGAGATGGATTAGTCGGGCAGCAGAGTTGAGGATAGATTGTAGGGGTGCGAGAGAGCTAGATGGAAGGCCACAGAGGAGAATGTTGCAGTAGTCTAGGCGGGAGATGATGAGGGAATGTATAAGCATTTTTGCCGATTCAAAGTTGAGGAAAGGGCAGATGCGGGAGATGTTTTTGAGTTGGAAACGGCAGGTGGTGGAAAGGGCTTGGATGTGTGGTCGGAAGGAGAGGGCAGAATCCAAGGTCACTCCAAGGCAGCGGACCTGGTTGACCGGGAGAGTGTGCAATCATTGATTGTGATAGATAGGTCTGTTGGGGGAGTGAGCAAGATGGGGGAAAGATGATGAATTCTGTTTTATCCATATTAAGTTTTAGAAAGCGAGAGGAGAAGAAGGAGGATATGCGAGATAGGCATTGTGGGATTCTGGATAGTAAGGTGGTGATGTCTGGACCAGAGAGGTAGATTTGTGTGTCGTCAGCATAAAAGTGATACTGGAAACCATGGGACTCTATAAGCTGTCCCAGGCCGAAGGTGTAGATAGAGAAGAGCAGGGGTCCTAGGACGGAGCCTTGCGGGACACCAACAGAGAGGGAGTGAGGCGAGGAGGTGGCGTGAGAGTGGGAGACGCTAAATGTCCGGTCTGTGAGGTATGATGTGATCCAAGAGAGGGCCAGGTCAGTGATGCCAAGAGATGAGAGAGTTTGTAACAGAAGGGAGTGGTCGACAGTGTCAAAGGCAGAGGACAAGTCAAGGAGAAGGAGGACAGAGTAATGTTTTTTAGTTTTGGCAAGTAGTAGGTCATTGGTGACTTTGGTGAGGGCAGTCTCGGTTGAGTGATGGGGTCGGAAGCCAGATTGTAGCCGGTCAAAGAGGGAGCAGGAGGAGAGGTGAGAGGACAGTTCAAAATGGACATGTTGCTCTAGTAGCTTTGAGGCATATGGAAGAAGTGATATGGGGCGATAACTGGACAAAGAAGATGGGTCAAGTGATGGCTTTTTGAGGATGGGTGTAATGGTTGCATGTTTAAAAGCAGAGGGGAAGAGACCAGAGGTTAGTGATAGGTTGAAGAGATGGGTTAGGGCTGGGATAAACACTGTGGTGAGGTTAGGGATGAGGTGGGATGGGATTGGGTCAAGAGCACAGGTGGTGAGATGGGATCTGGAGAGTAGAGTGGAGAGTTTTTCTTCTGTAATAGCGGAGAAGCTGGTTTTGGGAGAAGAGGACAGAACAGCAGTGTGGAGGGTCTGTGGAGACTGTGTGTTGAAGCTTTCTCTGATGTTGACTATCTTTTGTTTGAAGAATGTGGCGAAATCCTCAGCTGAGATGAGAGGAGAGGGCGGGGGCGCTGGTGGACGGAGAAGAGAATTAAAGGTGTTAAAAAGTTGTTTTGGGTTGTGGGATAGGGAAGATATGAGAGATGAGAAGTAGGCCTGTTTTGCATCAGCAAGTGAGGATTTGAAAATGAGGAGGGATTGCTTGTATGCGGTGAATTCATCTTTAGAATGGGATTTCTTCCATCGCCGCTCTGCAGCCCTGGAAGCTTGTCTGAGATTTTTGGTCAGGTCGGTATGCCAGGGTTGTCTGTTGATTTTTCTGGTTTTGTTGTGTGTAAGTGGGGCAATAGTGTCCAGAGTTGCACTTATTGTTGTGTTATATAGGGTGGTGGCAGTATCTGGGTCTTGGAGGGAAAAAATTGAGGAGAGCGGCAGAAGAGAGTCGGAGAGCAAGCGAAAGTCAAGATGTTTAAGGTTGCGGCGGGGATGTGTTAGTGTGTGGACCGAGGGAGCAGCAGAAGAGACCAGTGAAGAGAAGGTGAGTAGGTTGTGGTCGGATAGGGGAGAGGCGAATTAGAAAGGTTAGATAGGGAGCAGAGGCGGGTAAAGATAAGATCCAGAGTGTGACCATCTCTGTGTGTGGGAGCGGAAGACCACTGTGAGAGGCCGAAGGAGGAAGAGAGCGATAGGAGTTTAGAGGCGGCTGAGTGGCAGGTGTCAATGGGGATGTTGAAGTCACCCATGATGATAGTGGGGATGTCAGCAGAAAGAAAGTGTAGAAGCCAGGTGTTAAAGTGGTCAAGAAAGATGGTGGCTGGGCCTGGGGGCGGTAAATAACAGCTACTTGGAGGTTGGAGGGAGAGTAGATGCGAACAGAGTGTACTTCAAATGAAGTGGGTGCAATGGAGGGCGGCAGTGGAGTTGGGCTGTAGGAGCAGGTATCTGATAGGAGAAGACCAACTCCTCCACCATGTTTGCTGCCAGGGCGGGGGGTGTGAGTGAAATGAAATCCACTGTACGAGAGTGCAGCAGGGGAGGAGGTGTCGGAGGGTGTCAGCCATGTTTCTGTGAGACCCAGAAAGGAAAGTTTTTGAGAGATAAAGAGATCATGAATGTAGGACAGTTTGTTACAGACAGAGCGAGCGTTCCATAATGCTCCAGAAAGAGGAACGAAAGGAGCAGGGGTCAGAGGAATGGTTATTAGGTTTAAGGGGTTGCAGAAATTTGTGGAATGAGATTTGTAGTAGGAGGTAGAGGTGATAGTGGGGATTTGCTGAGGGGGGCCTGGATTTGGGGAGATATCACCAGCAATAAGGAGAAGCAGAGAAAGTGTCAGTAGGTGAGAAAAAGAAAGGGCAGGGGGATCTGTGTGTGTTTGGGAAGGAAGTGTTTTACATTGCCAAACAAGTTTGTGCAATCAGTCAGATGAGAAGGTAAGATGGAGGGAGATATGAATAGTTCCTTGCTGGGAGGATGGATGTGGGGGTATTTTAGGAGGTTTAGGAACAGTGGGAAGAGTAAGATGAAAAAGTAAAACATTGTTTACATTAACTTTTTTGTAGTTACCTTTGGGTCCCTTCTGGTTCAATTCTGGTATAATTCAGTCTCAGCACTTAGAATGTTGCACTTGGAAGATGGTGCATTTTGGAATGACCAAGGTCTGGAATGACCTAACAACTTAGATTTATACCACTCAGTGTTCAATCAGGTGTGAACAAGAGGGGAGGGGGCTACTTATGGCCTAATCAAGGGAGGACCAGATACAGAAATAGTCAATGTAAACAAATACTCAATAAATCCATATGTGATAACCATAAGACATATGTGATAACCATAAGACAGAGGTGACAACCATAAGACAGAGATGACAGCCATAAGACAGAGGTGACAACAATAAGACATATGTGATAACCATAAGACAGAGGTGACAACCATAAGACATATGTGATAACCATAAGACAGAGGTGACAACCATAAGACAGAGATGACAGCCATAAGACAGAGGTGACAACAATAAGACAGAGGTGACAACAATAAGACAGAGGTGACAAACATAAGAAGGAGGTGACAACCATAAGACAGAGGTGACAGCCATAAGACAGAGGTGACAACCATAAGACAGAGGTGACAACCATAAGAAGGAGGTGACAACCATAAGACAGAGGTGACAACCATAAGAAATAGGTGACAGCCATAAGAAATAGGTGACAACCATAAGACAGAGGTGACAGCCATAAGACAGAGGTGACAACCATAAGACAGAGGTGACAACCATAAGACAGAGGTGACAGCCATAAGACAGAGGTGACAGCCATAAGACAGAGGTGACAACCATAAGACAGAGGAGACAGCCATAAGACAGAGGTGACAGCCATAAGACAGAGGTGACAACCATAAGACAGAGGTGACAGCCATAAGACAGAGGAGACAGCCATAAGACAGAGGTGACAGCCATAAGACAGAGGTGACAACCATAAGACAGAGGTGACAGCCATAAGACAGAGGTGACAACCATAAGACAGAGGTGACAACCATAAGACAGAGGTGACAACCATAAGACAGAGGTGACAACCATAAGACAGAGGTGACAACCATAAGACAGAGGTGACAGCCATAAGACAGAGGTTATAACAATAAGACAGAGGTGACAGCCATAAGACAGAGGTGACAACCATAAGAAGGAGGTGACAACCATAAGACAGGTGACAACCATAATAAAGAGGTGACAGCCATATGATCTCAGTTCTGACACCGGGGTTGGGGTTCTACCTGTTTCTGCAGGAATTCTAAGCCGAGCTCGGACTGGAAATATGGGGGTACGTTGTGGCCCCTGATGGCCGCCAGCTGCTCCTTCTGCTCCTGGATCTCTTGTCTGTGGGTACAAGACGCGTCACTGGTGACAGAATCACTCAGAATCTAGAAATGGGTTTTACGCCTTCATACAACTTTAACATCTTGGGGAATCTATGAAGGCAAGACCTGAGGAGTCGCCCATCCTCGGGTCACCCCGGGAGCTGTGCGCCCCGTAATTATAATGTAAGGAATGTTCTTAGCCACGCCCCTTTTATATAAAAAGGAAGGGGGGGGGGGGTGACACAGACATAAACCACAGGAACTGAGGGTAAAGCTGCCTGAGGGTGTAGGATCCAGGGGGGTGACCATTTTACCTGAGCTGGTCCCAGTCTTGGACGCTTCGCTGCGGTCTGGCCATGGGTGGGGGAGGCGGTGGCGGCACGGAGACGGCGTTCTCATACAATCCGGCGATGTCGGCTGCAGGAATCGGACGCAGAATTAAGACAAGTGGATGAATAAAAGGATCTGTGTGTCTGATATTGGGAAGATTGACCCTAAAATAAAGGGGGGCTCTCATGTCTACCTCACACGATGGAAGCTGAGGTTAGCTTTGCCATTACTTAAAGGGGAAGTCTATGTTACCTTGTATCCGGTCCAGGGGGGAGGTTGGGGGAGGTTCCTGGGTGTCGGTCAGAGACTGTGGGAGGAGCATATCGACATTAAGACCTGGAGAGATGACTGCACGCAGCCTTATGTGGAGGAGCCCTCTGCTTAAAGGGCTCGTCCACTCTGACGGAAGAGTTTCACATTCATTTTCAAGATCTCTGTTTGCTATCAGTGAATGGGAACATCCATGAATACATCCTTAAAGGAACAAAACTGATGTTCTGTCAGTGCCAGAGGGGGCGGAGTCTTTATGTCATGCTCCACCCTCTGCATTAGACTTAGACTATTCTTTACATGACGACTACCACCACCATCATCCCTGCAGAGGCTCCTCACCAGCACCAGCTGCAGCAGATCAGCTGCGTCTTCCTTCTCCTCCGCGGTCCTGGGATCTTTGGTGTTCAGTTCTCGCTTCTCCTCCTCCTTCTGTATAACCTTGTCGATGTATTCCTGGAGTCAGATGGAGATTATGGGGGTGATAGTCCGCAGCGGGGACAACTGGTGCTACTTCCCCCCATTTTCTACCTACCTTAAGTGAGGCCTCCAGCTTTTCCCTCCTCTCCTGACCAATGGGCTCATAGAGATGGAGCTGACGAACCCTCAGCACATTGGGGCATTTCAGGACTGGGGGCCGAGGCTTCGCGGGTCTTTCTGACCCAATACTGAGACCTTTCCAAATGCCGATGCCCAGAGGGGGTCCTGGTGCTCTCCTCTGAGAATAATGAGGGGTGTTGTGATTAACCGTTCAGGCTCCGGAGCACACTCGCAGATTTACACACACCTCTATGGAAGGGAAGGTCGCCCAGTTCCTGGAGAGGAGATTGGGGGGCACCATATTCTTTAGATGCTTCTCCATGGTCCACGAGGAGGTGTCAGGGACCGGCTGCAGGACGGTGATGCTCTGGACACCTAGAAGAAGTTGTCAGCTCCTTACCACAAGATTACTAGAACATCTCCCTTCCAATGGGGCCATTAATGGATTGCCAAGCTATCCCTCACCTGGGGCCTCCGGGGTCGGTTCTCGTATAACCGCTATGGTCGGATCGCAGTAGCAGGCGGCCAGGAAATCCTCCACTTCTCGATTTCGCAGAAGTTCGCTGCCGGAGCCATCGGCATTGACCATGAAAAACCTGCGCAGAGGTCAGCAGAGGTCATACAAGAGACGGAGGTCGTGGGGACGGTAATAACCACAGATGGATGGCTTCTACTGTACCGGGGGGCATGTAAATCGTAGACCTCTGGAGGCTGCCATAAAGCCAGATCTTTCTCCTCCGACTCTTCTTCTTCACAAGTGTCACCACCGGCAATGACCACGGACGTGCTCCCATCCAACATCACCTGCGAGAACCACGCTGCAATGAATATGCTGGGTCTGGGAGCCCGGGGTCTCTTAAGAGACAGAGAAGAGATTACCTGAAAGAGATTGCCCTCAGGATCCAGGACCTCAGAGATGACATTTTGGGTGTGAGACATGACGTAAGTTGCGGGGGGCAGATCGTCTTGCCTTGTGGGGGCCTGCTGCATGGAACCTGTCCTTGGTGAATAGACGGCTCGTCCTTCGTGATTGATGGAGAGACAGCCGGAGTTTGGTGGGAACACCTCATCACATGCAAGAACATAAAACAGAACTTAGTGGGGCGACCTGAAGGAGTTCTTCCCCAATGTCACAGATCTATGACTCCCCGAAAACCCTGAGGAGTCTGTCTCTATCCTTGGTCTAAGATGATGGGAACCTCAAGGTGGTCCTCAAGGGGACCAAAGACTTGGAGAATCATGGATCCTGATGATGTCATCAGACCACCTCTTGCACCAGGCATGGCACTCACCTGATATGACCCTTGTGGTCTGGCCAGGACCTCGGTGCCGTCACCGCACACGGCATAACACGTCATCTCTTCACAGTTCAGAATGGCGGTGGCAAAGTCCGACCTTTCCACACGGATAAACTTCACTTTTTTAGTGACACTGTGAGGGATTTCTCCTGAGAAAAACATTCAAGGCACATCATATACTCTAGTCACACCAAGAGCTGCTTTCAAAATTCTGCTGGAATCCACGTGGATGGTGGCTGAGACTGTCATGAGACCTCACAGCTGATCCGTTACATCCTCAAAGTTACCTTCATATCGCAGCCCCGCTCCAGCCGCGTGAACGATGAAGGTGACATCGAAGGCCTAGGAAGGGGCCTAAAAGTACTCATGACCTAACCTGGCGACAAACCCCCGGAAAACCCCTTTAAGTAGAACCAACGACCCTTTAACAACCATCAGAATCGTGAATACAGCTCTGAAGCATAAAGCAGACTATACAGTAGACGTCAAATACAAACTAACCTCCTGATACAACGGTAACTGTTCAGACTAATGATACCGATACAATGTAACCTCCTGATACACCGGTAACTGTCCGGACTAATGATACCGATACAAAGTAACCTCCTGATACACCGGTAACTGTCCGAACTAATGATACCGATACAAAGTAACCTCCTGATACACCGGTAACTGTTCAGACTAATGACACTGATACAATATAACCTCCTGATACACCGGTAACTGTCTGGACTAATGATACCGATACAATATAACCTCCTGATACACCGGTAACTGTCTGGACTAATGATACCGATACAATGTAACCTCCTGATACACCGGTAACAGTCCGGACTAATGATACCGATACAAAGTAACCTCCTGATACACTGGAAACTGTCCGGACTAATGATACCGATACAATGTAACCTCCTGATACACCGGTAACAGTCCGCACTAATAATACTGATACAAAGTAACCTCCTGATACACCGGTAACAGTCCGGACTAATGATACTGATACAATGTAACCTCCTGATACACCGGAAACTGTCCGGACTAATGATACCGATACAAAGTAACCTCCTGATACACCGGTAACAGTCCGGACTAATAATACCGATACAATGTAACCTCCTGATACACCGGTAACTGTCTGGACTAATGATACTGATACAATGTAACCTCCTGATACACCGACTGTTCGGACTAATGATACTGATACAATGTAACCTCCTAATCCACAGGTAACAGTCCGCACTAATGATACTGATACAATGTCACCTCCTGATACACCGGTAACACTCCGCACTCATGATACTGATACAATGTAACCTCCTGATACACCGCTAACTGTCCGGACTAATGATACTGATACAATGTAACCTCCTGATACACCGGTAACTGTCCGGACTAATGATACCGATACAATGTAACCTCCTGATACACCGGTAACAGTCTGGACTAATGATACTGATACAATGTAACCTCCTGATACACCGGTAACTGTCCGGACTAATGATACCAATACAAAGTAACCTCCTGATACACCGGTAACAGTCCGCACTAATAATACTGATACAAACTAACCTCCTGATACACCGGTAACAGTCCGGACTAATGATACCGATACAATGTAACCTCCTGATACACCGGTAACAGTCCGCACTCATGATACTGATACAATGTAACCTCCTGATACACCGGTAACAGTCCGCACTAATGATACTGATACAATGTAACCTCCTGATACACCGGTAACAGTCCGCACTCATGATACTGATACAATGTAACCTCCAGATACACCGGTAACTGTCCGCACTCATGATACTGATACAATGTAACCTCCTGATACACCGGTAACAGTCCGCACTCATGATACTGATACAATGTAACCTCCTGATACACCGGTAACAGTCCGCACTCATGATACCGATACAATGTAACCTCCAGATACACCGGTAACAGTCCGGACTCATGATACTTATACAATGTAACCTCCTGATACACCGGTAACTGTCCGGACTAATTATACTGATACAATGTAACCTCCTGATACACCGGTAACTGTCCGCACTTATGATACTGATACAATATAACCTCCTGATACACCGGTAACAGTCCGCACTCATGATACTGATACAATGTAACCTCCTGATACACCGGTAACTGTCCGCACTCATGATACCGATACAATGTAACCTCCTGATACACCGGTAACTGTCCGGACTAATTATACTGATACAATGTAACCTCCTGATACACCGGTAACAGTCCGGACTAATGATACCGATACAATGTAACCTCCTGATACACCGGTAACACTCCGCACTCATGATACTGATACAATGTAACCTCCTGATACACCGGTAACTGTCCGGACTAATGATACTGATACAATGTAACCTCCTGATACACCGGTAACAGTCCGCACTCATGATACTGATACAATGTAACCTCCTGATACACCGCTAACTGTCCGGACTAATGATACTGATACAATGTAACCTCCTGATACAACGGTAACTGTCCGGACTAATGATACCGATACAATGTAACCTCCTGATACACCGGTAACTGTCCGGACTCATGATACTGATACAAACTAACCTCCTGATACACCGGTAACAGTCCGGACTAATGATACCGATACAATGTAACCTCCTGATACACCGGTAACAGTCCGGACTAATGATACCGATACAATGTAACCTCCTGATACACCGGTAACAGTCCGCACTCATGATACTGATACAAACTAACGCTCCTGATACACCGGTAACAGTCCGCACTCATGATACTGATACAATATAACCTCCTGATACACCGGTAACAGTCCGCACTCATGATACTGATACAAACTAACCTCCTGATACACCGGTAACAGTCCGCACTCATGATACTGATACAATATAACCTCCTGATACACCGGTAACAGTCCGCACTCATGATACTGATACAATATAACCTCCTGATACACCGGTAACAGTCCGCACTCATGATACTGATACAAACTAACCTCCTGATACACCGGTAACTGTCCGGACTAATGATACCGATACAAAGTAACCTCCTGATACACCGGTAACAGTCCGCACTCATGATACTGATACAAACTAACCTCCTGATACACCGGTAACAGTCCGGACTCATGATACCGATACAATGTAACCTCCTGATACACCGGTAACAGTCCGGACTAATGATACCGATACAATGTAACCTCCTGATACACCGGTAACAGTCCGCACTCATGATACTGATACAAACTAACGTCCTGATACACCGGTAACAGTCCGCACTCATGATACTGATACAATATAACCTCCTGATACACCGGTAACAGTCCGCACTCATGATACTGATACAAACTAACCTCCTGATACACCGGTAACAGTCCGCACTCATGATACTGATACAATATAACCTCCTGATACACCGGTAACAGTCCGCACTCATGATACTGATACAATATAACCTCCTGATACACCGGTAACAGTCCGCACTCATGATACTGATACAAACTAACCTCCTGATACACCGGTAACTGTCCGGACTAATGATACCGATACAAAGTAACCTCCTGATACACCGGTAACAGTCCGCACTCATGATACTGATACAAACTAACCTCCTGATACACCGGTAACAGTCCGGACTAATGATACCGATACAATGTAACCTCCTGATACACCGGTAACAGTCCGCACTCATGATACTGATACAATGTGTAGCAGGGGGATGGAGGTAGCGCTGCGGTGAGATCATGGACGGCTCAGACCTGCGGTCATACGTGTGTTTTCTGCCAGCTGCTTTGTGGTTACAGTAACAAGTCTTCCGTGTGTGATGATCGGGGGGCTGTGAGAGGGAGGGGGGTGATGGAGACAGATCTATGATGGATCTCTCATCTCGGAGGAGTTCTCGGATTTATGATGGATGGCCGTGTCACTGTGATATTTATATATCCATGGACCATGCCCAGGAACGGAATATTGATTCTGTACGACGGGACGGTGCGAGATTAATAGTGCCGGGGGGGTTGATGATGAATAGAGATGTGTGATATCTGGGGATCTCCCTGTACGCTGAGCCTCGCCCCATCACATATTGCTGTCTCATGTAATCACGCAGCCGTGACAGCGCCCCCCTCTGTGACGCCCCCCTCTGTGACGCCCCCCTCTCTGTGCGCTCCGCTGATTCTATTCTCATCGTGGTTTGTGGGTTCTGGCTCTACGACTGAGGGATCAGTCATAAGAAAGCAACTCGTTAAATCCAAATTATAATGCGGGTGGGGGGTATAGGGGGATAAGGGTCACACAAGAAGTATCTGAAATATATGGGATACCACGAGAATATACAATAAGAATTGGCAGAAATCTAACCCAGGGCAGTGACTTATGAGCGCAGTGACGCCCCCTGCTGTGTTGGAGGGTGGTCTCATGATGAGGACACTGGTCATCTAATCTCCACACAGTGATGGATTACCCGTCTCCTCGTGATCTCCGGGAAGTGGGATGTCCACCTCTTGGTAGAAGGTGGTGATCCTGGTGCCGTCTGCGTGTTCTGTGATCACCGTCCCATCCGTCTGCGTGACCGTCACCACCTGATCTTCTCTAGTGGTCATCACCTGGGACACATGTACGGATTATACACGGGGAGACCCTGGGATGCATGCGCCAGTGGCAGTATCTCATGCCGTTGACTTACCGCTTTGGTCACGGGGTCAGTGGCTTTGGAGATCAGCAGAGGCTTCAGATCCAGTCTCTGAGACCCTTGGGTCCCGATCCGTTCCCCGGATGGGGTGGTTGTGATCCATGTGCCTGGTTTTACCCCAGGGGTGTACGGTGTGGCCAGTATAGAGTCCGGAGGAGGAGGAGGTAGGTCGGCCGCCTCTGCCTTGTGTCCAGCTTTCCCTGTGACAATACGAGAGTGACTGAGAGGTGCGCGGGGCGAGTAATGGCCGGAGTCGTGTCTGGATCCAGCGGCTGCCGCGCTCCTCCGCTCCCCATTACCCTTCCCTGACTCTTACCTTTCCTGGTCTCAGGACCGGACTCTTTGGGGTCCTCTGGGCCTATAAGAGGAGGCGCTGGTTGAGAGTTGATGCCGGGGGTCTCTGCTGCCTCCACTGGTATTATAGTGGGTGACTCCAGGACTGGACCAGAATCGGGGCTCTGGATCACGGTCCCATCAGGCAGGAGGATCTGACACAGAATCATTACACAGTGTGAACGGGGAGATCCAGGGGCCACATTATAACTGCTGCGCTATTACAGTACCTGTGTGGATCCGTCCAGCATGAACCTGATGACCGATCCCTCCGCTGTGATGACCCGAGACGTCTCCAAGCTCTGCGCCGTCAGACTGGGCTTGTAGAGCTGCAGGTTCCTCACTCTCACAGGGTAAGTTTGTCGGATGAGCAATCTCTCACTGATCTGTCCGATATTACAGCGCTCTGCAGTGTGAGGGGGAGGGGATATTACAGCGCTCTGCAGTGTGAGGGGGAGGGGTTATTACAGCGCTCTGCAGTGTGAGGGGGAGGGGTTATTACAGCGCTCTGCAGTGTTTAGGGGAAGGGGTTATTACAGCGCTCTGCAGTGTGGAGGGGGAGGGGTTATTACAGCGATCTGCAGTGTGAGGGGGAGGGGATATTACAGCGCTCTGCAGTGTGAGGGGGAGGGGTTATTACAGCGCTCTGCAGTGTAAGGGGGAGGGGTTATTACAGCGCTCTGCAGTGTGAGGAGGAGGGGTTATTACAGCACTCTGCAGTGTGGAGGGGAAGTGGTTATTACAGTACTCTGCAGTGTGGAGGGGAGGGGTTAATACAGCGCTCTGCAGTGTGAGGGAGGGGTTATTACAGCGCTCTGCAGTGTAAGGGGGAGGGGTTATTACAGTACTCTGCAGTGTGAGGGGAGGGGTTATTACAGCGCTCTGCAGTGTGAGGGGAGGGTTATTACAGCGCTCTGCAGTGTAAGGGGAGGGTTATTACAGCGCTCTGCAGTGTGGAGGGGAGGGGTTATTACAGCACTCTGCAGTGTGGAGGGAGGGTTATTACAGCGCTCTGCAGTGTGAGGAGGAGGGTTATTACAGCACTCTGCAGTGTGGAGGGAAGTGGTTATTACAGTACTCTGCAGTGTGGAGGGAGGGGGTTAATACAGCGCTCCGCAGTGTGGAGGGGAGGGGTTAATACAGCGCTCTGCAGTGTGGAGGGGAGGGTTATTACAGCACTCTGCAGTGTGAGGGGGAGGGGTTATTACAGCGCTCTGCAGTGTGAGGAGGAGGGGTTATTACAGCACTCTGCAGTGTGGAGGGGGAGTGGTTATTACAGTACTCTGCAGTGTGGAGGGGGAGGGGTTAATACAGCGCTCCGCAGTGTGGAGGGGGAGGGGTTATTACAGCGCTCTGCAGTGTAGAGGGGGCGGAGTTATTACAGCGCTCTGCAGTGTAGAGGGGTTATTACAGTGCTCTGCAGTGTGGAGGGGGAGGGGTTAATACAGCGCTCCGCAGTGTGGAGGGGAGGGGTTATTACAGCGCTCTGCAGTGCGGAGGGGGAGGGGTTATTACAGCGCTCTGCAGTGTAGAGGGGTTATTACAGTGCTCTGCAGTGTGGAGGGGGAGGGGTTATTACAGCACTCTGCAAGTTGGAGGGGGAGGGGTTAATACAGCGCTCTGCAGTGTGGAGGGGGAGGGGTTATTACAGCACTCTGCAGTGGGGAGGGGTTAATACAGCGCTCTGCAGTGTGGAGGGGGAGGGGTTATTACAGCACTCTGCAGTGTGGAGGGGGAGGGGTTATTACAGCGCTCTGCAGTGTGGAGGGGGAGGGGTTATTACAGCGCTCTGCAGTGTGGAGGGGGAGGGGTTATTACAGCGCTCTGCAGTGTGGAGGGGGAGGGGTTATTACAGCGCTCTGCAGTGTGGAGGGGGAGGGGTTAATACAGCGCTCTGCAGTGTGGAGGGGTTAATACAGCGCTCTGCAGTGTGGAGGGGTTAATACAGCGCTCTGCAGTGTGGAGGGGTTAATACAGCGCTCTGTAGTGTGGAGGGGGAGGGGTTATTCCAGCACTCTGCAGTGTGGAGGGGGAGAAGTTAATACAGCGCTCTGCAGTGTGGAGGGGGAGGGGTTATTACAGCGCTCTGCAGTGTGGAGGGGGAGGGGTTATTACAGTACTCTGCAGTGTGGAGGGGGAGGGGTTAATACAGCGCTCTGCAGTGTGGAGGGGGAGGGGTTATTACAGCGCTATGCAGTGTGGAGGGGGAGGGGTTATTACAGCGCTCTGCAGTGTAGAGGGGTTATTACAGCGCTCTGCAATGTGAGGGGGAGGGGTTATTACAGCGCTCTGCAGTGTGGAGGGGGAGGGGTTATTACAGCGCTCTGCAGTGTGAGGGGTTATTACAGCGCTCTGCAGTGTGAGGGGTTAGGACAGTGCTCTGCAGTGTGAGTTCTTACAGTGCTCTGCAGTATCAGTTCTTACAGTGCTCTGCAGTGTGGAGGGGTTAGGACAGTGCTCTGCAGTGTGAGTTCTTACAGTGCTCTGCAGTGTGGAGGGGTTATGAGAGTGCTCTGCAGTGTGGAGCGGTTAGGACAGTGCTCTGCATTTTGGAGGGGTTAGGACAGTGCTCTGCAGTGTGAGTTCTTACAGTGCTCTGCAGTGTGGAGGGGTTATGACAGTGCTCTGCAGTGTGGAGGGGTTATGACAGTGCTCTGCAGTGTGGAGGGGTTATGACAGTGCTCTGCAGTGTGGAGGGGTTATGACAGTGCTCGGCAGTGTGAATTCTTACAGTGCTCTGCAGTGTGGAGGGGTTATAACAGCGCTCTACAGTGTGGAGGGGTTATTACAGCGCTCTGCAGTGTGGAGGGGTTATAACAGCGCTCTGCAGTGTGGAGGGGTTAGGACAGTGCTCTGCAGTGTGGAGGGGTTATGACAGTGCTCTGCAGTGTGAGTTCTTACAGCGCTCTGCAGTGTGGAGGGGTTAGGACAGTGCTCTGCAGTGCGGAGGGGGAGGGGTTATAACAGCGCTCTGCAGTGTGGAGGGGTTAGGACAGTGCTCTGCAGTGTGAGTTCTTACAGCGCTCTGCGGTGTGGAGGGGTTATTACAGTGCTCTGCAGTGCGGAGGGGGAGGGGTTATAACAGTGCTCTGCAGTGTGGAGGGGTTATGACAGCGCTCTGCAGCGTGGAGGGGTTATTACAGCGCTCTGCAGTGGGGAGGGGTTATGACAGTGCTCTGCAGTGTGGAGGGGTTATTACAGCGCTCTGCAGTGTGGAGGGGTTAGGACAGTGCTCTGTAGTGCGGAGGGGGAGGGGTTATAACAGCGCTCTGCAGTGTGGAGGGGTTAGGACAGTGCTCTGCAGTGTGAGTTCTTACAGCGCTCTGCAGTGTGGAGGGGTTGTGACAGTGCTCTGCAGTGTGGAGGGGTTCTTACAGCGCTCTGCAGTGTGGAGGGGTTATGACAGTGCTCTGCAGTGTGGAGGGGTTAGGACAGTGCTCTGCAGTGTGGAGGGGTTAGGACAGTGCTCTGCAGTGTGGAGGGGTTATGACAGCGCTCCGCAGTGTGGAGGGGTTATGACAGTGCTCTGCAGTGTGAGTTCTTACAGTGCTCTGCAGTGTGGAGGGGTTATTACAGTGCTCTGCAGTGTGGAGGGGTTATTACAGTGCTCTGCAGTGTGGAGGGGTTAGGACAGTGCTCTGCAGTGTGGAGGGGTTATGACAGCGCTCTGCAGTGTGGAGGGGTTATGACAGTGCTCTGCAGTGTGAGTTCTTACAGTGCTCTGCATTGTGGAGGGGTTATTACAGTGCTCTGCAGCGTGGAGGGGTTAGGACAGTGCTCTGCAGTGTGGAGGGGTTATTACAGTGCTCTGCAGTGTGGAGGTGTTAGGACAGTGCTCTGCAGTGTGGAGGGGTTAGGACAGTGCTCTGCAGTGTGAGTTTTTACAGCGCTCTGCAGTGTGGAGGGGTTAGGACAGTGCTCTGCAGTGTGGAGGGGTTAGGACAGTCCTCTGCAGTGTGGAGGGGTTAGGACAGTCCTCTGCAGTGTGGAGGGGTTAGGACAGTGCTCTGCAGTGTGGAGGGGTTAGGACAGCGCTCTGCAGTGTGGAGGGGTTATGACAGTGCTCTGCAGTGTGAGTTCTTACAGTGCTCTGCAGTGTGGAGGGGTTATTACAGTGCTCTGCAGTGTGGAGGGGTTAGGACAGTGCTCTGCAGTGTGGAGGGGTTATTACAGTGCTCTGCAGTGTGGAGGGGTTATTACAGTGCTCTGCAGCGTGGAGGGGTTAGGACAGTGCTCTGCAGTGTGAGTTCTTACAGTGCTCTGCAGTGTGGAGGAGTTAGGACAGTGCTCTGCAGTGTGAGTTCTTACAGCGCTCTGCAGTGTGGAGGGGTTATAACAGTGCTCTGCAGTGTGGAGGGGTTCTTACAGCGCTCTGCAGTGTGGAGGGGTTATGACAGTGCTCTGCAGTGTGGAGGGGTTAGGACAGTGCTCTGCAGTGTGGAGGGGTTAGGACAGTGCTCTGCAGTGTGGAGGGGTTAGGACAGCGCTCTGCAGTGTGGAGGGGTTATGACAGTGCTCTGCAGTGTGAGTTCTTACAGTGCTCTGCAGTGTGGAGGGGTTATTACAGTGCTCTGCAGTGTGGAGGGGTTAGGACAGTGCTCTGCAGTGTGGAGGGGTTATTACAGTGCTCTGCAGTGTGGAGGGGTTATTACAGTGCTCTGCAGCGTGGAGGGGTTAGGACAGTGCTCTGCAGTGTGAGTTCTTACAGTGCTCTGCAGTGTGGAGGAGTTAGGACAGTGCTCTGCAGTGTGTAGGGGTTAGGACAGTGCTCTGCAGTGTGAGTTCTTACAGTGCTCTGCAGTGTGAGTTCTTACAGTGCTCTGCAGTGTGAGTTCTTACAGCGCTCTGCAGTGTGGAGGGGTTATGACAGTGCTCTGCAGTGTGGAGGGGTTCTTACAGCGCTCTGCAGTGTGGAGGGGTTATGACAGTGCTCTGCAGTGTGGAGGGGTTAGGACAGTGCTCTGCAGTGTGGAGGGGTTAGGACAGTGCTCTGCAGTGTGGAGGGGTTATGACAGCGCTCTGCAGTGTGGAGGGGTTATGACAGTGCTCTGCAGTGTGGAGGGGTTAGGCCAGTGCTCTGCAGTGTGGAGGGGTTATTACAGTGCTCTGCAGTGTGGAGGGGTTAGGACAGTGCTCTGCAGTGTGAGTTCTTACAGCGCTCTGCAGTGTGGAGGGGTTAGGACAGTGCTCTGCAGTGTGGAGGGGTTAGGACAGTCCTCTGCAGTGTGGAGGGGTTAGGACAGTGCTCTGCAGTGTGGAGGGGTTAGGACAGCGCTCTGCAGTGTGGAGGGGTTATGACAGTGCTCTGCAGTGTGAGTTCTTACAGTGCTCTGCAGTGTGGAGGGGTTATTACAGTGCTCTGCAGTGTGGAGGGGTTAGGACAGTGCTCTGCAGTGTGGAGGGGTTATTACAGTGCTCTGCAGTGTGGAGGGGTTATTACAGTGCTCTGCAGCGTGGAGGGGTTAGGACAGTGCTCTGCAGTGTGAGTTCTTGCAGTGCTCTGCAGTGTGGAGGAGTTAGGACAGTGCTCTGCAGTGTGAGTTCTTACAGCGCTCTGCAGTGTGGAGGGGTTATGACAGTGCTCTGCAGTGTGGAGGGGTTCTTACAGCGCTCTGCAGTGTGGAGGGGTTATGACAGTGCTCTGCAGTGTGGAGGGGTTAGGACAGTGCTCTGCAGTGTGGAGGGGTTAGGACAGTGCTCTGCAGTGTGGAGGGGTTATGACAGCGCTCTGCAGTGTGGAGGGGTTATGACAGTGCTCTGCAGTGTGGAGGGGTTAGGACAGTGCTCTGCAGTGTGGAGGGGTTATTACAGTGCGTTGCAGTGTGGAGGTGTTAGGACAGTGCTCTGCAGTGTGGAGGGGTTAGGACAGTGCTCTGCAGTGTGAGTTCTTACAGCGCTCTGCAGTGTGGAGGGGTTAGGACAGTGCTCTGCAGTGTGGAGGGGTTAGGACAGTCCTCTGCAGTGTGGAGGGGTTAGGACAGTGCTCTGCAGTGTGGAGGGGTTAGGACAGCGCTCTGCAGTGTGGAGGGGTTATGACAGTGCTCTGCAGTGTGAGTTCTTACAATGCTCTGCAGTGTGGAGGGGTTATTACAGTGCTCTGCAGTGTGGAGGGTTAGGACAGTGCTCTGCAGTGTGGAGGGGTTATTACAGTGCTCTGCAGTGTGGAGGGGTTATTACAGTGCTCTGCAGCGTGGAGGGGTTAGGACAGTGCTCTGCAGTGTGAGTTCTTACAGTGCTCTGCAGTGTGGAGGAGTTAGGACAGTGCTCTGCAGTGTGGAGGGGTTAGGACAGTGCTCTGCAGTGTGAGTTCTTACAGTGCTCTGCAGTGTGCGTTCTTACAGTGCTCTGCAGTGTGGAGGGGTTATGACAGTGCTCTGCAGTGTGGAGGGGTTATGACAGTGCTCTGCAGTGTGAGTTCTTACAGTGCTCTGCTGTGTGGAGGGGTTCTTATCGTGCTCTGCAGTGTGAGTTCTTACAGTGCTCTGCTGTGTGGAGGGGTTCTTATCGTGCTCTGCAGTGTGAATTCTTACAGTGCTCTGCAGTGTGAGTTCTTACAGTGCTCTGCAGTGTGAGTTCTTACAGTGCTCTGCAGTGCTATCTCCACCTATCTTTGCCGGGTTCCTCACCTGTCGTGTCGTCTTTTGTGAAGGTCAGAAGAAGACCGCTCGGGCAGGAGACATTCAGGGCTGGAAATGCAGGGACTTGCACTGGTTTTGTGGCTGTAGATACTGGTGGAGTAACTGGTTCAACCTAATGGGACCACAGTGCAGTCACTTTCAGCAGACCCCGGTCACTCACAGGAGGCTGTGTCATAGGGGAGTCCTTACCTTGACCTCTGCTGTCCTGGGGGCCTCCTCCACTGCTGGGGCCTGAGGAGTCTTCACCCGGGCAGCTCGGGGGGATTTTCCTCGGGGGGACTTGCGCCCTTTTCCAGGAGGTGACGGGGGAGGCTGAGGTTGCAGTGCAGGGATGATGCTGGGGGTGTGGATGGACGGGATCGCCAACATGGCCTCCAGTTCTGGGTCTTTCTCCTCTGGATCATGAATTATGGATGTTAGTCCCTATCAGGAACCTAACAGCTCTGTACAAGTCCCCTCTGCCATCAGGAACTCCGGCTCACCCACCCTATCTGTTGGACTCTGCGGGTGTCCATTACTAATAGCACCAACATATTCTACAGCCGTGTACAGAGTTCATTCTGATCATCTCCGAGGCTCAGGACTCTGGTCCTGCCACATCTCTGCTTCCCTCCTCCATGCTTTACACTGCAGCACTGCTTGTTCAGATTAGCTGCTGTACATAAGCATCTAGTAAATTCAGGAACCTCCTCAATGTCTTTATTACCTGGCCCGTGGCCGGAGGAGCCGTAACGACTCAGAGACAGCTGGATCCCACTGTGCAGAGTGGCCGAAAATGACCCAAACTCGCTGATGCTTCGGTTTTCGGAGGCCGTTAACCCTGCGGATGACATTGATATTAATTTACTCAGATATCATGGCTATGACATTACACTACTGGTCCTCTTGTCGATCTTATACCATCACGCTGCCCTCGGTCCACCTCGGTGAAGTCGTCCTGTCCACCAAGGGGCATCTTCCTTGGATTAACAATATGCACCAGGAATCGATGTCCGTCCTTTAGTATCTTCACTTTTACGTAGGTGGAACCTGCCAAAAACAGATGAGCATGTGAATTACAGCCGGGCCTAAGGGCTTTAGAGCCATCAAAGATGGAGGTCAAACAGCGCCGATCATTAGAACACGAGGTCCCACCGATGACCTGGACCCACATGTCCTCATGATCGCTGAAGGTCCCACTGATCTGACATCTATTATGTGTCATTCTTCTTCATCTTATCATTTGATCTTTACCTTTCTCGAAATGCATGTGTTCCACCTGAATCTGTCCGCCATCTGTCGGGAAGAGGTATCGGCAGACCCCCGAGACCTGGATCAAATTGTCTCCCATGTCATAGCCTATGAACTGGACAAATGATCAGGAACAAAAAGAAAAATCTGTGAATTTGGGATCTGGGGTGTGAAGGTAAGAGCGGAACCTTCTCCAAGATGAGGCCAAGATATGGTCCAGGACAGAGAGACCAGGGTGTGACGAGGATGGAGAAGCCACCGGCCTGGATGGAAGCAGGATATGACCACTTACTTTGAAAGCTTTCTTAGAAGGTTCCTCTGGAACATCTGGAGGAGTTGGCTCGGGCTCGGGATCTTTAGGTCCATCGTTCTTGATGTTCTTCTTATGAGCGCTGGGGGATCGTTTACGTTCTGGGTCTGGTCTCTCTTTGCTTCCTCCCCTCTTCTTACTTCCAGATTTATTGTTCTTTGCATTTTTCTTCTCCTGTTTAAGGCGTTCTTCTTCCTTCAGACGATCCTGTTCTTCTTTCCAGGCCTGTAGATGAAACTATGCTTAGGAAACTGGATTCCCAAGCATGGGATTTAACCAGTTCCCTCCAGTTTTCCAGATCCGGTTGTTAAAATCACAACTGGATCGGGGAACCGTGTTACCGGCTGAGTCCCGATCCGGTGCTCTGGGGGCGGCAGCTGGAGATGTTCACTTCCATTGCTTCACGCGTCGCTGACAGTTTAGCTACTTAGTTGGGTGGTATGTGTGTGCAGTGTATATATGGTGTATGGGAGTGTCCGACTCCAGCTGGATGGGAACACTCCAAATTGCTATATGTCATTTCATGCATTTCATGCTTTTCCTTTGTCACAGCTGCTAAATTTCTATTTCAGGGTGGAGAATTCATTAAATACATTCAACACTAGAGGTCTCTGTAACACCATTTATATAGGTCAGCCACAGGAAGTTAGAGCGAGATTAGGAGTGAGGAGTTAGGAGAGGAGACAGACTTGGCTCCGTTCTCCTGGGCCTAGCCCAGGGGACCATACTACTGCAACCTTTGTAGTCCAAGACTAGGACTTATTGATTCTTTACTGTAATAGCCTTCCAGGGATTAAGAGAATAATTGCTGGTTCTTGTGCAACCTTTTTCAAAGAAAGGAGCAGAGAGTTTGCCTGCCATTAGGGAGATGGCCCTTGGGTTGCTGAATTACTGAATCACCGAATATTGCTGAATTGCAGAATAGAACTTACAGAGGATCCAAACTATTATTGAAAGGCTGAGTAACCAGAGTAAGATCAGGAACCAAGTACAAGTAAGACCATGACTCCTATACAGTTGAGCTGAAACCTACATGCGCCACCTCACTGAGCCTGTTATTTGGATTTCCAGCTTCACCATCTGTATTTATGACCAAGTGCTGCCATACTTATTGCAAGATTACAATTTACAAGTAAAGTTTATGTTTGGTTCAACTACTGCCTCTCTCATCATTCTACTCCATCTCCTGGCGTCACGAATAACACAGGGGCCCAGCCACCAAAGCACCCTAAGCATACCCACTACCATCAAGGGCACCTCAACTTCCATCTGGCTGGTGTTCCCTGCAACAGAGAGTGCCCGGAGGATTTAGTGCTGTCTTCCCCTCCACTGCACGGCCGGCCCAGGGAGCTACGGCAAAAGTGAGTACAACTACTACACCCATTCGGCACACCATCACAGCTCACGTATTGCCCCTGCGGTCTGGCACGTTGCATATTTATGTATGTGTACCATGTATATGGTGTATTTACGTGTATGTGTGTTGCCTATATATGGTGTATGTAGGGAGCCTGTTCTTAAAAATTTGAATCCCACCCCTGTGGACTCCCAACATTACAGAGGACTTTATGGATTTGGAGGTCCCATAGTCAGGAAAACCCCATCAACTGTTGGTGAGACACATGACCCCCTGCCTCCAAATATCTTCAGATTGGGGGTTTTATACACCCATCTATACCTGATGTGCACCGTTGTAAATTATAATAAATCTTTAGGACCAGTGGTGGCCCCGACCCTTACGCTAAGCACCACCTACTTTTTGAAAAGTGCAGAGAGTGATGGATAATCGCAGAAAGTGCACATTTTACACAAATATAGCTTGCAAAAAATTTGGCACAAATTGATAGATTCCCCCCAGTATCTGGCCCCTGACTCTCCTCCCCCCCCCACATTTGACAGGTAACATTTCCTCACCTTCATGGAGCCCTCCCGAATGAATGGGTTCTGGGTTGTTTCCGGGACGGCTTCTGTTCGGCTTCCTGGTCGGGATCCACTGCCCTTGGGACCTGAGGAGGACACGTCCTGTTTGCACTACTTTTTATAAACTGCCTTCATTATGATGTCAATGATCCTCCTCCCAGAATGCTTGTCAGATAATTTACCCATCACGATACCAGATGTCATTTACTGTAACTTTATTCATAGTGATGTCATTAGTGACAACATCCCTAGTGGTGAAAAAAACAAGAGTGGGGGCGTTCCCCGGTGTGTTATCCCCCATATACCAGCGCCGGAATCACTGGATGTGTACACATTACTAGATCGTTTTGTGCAAAAGCAGACACCACACCAGGACACAGCGGAGCTCCCCCACACCGGGGGGAGGACCTGGCTACAGAGCCGGACTCTGCAATAGAGAGGCCAGAAGATACTGAGGACAGGAGAGCTCCAACAGAGACAGGATAACGCAGCGCACTGCACCAGATTACTTCAAAGGCAAGTGTTTATTGATAAAAACACATAAAAAACATTAAAAATAGCTACACTGTGGTGCAACGCCACCGAAACCCGTAGCTATTGTAGTGCCCTGGAGCAGGGGTACTTTGAAGTCTGGACATTTGCCCCTGTTTCCCCTATACAAAGTCATCAGCTCCTTACTTTATTTCACTTTAAAGGGTTAACTTACACTGACTTATACTGGTCAATACTGTGTTTTATTTGTATGGTGTAATAGACAGTATATCCTGTTCATTTACACTGTATTTGCCCTGCACTGTGGAAAGGGTTAGTGAATACTGAGAGACTTTTGGGACTTTCTAGTTAATAATGAAAAGCTAGTAATTTTCCACAGCTACCAAAAGGGTTAAAGAGGAGCATGTATTATGTGGGAAAAGCCAAAACCAGACAGACTGACCTCTTGAAGGTTAGGTTTGGCTGTTATTATGTCTGAAGACTTGTTTTTCTTTGGAAAAACTGCTGCGTCATTACCATTGAGTATTATTGAAGTTCTAATGCAAGTCGATGAGAGACGGGAAGTTGTAACTTTGTATCTGTTTGGGCTGAGTTTCTCCACTCCACCCCTCCCACTAGAAGGTTCTAGTTCTGCTACAAACTGTATCTTCGGAGAGCAGTCGGGGCCCTTAGTGTTCTGCAGTTATGGATCAGTGCTTAGAAAAAGAGACTCTGCCAGACGACTGAGTGCCCAGAAGAAGACGCTGAGACGGGGATACTCTGCCACAGACCCTGCATCTCCAGCCTTTGTCTCTCTCAGGAGACTGCTTCCTTGGACAGACAGCTAGCTCAGGCCTTTCCTCAGGACTAAACCTTCTTCTGCCAGGAAGGAGACTAAAGAAGCTGCTCGGTGCACTGCCTGTATTGTATTGCACTTGAATTCCTCCAATAATGAAGCACCCTGGTTACTGCAGACCCTGACTCCCTGGACTTATTTCCCATTGGGGTGCATCACGTCTTACCATCCCTCCTGGAGTTCAGCAACACATGGTGACACCTCAACGGTGTCCGGGGGACGAGTGTAGCGTTTGGGCTGCCGCCAACCCGGCCACTGCACTATTATTAATGGTTTTTATGTGTTTTTATCAATAAACACTTACCTTTGAAATACACTGGTGCCGAGCGCTGTTTTTCCTGCCTCCGTTGGAGCTTTCCTGTCCAAAACATCCCTAGTGGTGGAATTCCCTATGATGTCATCAGTGCTACCACTTATCATGGAGGAGCTATTATACTGAGTGACCTCATTCCTAATGGTGGAACTCCTTATGATGTCATCACAGGCATCACTCATAATGAGGAGCTCACAGTATTGTACTTACTCTTATATCATGGGTGACAGATACCACCAGCCATTTACAGCGAGTGTTATTCAGTTATTACATAAGTAATATCACTTATTATTGTAATGAGACATCAGTGATGTCATTGAATACTGTGATGTCATCAGTAACATTATCATTTCTGCCTGGTGTCAGAGACTGTAGGGATTGTGATGTCACCACAATGTCACTCACAGTACACCCTTTGGTGTAGTCTTAGTGATGACATTAGTCTTGTCCTCCCATGTGACAGTAATAATAATGATGTCATCAGTCATTTCATCCATTGTGAGAGTGCTGATTGTGATGTCATCAGTGACATCATACATTCTCAGGGAAAGATGTATCCAATGTCTGTACTTATCGTACAATTTGGTAACAACTACTCATTTTCAGGCAGGGGCGTAGCTAACGGCTCAGGGGCCCTGGTGCAAGAGTTCAGCTTGGGCCCCCCTTCCCTCATTGCTTTGTGTGTCTTCTTATGCGGCACAAGTGTCTTTGGGCCCCCTCAGGCTCCTGGGCCCGGTAGCGACTGCTACATCTGCACCCCCTTATAGATACGCCCCTGTTTTCAGGTCAATTGTTCTGGAGAAACTCATGATGATGTCATCAGTGAAGTCTCCATTTTTAAAGTTGTCCACAGCAGGGGTAGCTGATCCGCCTGTCAAACACCGGCTTGAGGGCCACAGGAAACCTGGAGGGTCGCAGCACTGCCAAAAAGGTGATATTAGACGGGATTCCAAGGTTAGAAAACCTCAGCTTGTACCTGCAGGTTGTTGGGGGGGGGGGGGTATTGCAGTTTAGCCTCATTTACATCCACAGAGCTGACTTGCAATACCAGACACAACCTGAGGACAGAAGTGGCGCTGTTTGTGGTAGAAAGCAGCCATTTTACTCCAATCTTGGAGGACCCCGATGATGATGCATCACTGGATAAGCCAGGTCTGGCCTCTGGACCATCACTGATCAGCACAAGGAAGGGGCTTACAGAATAGGACTGTGGCCCCTCATGTGGAGAAGGCCTCGTACCTCATTGGGCTGATGGATGGTCGTCTCAGAGGTCGGGCCCCACTGATGAAACATTCTTAGGATAGGAGCCCCGTTACAGTGAATTATGCACCTCCACAGGATCACCCCCGCCGGGTTGCACTCACTTTTAGATTTTTTGGGGGAGACGGGTTTGCGGGTCTTCTTCTTATTGGGGGAGGTGTCTCTGGCGGCCGAGTCATTGTCTCTGGAGGCCTGGGCTCGGTTCACAGCTTCCAGTTCTCGTTCAGATTTTTCCTCCTGATATTTTGACTCTTCCTCCTGAATCCAGTGAGAAATTGAACCTGCCACGAGCTCCAGGTAGTTTCTGTGAGGACGGAGATGGAACGGGTTCAGGGCGAGCGAGAGCAAAGGTACAGGTATGAAGAGGACAGCGGTGGACAGTACAGAGGACATGGCTATGGACAGGTGGAGGTATGAAGGACGTAGTCAAAGGTGGAGGTATGAAGGACATAGTTACAGGTGGATGTATGAAGGACGTAGTTACAGGTGGAGGTATGAAGGGCGTAGTTACAGGTGGAGGTATGAAGGACGTAGTTACAGGTGGAGTGTATGAAGGGCGTAGTTACAGGTGGATGTATGAAGGACGTAGTTACAGGTGGATGTATGAAGGACGTAGTTACAGGTGGATGTATGAAGGACGTAGTCACAGGTGGATGTATGAAGGACGTAGTTACAGGTGGAGTGTATGAAGGACGTAGTTACAGGTGGATGTATGAAGGACGTATAATTTTCCACAGCTACCAAAAGGGTTAAAGAGGAGCATGTATTATGTGGGAAAAGCCAAAACCAGACAGACTGACCTCTTGAAGGTTAGGTTTGGCTGTTATTATGTCTGAAGACTTGTTTTTCTTTGGAAAAACTGCTGCGTCATTACCATTGAGTATTATTGAAGTTCTAATGCAAGTCGATGAGAGACGGGAAGTTGTAACTTTGTATCTGTTTGGGCTGAGTTTCTCCACTCCACCCCTCCCACTAGAAGGTTCTAGTTCTGCTACAAACTGTATCTTCGGAGAGCAGTCGGGGCCCTTAGTGTTCTGCAGTTATGGATCAGTGCTTAGAAAAAGAGACTCTGCCAGACGACTGAGTGCCCAGAAGAAGACGCTGAGACGGGGATACTCTGCCACAGACCCTGCATCTCCAGCCTTTGTCTCTCTCAGGAGACTGCTTCCTTGGACAGACAGCTAGCTCAGGCCTTTCCTCAGGACTAAACCTTCTTCTGCCAGGAAGGAGACTAAAGAAGCTGCCTCGGTGCACTGCCTGTATTGTGATTGCACTTGAATTCCTCCAATAATGAAGCACCCTGGTTACTGCAGACCCTGACTCCCTGGACTTATTCTCCCATTGGGGTGCATCACGTCTTACCATCCCTCCTGGAGTTCAGCAACACATGGTGACACCTCAACGGTGTCCGGGGGACGGAGTGTAGCGTTTGGGCTGCCGCCAACCCGGCCACTGCACTATTATTAATGGTTTTTATGTGTTTTATCAATAAACACTTACCTTTGAAATACACTGGTGCCGAGCGCTGTTTTTCCTGCCTCCGTTGGAGCTTTCCTGTCCAAAACATCCCTAGTGGTGGAATTCCCTATGATGTCATCAGTGCTACCACTTATCATGGAGGAGCTATTATACTGAGTGACCTCATTCCTAATGGTGGAACTCCTTATGATGTCATCACAGGCATCACTCATAATGAGGAGCTTACAGTATTGTACTTACTCTTATATCATGGGTGACAGATACCACCAGCCATTTACAGCGAGTGTTATTCAGTTATTACATAAGTAATATCACTTATTATTGTAATGAGACATCAGTGATGTCATTGAATACTGTGATGTCATCAGTAACATTATCATTTCTGCCTGGTGTCAGAGACTGTAGGGATTGTGATGTCACCACAATGTCACTCACAGTACACCCCTTTGGTGTAGTCTTAGTGATGACATTAGTCTTGTCCTCCCATGTGACAGTAATAATAATGATGTCATCAGTCATTTCATCCATTGTGAGAGTGCTGATTGTGATGTCATCAGTGACATCATACATTCTCAGGGAAAGATGTATCCAATGTCTGTACTTATCGTACAATTTGGTAACAACTACTCATTTTCAGGCAGGGGCGTAGCTAACGGCTCAGGGCCCTGGTGCAAGAGTTCAGCTTGGGCCCCCTTCCCTCATTGCTTTGTGTGTCTTCTTATGCGGCACAAGTGTCTTTGGGCCCCTCAGGCTCCTGGGCCCGGTAGCGACTGCTACATCTGCACCTCTATAGATACGCCCCTGTTTTCAGGTCAATTGTTCTGGAGAAACTCATGATGATGTCATCAGTGAAGTCTCCATTTTTAAAGTTGTCCACAGCAGGGGTAGCTGATCCGCCTGTCAAACACCGGCTTGAGGGCCACAGGAAACCTGGAGGGTCGCAGCACTGCCAAAAAGGTGATATTAGACGGGATTCCAAGGTTAGAAAACCTCAGCTTGTACCTGCAGGTTGTTGGGGGGGGGGGGGTATTGCAGTTTAGCCTCATTTACATCCACAGAGCTGACTTGCAATACCAGACACAACCTGAGGACAGAAGTGGCGCTGTTTGTGGTAGAAAGCAGCCATTTTACTCCAATCTTGGAGGACCCCGATGATGATGCATCACTGGATAAGCCAGGTCTGGCCTCTGGACCATCACTGATCAGCACAAGGAAGGGGCTTACAGAATAGGACTGTGGCCCCTCATGTGGAGAAGGCCTCGTACCTCATTGGGCTGATGGATGGTCGTCTCAGAGGTCGGGCCCCACTGATGAAACATTCTTAGGATAGGAGCCCCGCTACAGTGAATTATGCACCTCCACAGGATCACCCCGCTCGGGTTGCACTCACTTTTAGATTTTTGGGGGAGACGGGTTTGGCGGGTCTTCTTCTTATTGGGGAGGTGTCTCTGGCGGCCGAGTCATTGTCTCTGGAGGCCTGGGCCTCGGCTCACAGCTTCCAGTTCTCGTTCAGATTTTTCCTCCTGATATTTTGACTCTTCCTCCTGAATCCAGTGAGAAATTGAACCTGCCACGAGCTCCAGGTAGTTTCTGTGAGGACGGAGATGGAACGGGTTCAGGGCGAGCGAGAGCAAAGGTACAGGTATGAAGAGGACAGCGGTGGACAGTACAGAGGACATGGCTATGGACAGGTGGAGGTATGAAGGACGTAGTCAAAGGTGGAGGTATGAAGGACATAGTTACAGGTGGATGTATGAAGGACGTAGTTACAGGTGGAGGTATGAAGGACGTAGTTACAGGTGGAGGTATGAAGGACGTAGTTACAGGTGGAGGTATGAAGGACGTAGTTACAGGTGGATGTATGAAGGACGTAGTTACAGGTGGATGTATGAAGGACGTAGTCACAGGTGGATGTATGAAGGACGTAGTTACAGGTGGATGTATGAAGGACGTAGTTACAGGTGGATGTATGAAGGACGTAGTTACAGGTGGATGTATGAAGGACGTAGTTACAGGTGGATGTATGAAGGACGTAGTCACAGGTGGATGTATGAAGGACGTAGTTACAGGTGGAGGTATGAAGGACATAGTCACAGGTGGAGGTATGAAGGACGTAGTTACAGGTGGATGTATGAAGGACGTAGTTACAGGTGGATGTATGAAGGACGTAGTCACAGGTGGATGTATGAAGGACGTAGTCACAGGTGGATGTATGAAGGACGTAGTCACAGGTGGATGTATGAAGGACGTAGTTACAGGTGGATGTATGAAGGACGTAGTTACAGGTGGATGTATGAAGGACGTAGTTACAGGTGGATGTATGAAGGACGTAGTTACAGGTGGATGTATGAAGGACGTAGTTACAGGTGGATGTATGAAGGACGTAGTCACAGGTGGATGTATGAAGGATGTAGTCACAGGTGGATGTATGAAGGACGTAGTTACAGGTGGATGTATGAAGGACGTAGTTACAGGTGGGTGTATGAAGGACGTAGTTACAGGTGGGTGTATGAAGGACATAGTTACAGGTGGATGTATGAAGGACGTAGTTACAGGTGGATGTATGAAGGACGTAGTTACAGGTGGATGTATGAAGGACGTAGTTACAGGTGGAGGTATGAAGGACGTAGTTACAGGTGGATGTATGAAGGACGTAGTTACAGGTGGATGTATGAAGGACGTAGTTACAGGTGGATGTATGAAGGACGTAGTTACAGGTGGATGTATGAAGGACATAGTTACAGGTGGAGGTATGAAGGACGTAGTTACAGGTGGAGGTATGAAGGACATAGTTACAGATGGATGTATGAAGGACGTAGTTACAGGTGGATGTATGAAGGACATAGTTACAGGTGGATGTATGAAGGACGTAGTCACAGGTGGAGGTATGAAGGACGTAGTCACAGGTGGATGTATGAAGGACATAGTTACAGGTGGAGGTATGAAGGACGTAGTTACAGGTGGATGTATGAAGGACATAGTCACAGGTGGATGTATGAAGGACGTAGTCACAGGTGGATGTATGAAGGACGTAGTTACAGGTGGAGGTATGAAGGACGTAGTCACAGGTGGATGTATGAAGGACGTAGTTACAGGGGGAGGTATGAAGGACGTAGTTACAGGTGGAGGTATGAAGGACGTAGTCACAGGTGGATGTATGAAGGACGTAGTTACAGGTGGATGTATGAAGGACGTAGTTACAGGTGGATGTATGAAAGACGTAGTTACAGGTGGAGGTATGAAGGACGTAGTTACAGGTGGAGGTATGAAGGACGTAGTTACAGGTGGAGGTATGAAGGACGTAGTTACAGGTGGAGGTAAGAAGAATGTAGTTACAGGTGGATGTATGAAGGACGTAGTTACAGGTGGAGGTATGAAGGACATAGTTACAGGTGGATGTATGAAGGACATAGTCACAGGTGGATGTATGAAGGACGTAGTTACAGGTGGAGTTATGAAGGACGTAGTTACAGGTGGAGGTATGAAGGACATAGTTACAGGTGGATGTATGAAGGACGTAGTTACAGGTGGAGGTATGAAGGACATAGTTACAGGTGGATGTATGAAGGATGTAGTTACAGGTGGATGTATGAAGGACGTAGTTACAGGTGGATGGTGGAGGTCTGAAGGACATAGTTACCGGTGGATGTATAAAGGACATAGTTACAGATGGAGGTATGAAGGACGTAGTTACAGGTGGATGGTATGAAGGATGTAGTTACAGGTGGAGGTATGAAGGACGTAGTCACAGGTGGATGTATGAAGGACGTAGTTACAGGTGGATGTATGAAGGACGTAGTTGCAGGTGGAGGTATGAAGGACATAGTCACAGGTGGATGTATGAAGGACATAGTTACAGGTGGATGTATGAAGGACATAGTTACAGATGGATGTATGAAGGACGTAGTTACAGGTGGATGTATGAAGGACGTAGTTGCAGGTGGAGGTATGAAGGACATAGTCACAGGTGGATGTATGAAGGACGTAGTTACGGGTGGATGTATGAAGGACGTAGTTACAGGTGGATGGTGGAGGTATGAAGGACATAGTTACCGGTGGATGTATAAAGGACATAGTTACCGGTGGATGTATGTAGGACGTAGATACAGGTGGATGTATGAAGGACATAGTTACAGATGGAGGTATGAAGGACGTAGTTACAGGTGGATGTATGAAGGACGTAGTTACAGGTGGATGTATGAAGGACGTAGTTACAGGTCGATGTATGAAGGACATAGTTACAGGTGGAGGTATGAAGGACGTAGTTACAGGTGGATGTATGAAGGACATAGTCACAGGTGGAGTGTATGAAGGACGTAGTTACAGGTGGATGTATGAAGGACATAGTTACAGGTGGATGTATAAAGGACATAGTTACAGGTGGATGTATGAAGGAGTAGTTACAGGTGGATGTATGAAGGACGTAGTCACAGGTGGAGTGTATGAAGGACGTAGTTACAGGTGGATGTATGAAGGACATAGTTACAGGTGGAGGTATGAAGGACGTAGTTACAGGTAGATGTATGAAGGCCGATAGTTACAGGTGGATGTATGAAGGACGTAGTCACAGGTGGATGTATGAAGGACGTAGTTACAGGTGGATGTATGAAGGACGTAGTTACAGGTGGATGTATGAAGGACGTAGTTACAGGTGGATGTATGAAGGACGTAGTTACAGGTGGATGTATGAAGGACGTAGTTACAGGTGGATGTATGAAGGACGTAGTTACAGGTGGATGTATGAAGGACATAGTTACAGGTGGATGTATGAAGGACATAGTTACAGGTGGATGTATGAAGGACGTAGTTACAGGTGGATGTATGAAGGACGTAGTTACAGGTGGATGTATGAAGGACATAGTTACAGGTGGATGTATGAAGGACGTAGTTACAGGTGGATGTATGAAGGACATAGTTACAGGTGGATGTATGAAGGACGTAGTTACAGGTGGATGTATGAAGGACGTAGTTACAGGTGGATGTATGAAGGACGTAGTTACAGGTGGAGGTATGAAGGACGTAGTTACAGGTGGATGTATGAAGGACATAGTTACAGGTGGAGGTATGAAGGACGTAGTTACAGGTGGATGTATGAAGGACGTAGTTACAGGTGGATGTATGAAGGACGTAGTTACAGGTGGATGTATGAAGGACGTAGTTACAGGTGGATGTATGAAGGACGTAGTTACAGGTGGATGTATGAAGGACGTAGTTACAGGTGGATGTATGAAGGACGTAGTTACAGGTGGATGTATGAAGGACGTAGTTACAGGTGGATGTATGAAGGACGTAGTTACAGGTGGATGTATGAAGGACGTAGTTACAGGTGGATGTATGAAGGACGTAGTTACAGGTGGATGTATGAAGGACGTAGTTACAGGTGGATGTATGAAGGACGTAGTTACAGGTGGATGTATGAAGGACGTAGTTACAGGTGGATGTATGAAGGACGTAGTTACAGGTGGATGTATGAAGGACGTAGTCACAGGTGGATGTATGAAGGACGTAGTTACAGGTGGATGTATGAAGGACGTAGTTACAGGTGGGTGTATGAAGGACGTAGTTACAGGTGGGTGTATGAAGGACATAGTTACAGGTGGAGGTATGAAGGACGTAGTTACAGGTGGATGTATGAAGGACGTAGTTACAGGTGGATGTATGAAGGACATAGTCACAGGTGGAGGTATGAAGGACGTAGTTACAGGTGGATGTATGAAGGACGTAGTTACAGGTGGGTGTATGAAGGACGTAGTTACAGGTGGATGTATGAAGGACGTAGTTACAGGTGGATGTATGAAGGACGTAGTCACAGGTGGATGTATGAAGGACGTAGTCACAGGTGGATGTATGAAGGATGTAGTTACGGGTGGAGGTATGAAGGACGTAGTTACAGGTGGATGTATGAAGGACATAGTCACAGGTGGATGTATGAAGGACGTAGTCACAGGTGGAGGTATGAAGGATGCAGTTACAGGTGGATGTATGAAGGACATAGTTACAGGTGGAGGTATGAAGGACGTAGTTACAGGTGGAGGTATGAAGGACATAGTTACAGATGGATGTATGAAGGACGTAGTTACAGGTGGATGTATGAAGGACATAGTTACAGGTGGATGTATGAAGGACGTAGTCACAGGTGGAGGTATGAAGGACGTAGTCACAGGTGGATGTATGAAGGACATAGTTACAGGTGGAGGTATGAAGGACGTAGTTACAGGTGGATGTATGAAGGACATAGTCACAGGTGGATGTATGAAGGACGTAGTCACAGGTGGATGTATGAAGGACGTAGTTACAGGTGGAGGTATGAAGGACGTAGTTACAGGTGGATGTATGAAGGACGTAAGTTACAGGTGGAGGTATGAAGGACGTAGTTACAGGTGGATGTATGAAGGACGTAGTTACAGGTGGATGTATGAAGGACGTAGTTACAGGTGGATGTATGAAGGACGTAGTTACAGGTGGATGTATGAAGGACGTAGTTACAGGTGGATGTATGAAGGACGTAGTTACAGGTGGATGTATGAAGGACATAGTTACAGGTGGAGGTATGAAGGACATGAGTCACAGGTGGATGTATGAAGGACGTAGTTACAGGTGGATGTATGAAGGACGTAGTTACAGGTGGAGGTATGAAGGACATAGTCACAGGTGGATGTATGAAGGACATAGTTACAGATGGATGTATGAAGGACGTAGTTACAGGTGGATGTATGAAGGACATAGTTACAGATGGATGTATGAAGGACGTAGTTACAGGTGGATGTATGAAGGACGTAGTTGCAGGTGGAGGTATGAAGGACATAGTCACAGGTGGATGTATGAAGGACGTAGTTACGGGTGGATGTATGAAGGACGTAGTTACAGGTGGATGGTGGAGGTATGAAGGACATAGTTACAGGTGGATGTATGAAGGACATAGTTACAGGTGGAGGTATGAAGGACGTAGTTACAGGTGGATGTATGAAGGATGTAGTTACAGGTGGATGTATGAAGGACGTAGTTACAGGTGGATGTATGAAGGACGTAGTTACAGGTGGATGTATGAAGGACGTAGTTACAGGTGGAGGTATGAAGGACATAGTCACAGGTGGATGTATGAAGGACATAGTTACAGGTGGATTTATGTAGGACATAGTTACAGATGGATGTATGAAGGACGTAGTTACAGGTGGATGTGTGAAGGACGTAGTTACAGGTGGAGGCATGAAGGACATAGTCACAGGTGGATGTATGAAGGACGTAGTTACAGGTGGATGTATGAAGGACGTAGTTACAGGTGGATGGTGGAGGCATGAAGGACATAGTTACCGGTGGATGTATGAAGGACATAGTTACAGGTGGATGTATGAAGGACGTAGTTACAGGTGGATGTATGAAGGACGTAGTTACAGGTGGAGGTATGAAGGACATAGTTACAGGTGGATGTATGAAGGACGTAGTTACAGGTGGATGTATGAAGGACGTAGTTACAGGTGGATGTATGAAGGACATAGTCACAGGTGGAGGTATGAAGGACGTAGTTACAGGTGGATGTATGAAGGACATAGTTACAGGTGGAGGTATGAAGGACGTAGTTACAGGTGGATGTATGAAGGACATAGTTAC
Source organism: Bufotes viridis (assembly GCA_033119425.1). Taxonomy (NCBI): domain Eukaryota; kingdom Metazoa; phylum Chordata; class Amphibia; order Anura; family Bufonidae; genus Bufotes; species Bufotes viridis. The sequence goes on along the minus strand of CM065591.1, from coordinate 5,791,270 downwards.
AGGTGGATGTATGAAGGACATAGTTACAGGTGGATGTATGAAGGACATAGTTACAGGTGGATGTATGAAGGACGTAGTCACAGGTGGAGGTATGAAGGACGTAGTTACAGGTGGATGTATGAAGGACGTAGTTACAGGTGGATGTATGAAGGACGTAGTTACAGGTGGATGTATGAAGGACGATAGTTACAGGTGGATGTATGAAGGACGTAGTTACAGGTGGATGTATGAAGGACGTAGTTACAGGTGGATGTATGAAGGACGTAGTTACAGGTGGATGTATGAAGGACGTAGTTACAGGTGGATGTATGAAGGACGTAGTTACAGGTGGATGTATGAAGGACGTAGTCACAGGTGGAGGTATGAAGGACGTAGTTACAGGTGGATGTATGAAGGACATAGTTACAGGTGGATGTATGAAGGACATAGTCACAGGTGGAGGTATGAAGGACGTAGTTACAGGTGGATGTATGAAGGACGTAGTCACAGGTGGATGTATGAAGGACGTAGTTACAGGTGGATGTATGAAGGACGTAGTTACAGGTGGATGTATGAAGGACGTAGTTACAGGTGGATGTATGAAGGACATAGTTACAGGTGGATGTATGAAGGACGTAGTTACAGGTGGATGTATGAAGGACGTAGTTACAGGTGGATGTATGAAGGACGTAGTTACAGGTGGATGTATGAAGGACGTAGTTACAGGTGGATGTATGAAGGACGTAGTTACAGGTGGATGTATGAAGGACGTAGTTACAGGTGGATGTATGAAGGACGTAGTTACAGGTGGATGTATGAAGGACGTAGTTACAGGTGGATGTATGAAGGACGTAGTTACAGGTGGATGTATGAAGGACGTAGTTACAGGTGGATGTATGAAGGACGTAGTTACAGGTGGATGTATGAAGGACGTAGTTACAGGTGGATGTATGAAGGACGTAGTTACAGGTGGATGTATGAAGGACGTAGTTACAGGTGGATGTATGAAGGACGTAGTTACAGGTGGATGTATGAAGGACGATAGTTACAGGTGGAGGTATGAAGGACATAGTTACAGGTGGATGTATGAAGGACGTAGTTACAGGTGGATGTATGAAGGACGTAGTTACAGGTGGATGTATGAAGGACATAGTTACAGGTGGATGTATGAAGGACATAGTTACAGGTGGATGTATGAAGGACGTAGTTACAGGTGGATGTATGAAGGACATAGTTACAGGTGGATGTATGAAGGACATAGTTACAGGTGGAGGTATGAAGGACGTAGTTACAGGTGGATGTATGAAGGACATAGTTACAGGTGGAGGTATGAAGGACATAGTTACAGGTGGAGGTATGAAGGACGTAGTTACAGGTGGATGTATGAAGGACATAGTTACAGGTGGATGTATGAAGGACGTAGTTACCGGTGGATGTATGAAGGACATAGTTACAGATGGAGGTATGAAGGACGTAGTTACAGGTGGATGTATGAAGGACGTAGTTACAGGTGGATGTATGAAGGACGTAGTTACAGGTGGATGGTGGAGGTATGAAGGACGTAGTTACAGGTGGATGTATAAAGGACGTAGTTACAGGTGGATGTATGAAGGACATAGTCACAGGTGGAGGTATGAAGGATGTAGTTACAGGTGGATGTATGAAGGACATAGTTACAGGTGGAGGTATGAAGGACGTAGTTACAGGTAGATGTATGAAGGACGTAGTAACAGGTGGATGTATGAAGGATGTAGTTACAGGTGGATGTATGAAGGACGTAGTCACAGGTGGATGTATGAAGGACGTAGTTACAGGTGGATGTATGAAGGACGTAGTTACAGGTGGAGGTATGAAGGACGTAGTTACAGGTGGAGGTATGAAGGACGTAGTCACAGGTGGAGGTATGAAGGACGTAGTTACAGGTGGATGTATGAAGGACGTAGTTACAGGTGGAGGTATGAAGGACATAGTCACAGGTGGATGTATGAAGGACATAGTAACAGGTGGATGTATGAAGGACATAGTTACAGATGGATGTATGAAGGACGTAGTTACAGGTGGATGTATGAAGGACGTAGTTGCAGGTGGAGGTATGAAGGACATAGTCACAGGTGGATGTATGAAGGACGTAGTTACGGGTGGATGTATGAAGGACGTAGTTACAGGTGGATGGTGGAGGTATGAAGGACATAGTTACCGGTGGATGTATAAAGGACATAGTTACAGATGTAGGTATGAAGGACGTAGTTACAGGTGGAGGTATGAAGGATGTAGTTACAGGTGGAGGTATGAAGGACGTAGTCACAGGTGGATGTATGAAGGACGTAGTTACAGGTGGATGTATGAAGGACGTAGTTACAGGTGGAGGTATGAAGGACATAGTCACAGGTGGATGTATGAAGGACATAGTTACAGGTGGATGTATGAAGGACATAGTTACAGATGGATGTATGAAGGACGTAGTTACAGGTGGAGGTATTAAGGACGTAGTTACAGGTAGATGTATGAAGGACGTAGTCACAGGTGGATGTATGAAGGATGTAGTTACAGGTGGATGTATGAAGGACGTAGTCACAGGTGGATGTATGAAGGACGTAGTCACAGGTGGATGTATGAAGGACGTAGTTACAGGTGGAGGTATAAAGGACGTAGATACAGGTGGATGTATGAAGGACGTAGTTACAGGTGGATGTATGAAGGACATAGTTACAGGTGGAGGTATGAAGGACGTAGTTACAGGTGGATGTATGAAGGACGTATTTGCAGGTGGAGGTATGAAGGACATAGTCACAGGTGGATGTATGAAGGACGTAGTTACGGGTGGATGTATGAAGGACGTAGTTACAGGTGGATGGTGGAGGTATGAAGGACATAGTTACCGGTGGATGTATAAAGGACATAGTTACCGGTGGATGTATGAAGGACGTAGATACAGGTGGATGTATAAAGGACATAGTTACAGATGGAGGTATGAAGGACGTAGTTACAGGTGGATGTATGAAGGACGTAGTTACAGGTGGATGTATGAAGGACGTAGTTACAGGTCGATGTATGAAGGACAGAGTTACAGGTGGAGGTATGAAGGACGTAGTTACAGGTGGATGTAGGAAGGACATAGTCACAGGTGGAGGTATGAAGGACGTAGTTACAGGTGGATGTAGGAAGGACATAGTTACAGGTGGATGTATAAAGGACATAGTTACAGGTGGATGTATGAAGGAGTAGTTACAGGTGGATGTATGAAGGACATAGTCACAGGTGGAGGTATGAAGGATGAAGTTACAGGTGGATGTATGAAGGACATAGTTACAGGAGGAGGTATGAAGGACGTAGTTACAGGTAGATGTATGAAGGCCGTATAGTTACAGGTGGATGTATGAAGGACGTAGTCACAGGTGGATGTATGAAGGAGGTAGTTACAGGTGGATGTATGCAGGACGTAGTCACAGGTGGATGTATGAAGGACGTAGTTACAGGTGGATGTATGAAGGACGTAGTTACAGGTGGATGTATGAAGGACGTAGTCACAGGTGGAGGTATGAAGGACGTAGTTACAGGTGGAGGTATGAAGGACATAGTTACAGGTGGATGTATGAAGGACATAGTCACAGGTGGAGGTATGAAGGACATAGTTACAGGTGGATGTATGAAGGACGTAGTCACAGGTGGATGTATGAAGGACGTAGTTACAGGTGGATGTATGAAGGACATAGTTACAGGTGGATGTATGAAGGACTTAGTCACAGGTGGATTTATGAAGTACATAGTTACAGGTGGATGTATGAAGGACATAGTTACAGGTAGATGTATGAAGGACATAGTTACAGATGGATGTATGAAGGGCATAGTTACAGGTGGATGTATGAAGGACGTAGTTACAGGTGGATGTATGAAGGACATAGTTACAGGTGGATTTATGAAGGACGTAGTTACAGGTGGATGTATGAAGAATGTAGTTACAGGTGGATGTATGAAGGACGTAGTTACAGGTGGATGTATGAAGGACATAGTTACAGGTGGATGTATGAAGGACGTAGTTACAGGTGGATGTTTGAAGGAAGTAGTTACAGGTGGATGTATGAAGGACGTAGTTACAGGTGGATGTATGAAGGACGTAGTTACAGGTGGATGTATGAAGGACGTAGTTACAGGTGGATGTATGAAGGACGTAGTTACAGGTGGAGGTATGAAGGACATAGTTACCGGTGGATGTATGAAGGACGTAGTAACAGGTGGATGTATGAAGGATGTAGTTACAGGTGGATGTATGAAGGACATAGTTACAGGTGGAGGTATGAAGGACGTAGTTACAGGTGGAGGTATTAAGGACGTAGTTACAGGTAGATGTATGAAGGACGTAGTCACAGGTGGATGTATGAAGGATGTAGTTACAGGTGGATGTATGAAGGACGTAGTCACAGGTGGATGTATGAAGGACGTAGTTACAGGTGGATGTATGAAGGACGTAGTTACAGGTGGAGGTATAAAGGACGTAGATACAGGTGGATGTATGAAGGACGTAGTTACAGGTGGATGTATGAAGGACATAGTTACAGGTGGAGGTATGAAGGACGTAGTTACAGGTGGATGTATGAAGGACGTAGTTACAGGTGGAGGTATGAAGGACGTAGTTACAGGTGGAGGTATGAAGGACATAGTCACAGGTGGAGGTATGAAGGACGTAGTTACAGGTGGATGTATGAATGTATGAAGGACATAGTCACAGGTGGAGGTATGAAGGACATAGTTACAGGTGGATGTATGAAGGACGTAGTTACAGGTGGATGTATGAAGGATATAGTTACAGGTGTATGTATGAAGGACATAGTTACAGGTGGAGGTATGAAGGACATAGTTACAGGTGGATGTATGAAGGACGTAGTTACAGGTGGAGGTATGAAGGACATAGTTACAGGTGGATGTATGAAGGACATAGTTACAGGTGGAGGTATGAAGGACGTAGTTACAGGTGGATGTATGAAGGACATAGTTACAGGTGGAGGTATGAAGGACATAGTTACAGGTGGAGGTATGAAGGACGTAGTTACAGGTGGATGTATGAAGGACATAGTTACAGGTGGATGTATGAAGGACGTAGTTACCGGTGGATGTATAAAGGACATAGTTACAGATGGAGGTATGAAGGACGTAGTTACAGGTGGATGTATGAAGGACGTAGTTACAGGTGGATGTATGAAGGACGTAGTTACAGGTGGATGGTGGAGGTATGAAGGACGTAGTTACCGGTGGATGTATAAAGGACGTAGTTACAGGTGGATGTATGAAGGACATAGTCACAGGTGGAGGTATGAAGGATGTAGTTACAGGTGGATGTATGAAGGACATAGTTACAGGTGGACGTATGAAGGACGTAGTTACAGGTAGATGTATGAAGGACGTAGTAACAGGTGGATGTATGAAGGACATAGTTACAGGTGGATGTATGAAGGACGTAGTCACAGGTGGATGTATGAAGGACGTAGTTACAGGTGGATGTATGAAGGACGTAGTTACAGGTGGAGGTATGAAGGACGTAGTTACAGGTGGAGGTATGAAGGACGTAGTCACAGGTGGAGGTATGAAGGACATAGTTACAGGTGGATGTATGAAGGACATAGTCACAGGTGGAGGTATGAAGGACATAGTCACAGGTGGAGGTATGAAGGACATAGTTACAGGTGGATGTATGAAGGACGTAGTTACAGGTGGATGTATGAAGGACATAGTTACAGGTGGATGTATGAAGGACATAGTTACAGGTGGATGTATGAAGGACATAGTTACAGGTGGATGTATGAAGGACATAGTTACAGGTGGATGTATGAAGGACGTAGTTACAGGTGGATGTATGAAGGACATAGTTACAGGTGGATGTATGAAGGACATAGTTACAGGTGGATGTATGAAGGACGTAGTTACAGGTGGATGTATGAAGGACGTAGTTACAGGTGGATGTATGAAGGACGTAGTCACAGGTGGATGTATGAAGGACATAGTTACAGGTGGATGTATGAAGGACGTAGTTACAGGTGGATGTATGAAGGACGTAGTCACAGGTGGATGTATGAAGGACGTAGTTACAGGTGGAGGTATGAAAGACGTAGTTACAGGTGGATGTATGAAGGACGTAGTTACAGGTGGAGGTATGAAGGACGTAGTTACAGGTGGATGTATGAAGGACGTAGTCACAGGTGGATGTATGAAGGACGTAGTTACAGGTGGATGTATGAAGGACGTAGTTACAGGTGGATGTATGAAGGACGTAGTCACAGGTGGATGTATGAAGGACGTAGTCACAGGTGGATGTATGAAGGATGTAGTTACAGGTGGAGGTATGAAGGACGTAGTCACAGGTGGATGTATGAAGGACGTAGTTACAGGTGGATGTATGAAGGACATAGTTACAGGTGGATGTATGAAGGACGTAGTTACAGGTGGATGTATGAAGGACGTAGTTGCAGGTGGAGGTATGAAGGACATAGTCACAGGTGGATGTATGAAGGACGTAGTTACAGGTGGATGTATGAAGGACGTAGTTACAGGTGGATGGTGGAGGTATGAAGGACATAGTTACAGGTGGATGTATAAAGGACATAGTTACAGGTGGATGTATGAAGGACGTAGATACAGGTGGATGTATAAAGGACATAGTTACAGATGGAGGTATGAAGGACGTAGTTACAGGTGGATGTATGAAGGACGTAGTTACAGGTGGATGTATGAAGGACGTAGTTACAGGTCGATGTATGAAGGACATAGTTACAGGTGGAGGTATGAAGGACGTAGTTACAGGTGGATGTATGAAGGACATAGTCACAGGTGGAGGTATGAAGGAAGAAGTTACAGGTGGATGTAGGAAGGACATAGTTACAGGTGGATGTATAAAGGACATAGTTACAGGTGGATGTATGAAGGAGTAGTTACAGGTGGATGTATGAAGGACATAGTCACAGGTGGAGGTATGAAGGATGAAGTTACAGGTGGATGTATGAAGGACATAGTTACAGGAGGAGGTATGAAGGACGTAGTTACAGGTAGATGTATGAAGGCCGTATAGTTACAGGTGGATGTATGAAGGACGTAGTCACAGGTGGATGTATGAAGGAGGTAGTTACAGGTGGATGTATGCAGGACGTAGTCACAGGTGGATGTATGAAGGACGTAGTTACAGGTGGATGTATGAAGGACGTAGTTACAGGTGGATGTATGAAGGACGTAGTCACAGGTGGAGGTATGAAGGACGTAGTTACAGGTGGAGGTATGAAGGACATAGTTACAGGTGGATGTATGAAGGACATAGTCACAGGTGGATGTATGAAGGACGTAGTCACAGGTGGATGTATGAAGGACGTAGTCACAGGTGGATGTATGAAGGACGTAGTTACAGGTGGATGTATGAAGGACATAGTTACAGGTGGATGTATGAAGGACTTAGTCACAGGTGGATTTATGAAGTACATAGTTACAGGTGGATGTATGAAGGACATAGTTACAGGTAGATGTATGAAGGACATAGTTACAGATGGATGTATGAAGGGCATAGTTACAGGTGGATGTATGAAGGACGTAGTTACAGGTGGATGTATGAAGGACATAGTTACAGGTGGATGTATGAAGGACGTAGTTACAGGTGGATGTATGAAGAATGTAGTTACAGGTGGATGTATGAAGGACGTAGTTACAGGTGGATGTATGAAGGACATAGTTACAGGTGGATGTATGAAGGACGTAGTTACAGGTGGATGTATGAAGAAGTAGTTACAGGTGGATGTATGAAGGACGTAGTTACAGGTGGATGTATGAAGGACGTAGTTACAGGTGGATGTATGAAGGACGTAGTTACAGGTGGATGTATGAAGGACGTAGTTACAGGTGGAGGTATGAAGGACATAGTTACCGGTGGATGTATGAAGGACGTAGTTACAGGTAGATGTATGAAGGACGTAGTAACAGGTGGATGTATGAAGGATGTAGTTACAGGTGGATGTATGAAGGACATAGTTACAGGTGGAGGTATGAAGGACGTAGTTACAGGTGGAGGTATTAAGGACGTAGTTACAGGTAGATGTATGAAGGACGTAGTCACAGGTGGATGTATGAAGGATGTAGTTACAGGTGGATGTATGAAGGACGTAGTCACAGGTGGATGTATGAAGGACGTAGTTACAGGTGGATGTATGAAGGACGTAGTTACAGGTGGAGGTATAAAGGACGTAGATACAGGTGGATGTATGAAGGACGTAGTTACAGGTGGATGTATGAAGGACATAGTTACAGGTGGAGGTATGAAGGACGTAGTTACAGGTGGATGTATGAAGGACGTAGTTACAGGTGGAGGTATGAAGGACGTAGTTACAGGTGGAGGTATGAAGGACATAGTCACAGGTGGAGGTATGAAGGACATAGTTACAGGTGGATGTATGAAGGACATAGTCACAGGTGGAGGTATGAAGGACATAGTTACAGGTGGATGTATGAAGGACGTAGTTACAGGTGGATGTATGAAGGATATAGTTACAGGTGTATGTATGAAGGACATAGTTACAGGTGGAGGTATGAAGGACATAGTTACAGGTGGATGTATGAAGGACGTAGTAACAGGTGGAGGTATGAAGGACATAGTTACAGGTGGATGTATGAAGGACATAGTTACAGGTGGAGGTATGAAGGACGTAGTTACAGGTGGATGTATGAAGGACATAGTTACAGGTGGAGGTATGAAGGACATAGTTACAGGTGGAGGTATGAAGGACGTAGTTACAGGTGGATGTATGAAGGACATAGTTACAGGTGGATGTATGAAGGACGTAGTTACCGGTGGATGTATAAAGGACATAGTTACAGATGGAGGTATGAAGGACGTAGTTACAGGTGGATGTATGAAGGACGTAGTTACAGGTGGATGTATGAAGGACGTAGTTACAGGTGGATGGTGGAGGTATGAAGGACGTAGTTACCGGTGGATGTATAAAGGACGTAGTTACAGGTGGATGTATGAAGGACATAGTCACAGGTGGAGGTATGAAGGATGTAGTTACAGGTGGATGTATGAAGGACATAGTTACAGGTGGACGTATGAAGGACGTAGTTACAGGTAGATGTATGAAGGACGTAGTAACAGGTGGATGTATGAAGGATGTAGTTACAGGTGGATGTATGAAGGACGTAGTCACAGGTGGATGTATGAAGGACGTAGTTACAGGTGGATGTATGAAGGACGTAGTTACAGGTGGAGGTATGAAGGACGTAGTTACAGGTGGAGGTATGAAGGACGTAGTCACAGGTGGAGGTATGAAGGACATAGTTACAGGTGGATGTATGAAGGACATAGTCACAGGTGGAGGTATGAAGGACATAGTCACAGGTGGAGGTATGAAGGACATAGTTACAGGTGGATGTATGAAGGACGTAGTTACAGGTGGATGTATGAAGGATATAGTTACAGGTGTATGTATGAAGGACATAGTTACAGGTGGAGGTATGAAGGACATAGTTACAGGTGGATGTATGAAGGACATAGTTACAGGTGGAGGTATGAAGGACGTAGTTACAGGTGGATGTATGAAGGACATAGTTACAGGTGGATGTATGAAGGACATAGTTACAGGTGGATGTATGAAGGACGTAGTTACAGGTGGATGTATGAAGGACGTAGATACAGGTGGATGTATGAAGGACATAGTCACAGGTGGATGTATGAAGGACATAGTTACAGGTGGATGTATAAAGGACATAGTTACAGGTGGATGTATGAAGGACGTAGTCACAGGTGGATGTATGAAGGACGTAGTCACAGGTGGAGGTATGAAGGACGTAGTTACAGGTGGAGGTATGAAGGACGTAGTTACAGGTCGATGTATGAAGGACATAGTTACAGGTGGAGGTATGAAGGACATAGTCACAGGTGGATGTATGAAGGACGTAGTTACAGGTGGAGGTATGAAGGACGTAGTCACAGGTGGATGTATGAAGGACGTAGTCACAGGTGGAGGTATGAAGGACGTAGTTACAGGTCGATGTATGAAGGACGTAGTTACAGGTGGAGGTATGAAGGACATAGTCACAGGTGGATGTATGAAGGACGTAGTTACAGGTGGATGTATGAAGGATATAGTTACAGGTGTATGTATGAAGAACATAGTTACAGGTGGATGTATGAAGAACGTAGTTACAGGTGGATGTATGAAGGACGTAGTTACAGGTAGATGTATGAAGGACATAGTCACAGGTGGATGTATGAAGGACATAGTTACAGGTGGATGTATGAAGGACATAGTTACAGGTGGATGTATGAAGGACATAGTTACAGGTGGATGTATGAAGGATATAGTTACAGGTGTATGTATGAAGAACATAGTTACAGGTGGATGTATGAAGGACATAGTTACAGGTGGAGGTATGAAGGACGTAGTTACAGGTGGAGGTATGAAGGACGTAGTTACAGGTGGAGGTATGAAGGACGTAGTTACAGGTGGAGGTATGAAGGACGTAGTCACAGGTGGAGGTATGAAGGACGTAGTTACAGGTGGAGGTATGAAGGACGTAGTTACAGGTGGAGGTATGAAGGACGTAGTCACAGGTGGAGGTATGAAGGACGTAGTCACAGGTGGAGGTATGAAGGACGTAGTTACAGGTGGAGGTATGAAGGACGTAGTCACAGGTGGAGGTATGAAGGACGTAGTTACAGGTGGATGTATGAAGGACGTAGTTACAGGTGGATGTATGAAGGACGTAGTTTCAGGTGGAGGTATGAAGGACATAGTTACAGGTGGATGTATGAAGGACATAGTTACAGGTAGATGTATGAAGGACGTAGTTACAGGTGGATGTATGAAGGACGTAGTTACAGGTGGATGTATGAAGGACGTAGTTACAGGTGGGTGTATGAAGGACGTAGTTACAGGTGGATGTATGAAGGACGTAGTTACAGGTGGATGTATGAAGGACGTAGTTACAGGTGGATGTATGAAGGACGTAGTTACAGGTAGATGTATGAAGGACATAGTTACAGGTGGAGGTATGAAGGACGTAGTTACAGGTGGAGGTATGAAGGACGTAGTTACAGGTGGAGGTATGAAGGACGTAGTCACAGGTGGAGGTATGAAGGACGTAGTTACAGGTGGATGTATGAAGGACGTAGTTACAGGTGGATGTATGAAGGACGTAGTTACAGGTGGATGTATGAAGGACGTAGTTACAGGTGGATGTATGAAGGACGTAGTTACAGGTGGATGTATGAAGGACATAGTTACAGGTGGAGGTATGAAGGACGTAGTCACAGGTGGAGGTATGAAGGACGTAGTTACAGGTGGATGTATGAAGGACGTAGTTACAGGTGGATGTATGAAGGACGTAGTTTCAGGTGGAGGTATGAAGGACATAGTTACAGGTGGATGTATGAAGGACATAGTTACAGGTAGATGTATGAAGGACGTAGTTACAGGTGGGTGTATGAAGGACGTAGTTACAGGTGGATGTATGAAGGACGTAGTTACAGGTGGGTGTATGAAGGACGTAGTTACAGGTGGATGTATGAAGGACGTAGTTACAGGTGGAGGTATGAAGGACGTAGTTACAGGTGGATGTATGAAGGACGTAGTTACAGGTAGATGTATGAAGGACATAGTTACAGGTGGAGGTATGAAGGACGTAGTTACAGGTGGAGGTATGAAGGACGTAGTTACAGGTGGAGGTATGAAGGACGTAGTCACAGGTGGAGGTATGAAGGACGTAGTTACAGGTGGATGTATGAAGGACGTAGTTACAGGTGGATGTATGAAGGACGTAGTTACAGGTGGAGGTATGAAGGACGTAGTTACAGGTGGAGGTATGAAGGACGTAGTTACAGGTGGATGTATGAAGGACGTAGTTACAGGTAGATGTATGAAGGACATAGTTACAGGTGGATGTATGAAGGACGTAGTTACAGGTGGATGTATGAAGGACATAGTTACAGGTGGATGTATGAAGGACATAGTTACAGGTGGAGGTATGAAGGACATAGTTACAGGTGGATGTATGAAGGACATAGTTACAGGTGGATGTATGAAGGACATAGTTACAGGTGGATGTATGAAGGATGTAGTTACAGGTGGATGTATGAAGGACATAGTTACAGGTGGATGTATGAAGGACATAGTTACAGGTGGAGGTATGAAGGACATAGTTACAGGTGGATGTATGAAGGACATAGTTACAGGTGGAGGTATAAAGGACGTAGTTACAGGTAGATGTATGAAGGACATAGTTACAGGTGGAGGTATGAAGGACGTAGTTACAGGTGGAGGTATGAAGGACACTGTTAGGGCTCATGCACACGGCCATAGTCTTTGTCCACAGCCGCATTTTTTGCGGATCGGATGTGGCCCCATTCATTTCAATGGGGACGCGAAAGATGCGGCCAGCTCACCGCGCATTGTCCGCGTCCGTATGTCCGTTCCGCGTCTTCTTGTCGGTTTGGAGAAAAGGAAAGGACATTTCTACTGGAGAAAAAAATATGTTCTGCCGATCCGCAATTCGCAGACCCCAGAAGACTTACGGCGGTGGGCGTGAGCCCTTAGGGGTGGATGTATGAGGAACACTGTTATGGGTCGGGGTATGAAATGGGCAGGAATGAGTAGATGTATGAAGAGCACCGACCTGAAGCTGACGTTGGAGTGAAGAGCCATGTCCCAAGACTCCTTGCTCTGGAAAGCGTCCATGGGATTGTGCAGGATGAGGAGCAGAGAGTTGTCCTGGGTGTGATAGTATGAATCCAGGCAGCGGAACGCCTCAAGAGCTTCCTGTAAGACCTAGAAGAAGAAGGCCACGCCCGATGTAACATCCATACACCCGCTACCTACCTGCTGTGCACTGGGCTCCTTCTCCAGTACTTACCTGTAGGAGAACCACCGGCTCGTGGTGCTCAGAATAACACCAGTCGCTCAGGGATCGTCTCTGTGTCTTCTGAATGTCTCTGTGGTCGGCGGTGGGCGTGTCCTTCCCCCCGACATCCTGCAGGAGACATAATTACTGGGATGTAGTCTCTCAGCGTATAAAGGGGTTCTCTGCTGTTTACAACTTCATTCTAGTGAAAGGGTCCCCCACAAAATAAGGTGAGCTATGGGGGAAGGTGGTGCTCCGTTCCCCTGCAGCTCCCCCACAGGTGAGACGAGGCATTACAAGATGCTGCATGAGGTGGGTCCTGCCATAGGGTTCGGACTGGCAACAGTGCTCAGCGGATGTGGGTGGGGGTCACATGACTCTTGCAGAGCGTTCCCAGGATCCCGCGCCCCCCCGAGACACAATGCCGCTCAGGAAAGCTGGGTGACTGCTGGACGCGTATCGACCTGTCTCATGTCACCCGGCTTTCCCGGCTCCTGACTGGCACATACCTCACCCGCCTCCTCGTCCAGGCTGTGTACTCCCCCTGCAGGTGAGAAATAAGAACTGCGGTCACGCATCGGCCTCACATCAGAGGGGCCACGGAGATAACACTGATGGCGGAACGCACCGGAACCTTCCGCCGCTCTCTTCTCATACATCTTCCTCACACTGGAAACCTGAATCATTTCTCGTGCGAACGCGGCCGGATTGTCCCAGGGGATGCGCCCGTCCAGCATCGCCCCCGCACCCTCCAAGTCTCCAAACTCATCAAACCCACTGAGGGCCAGGCTCTCCAGGGTCAGGAGCTTAAACGCCCGGGTGATTTCTCCCCATGACCGGAAATCTGTAGAGACAGAAGAGGCAGCAAGATCTGCCCAGGTTATACCAGTACATGATATGTACATACCCAGGTTATACCAGTACATGAAATGTACATACCCAGGTTATACCAGTACATGATATGTACATACCCAGGTTATACCAGTACATGATATGTATACCCAGGTTATACCAGTACATGATATGTACATACCCAGGTTATACCAGTACATGATATGTATACCCAGGTTATACCAGTACATGATATGTATACCCAGGTTATACCAGTACATGATATATACATACCCAGGTTATACCAGTACATGATATGTACATACCCAGGTTATACCAGTACATGATATGTATACCCAGGTTATACCAGTACATGATATATACATACCCAGGTTATACCAGTACATGATATGTACATACCCAGGTTATACCAGTACATGATATGTACATACCCAGGTTATTCCAGTACATGATATATACATACCCAGGTTATACCAGTACATGATATGTACATACCCAGGTTATACCAATACATGATATATACATACCCAGGTTATACCAGTACATGATATATACATACCCAGGTTATACCAGTACATGATATGTACATACCCAGGTTATACCAGTACATGATATGTACATACCCAGGTTATACCAGTACATGATATGTATACCCAGGTTATACCAGTACATGATATGTATACCCCGGTTATACCAGTACATCATATGTACATACCCAGGTTATACCAGTACAGGATATGTACATACCCAGGTTATACCAGTACAGGATATACAGTATACCCAAGTTATACCAGTACATGATATGAACATACCCAGGTTATACCAGTACATGATATACAGTATACCCAAGTTATACCAGTACATGATATATACATACCCAGGTTATACCAGTACATGATATATACATACCCAGGTTATACCAGTACATGATATGTACATACCCGTGTTATACCAGTACATGATATATACCCGTGTTATACCAGTACATGATCTATATATACCCAGGTTATACCAGTACATAATATGTATACACCCAGGTTATACGAGGTATATACTGGTATAACACAGGTATATACCTGTGTTATACCAGTACATTACATATACCCGTGTTATACCATTACATGACATATACCTGTGTTATACCAGTACATGATATATACCTGTGTTATGCCAGTACATGATATATACCTGTGTTATACCAGTACATGATATATACCTGTGTTATACCAGTACATGATATATACATACTCAGGTTATACCAGTACATGATATATACCTGTGTTATACCAGTACATGATATATACCTGTGTTATACCAGTACATGATATATACCTGTGTTATACCAGTACATGATATATACATACCCAGGTTATACCAGTACATGATATATAGCCGTGTATATCTCACCCAGAATGCCCAGATGGGTGAGATAACAGAATCCAGGAAAGCTGGGTTCTTTCAGCTAGTGTAGTTTGTTTATGGAATGCTGGTTAGGTGTTGGTAGATGGACCTGCCATTCCCTCCCACTCCAGTACGGCATTTTCCCCAAGCCTGACATGAATCCAGGTGTAGCTGCTGGGCTCATCACTGTGGGGATAAAGATGTAAGACCCCAGAGTGGCGTTACCACTGCTGACCCTTTATTTCCAGGGCCTCCACACTGTGCATTCCTAATAATCTTCTTCTGTAAATGTTCATGTAATGTACCTGGTTCACCAGCAGGTGGCAGCGTTTCTGGCAGAGCTATCTTAGATAGAACCTTCCATTCCATCCTAACCCCTCTCTGGAGAGGAGTGGGCTAGTCCTACTTCCTGCAGGAAGGGTGGGGACCAGTTAGATCCAGGTTAGGTCTTCCCTAGACAGGGGAAGGGTGTGCAGGGGCACGTCTCTGCTGGACGTGCCCACATCAGCCACAGCACCCTCAGCTCTGCTGGCCACGGAGGCTAAAGCCTGAAGCCTCAGGAGCCAGGAGATTAGTTCCTTGGCTGAAGTTAAGTCCGACTACGAGAAGTGCAGCATACAGAAGAAGCCAAGTTATACAGCCAGCCTGTCAGTACAGCAGAGTCAGAGAGAAACAGTTCTAGCAGAGTGGAGTTTGCCTGCCAGTTTAATGCTAAAGCCTGCTGGGACCAAAGCCTGAAATCTGTTGGAAGAAACGTTAATTCAAGTAAAGCTGCTGTTTAACTTCATCTTAAGGTCTGTTCTTTCCCATCCCTCAATTATTCCCCTTTTTCATTACTTCGAAGCCAAAATCATGGGTTCCAGTCGTATCCAGGTAGGAGCACCGTGACACATAAAGAAACAGATAGGCCGCACTACACCACTCATCATCCCTACACCTGGGACGCGATATAGGGGGCCCTGGGGGGAGGCGCCCATTACAAAGACAGGACTGAGAAGTTCATTCATGGCCAGAGCCTGGGAGCTGCATGACCTGTGGAGGCTGTGTGTGGACATGTACATCGGTGAGGTGACCTCAGGTACAGTTAGCGCCCAGACGGCGCGGTGGTTTATTTAGTGAATGTCACATGTGGATGCAAACAATGACCAACCTGGGCCTTGTGATGTATGGAAAATGAGAGGTTTGGACTTCTAACCCAGAATTTAGTAAATCTGTCATTGCTTAACCCATGGCAAGCCCCTGAACAATGACATACCCGTGTTATACCGATACATGATATATACCTGTGTTATACCAGATATATACCCGTGTTATACCAGTACATGATATATACCCGTGTTATACCGATACATGATATATACCCGTGTTATACCAGTGCATGATATATACCCGTGTTATACCGATACATGATATATACCCGTGTTATACCGATACATGATATATACCCGTGTTATACCGATACATGATATATACCCGTGTTATACCGATACATGATACATACCCGTGTTATACCGATACATGATATATACCTGTGTTATACCGATACATGATATATACCCGTGTTATACCGATACATGATATATACCTGTGTTATACCGATACATGATATATACCCGTGTTATACCGGTACATGATATATACCGGTGTTATACCAGTACATTACATCTATATTATACCAGTAAATGACATACCCATGTTATACCAGTACATCATGTACATATATATATATATAGTACATTATATATACCTATGTTATACCAATAAATGAAATACCCATCTGATATCAGTACATGATATATACCCGTGTTATACCAGGACATGACATATACCCGTGTTATACCAGGACATGATACATACCAGTGTTGCAGTAGTGCATGAGCTCGTGTATCTGGGCCAGTCTCCGGGAGTTCAGTTCAGGAGGCAACTGCTGAAAACTGAGGCGCTGGACGACGGGAAGCTTCTCCAGCATCAGCTCCTCTACACCGACTGGACTGATGATAGGACTCTGACAAAACAGTAGATGTACAGTATACAGTCCTGTACCCGGTCACTATAGATGTACAGTATACAGCCCTGTACCCGGTCACTATAGATGTACAGTATACAGTCCTATACCTGGTCACTATAGATGTACAGTATACAGTCCTGTACCCGGTCACTATAGATGTACAGTATACAGCCCTGTACCCGGTCACTATAGATGTACAGTATACAGTCCTGTACCCGGTCACTATAGATGTACAGTATACAGCCCTGTACCCGGTCACTATAGATGTACAGTATACAGCCCTGTACTCCGGTCACTATAGATGTACAGTATACAGTCCTGTACCCGGTCACTATAGATGTACAGTATACAGCCCTGTACCCCGGTCACTATAGATGTACAGTATACAGTCCTGTACCCGGTCACTATAGATGTACAGTATACAGTCATGTACCTGGTCACTATAGATGTACAGTATACAGTCCTGTACCCGGTCACTATAGATGTACAGTATACAGCCCTGTACCCCGGTCACTATAGATGTACAGTATACAGTCCTGTACCCGGTCACTATAGATGTACAGTATACAGTCCTATACCTGGTCACTATAGATGTACAGTATACAGTCATGTACCTGGTCACTATAGATGTACAGTATACAGTCCTGTACCCGGTCACTATAGATGTACGGTATACAGTCCTGTACCCCGGTCACTATAGATGTACAGTATACAGTACAGTACCTGGTCACTATAGATGTACAGTATACAGTCCAGTACCCCGGTCACTATAGATGTACAGTATACAGTCATGTACCTGGTCACTATAGATGTACAGTATACAGTCCTGTACCCGGTCACTATAGATGTACAGTATACAGTCATGTACCTGGTCACTATAGATGTACAGTATACAGCCCTGTACCCCGGTCACTATAGATGTACAGTATACAGTCCTGTACTCGGTCACTATAGATGTACAGTATACAGTCCTGTACTCGGTCACTATAGATGTACAGTATACAGTCATGTACCTGGTCACTATAGATGTACAGTATACAGTCCTGTACCCGGTCACTATAGATGTACAGTATACAGCCCTGTACCCCGGTCACTATAGATGTACAGTATACAGTCCTGTACTCGGTCACTATAGATGTACAGTATACAGTCCTGTACTCGGTCACTATAGATGTACAGTATACAGTCCAGTACCCGGTCACTATAGATGTACAGTATACAGTCCTGTACCCGGTCACTATAGATGTACAGTATACAGTCCTGTACCCGGTCACTATAGATGTACAGTATACAGCCCTGTACTCGGTCACTATAGATGTACAGTATACAGTCCTGTACTCGGTCACTATAGATGTACAGTATACAGTCCTGTACCCCGGTCACTATAGATGTACAGTATACAGTCCTGTACTCCGGTCACTATAGATGTACAGTATACTGTCCTGTACCCGGTCACTATAGATGTACAGTATACAGTCATGTACCTGGTCACTATAGATGTACAGTATACAGTCCTGTACCCGGTCACTATAGATGTACAGTATACAGCCCTATACCCCAGTCACTATAGATGTACAGTATACAGCCCTGTACCCGGTCACTATAGATGCACAGTATACAGCCATGTACCCCAGTCACTATAGATGTACAGTATACAGTCCTGTACCCGGTCACTATAGATGTACAGTATACTGTCCTGTACCCGGTCACTATAGATGTACAGTATACAGTCCTGTACCCGGTCACTATAGATGTACAGTATACAGTCCTGTACCCGGTCACTATAGATGTACAGTATACAGTCCTGTACCCGGTCACTATAGATGTACAGTATACTGTCCCGTACTCCGGTCACTATAGATATACAGTATACAGCCCTGTACCCGGTCACTATAGATGTACAGTATACTGTCCCGTACTCCGGTCACTATAGATATACAGTATACAGCCCTGTACCCGGTCACTATAGATGTACAGTATACAGTCCTGTACCCGGTCACTATAGATGTACAGTATACTGTCCCGTACTCCGGTCACTATAGATATACAGTATACAGCCCTGTACCCGGTCACTATAGATGTACAGAATACAGCCCTGTACCCGGTCACTATAGATATACAGTATACAGCCCTGTACCCGGTCACTATAGATGTACAGTATACAGCCCTGTACCCGGTCACTATAGATATACAGTATACAGCCCTGTACCCGGTCACTATAGATGTACAGTATACAGTCCTGTACCCGGTCACTATAGATGTACAGTATACTGTCCCGTACTCCGGTCACTATAGATATACAGTATACAGCCCTGTACCCGGTCACTATAGATGTACAGTATACTGTCCCGTACTCCGGTCACTATAGATATACAGTATACAGCCCTGTACTCCGGTCACTATAGATGTACAGTATACAGCCCTGTACCTAGGTCACTATAGATGTACAGTATACAGTCCTGTACTCTGGTCACTGTAGATGTACAGTATACAGTCCAGTACCCGATCACTATAGATGTACAGTATACAGTCCTGTACTCGGTCACTATAGATGTACAGTATACAGTCCTGTACTCGGTCACTATAGATGTACAGTATACAGTCCAGTACCCGGTCACTATAGATGTACAGTATACAGTCCTGTACCCGGTCACTATAGATGTACAGTATACAGTCCTGTACCCGGTCACTATAGATGTACAGTATACAGCCCTGTACTCGGTCACTATAGATGTACAGTATACAGTCCTGTACCCGGTCACTATAGATGTACAGTATACTGTCCTGTACCCGGTCACTATAGATGTACAGTATACAGTCATGTACCCGGTCACTATAGATGTACAGTATACAGTCCTGTACCCGGTCACTATAGATGTACAGTATACAGCCCTATACCCCAGTCACTATAGATGTACAGTATACAGCCCTGTACTCGGTCACTATAGATGCACAGTATACAGCCATGTACCCCAGTCACTATAGATGTACAGTATACAGTCCTGTACCCGGTCACTATAGATGTACAGTATACTGTCCTGTACCCGGTCACTATAGATGTACAGTATACAGTCCTGTACCCGGTCACTATAGATGTACAGTATATAGCCCTGTACCCGGTCACTATAGATGTACAGTATACAGCCCTGTACCCGATCACTATAGATATACAGTATACAGCCCTGTACTCGGTCACTATAGATGTACAGTATACAGTCCTGTACCCGGTCACTATAGATGTACAGTATACAGTCCTGTACCCGGTCACTATAGATGTACAGTATACTGTCCCGTACTCCGGTCACTATAGATATACAGTATACAGCCCTGTACCCGGTCACTATAGATGTACAGTATACTGTCCCGTACTCCGGTCACTATAGATATACAGTATACAGCCCTGTACCCGGTCACTATAGATGTACAGTATACAGTCCTGTACCCGGTCACTATAGATGTACAGTATACTGTCCCGTACTCCGGTCACTATAGATATACAGTATACAGCCCTGTACCCGGTCACTATAGATGTACAGAATACAGCCCTGTACCCGGTCACTATAGATATACAGTATACAGCCCTGTACCCGGTCACTATAGATGTACAGTATACAGCCCTGTACCCGGTCACTATAGATATACAGTATACAGCCCTGTACCCGGTCACTATAGATGTACAGTATACAGTCCTGTACCCGGTCACTATAGATGTACAGTATACTGTCCCGTACTCCGGTCACTATAGATATACAGTATACAGCCCTGTACCCGGTCACTATAGATGTACAGTATACTGTCCTGTACTCCGGTCACTATAGATATACAGTATACAGCCCTGTACTCCGGTCACTATAGATGTACAGTATACAGCCCTGTACCCGGTCACTATAGATATACAGTATACAGCCCTGTACCCGGTCACTATAGATGTACAGTATACAGTCCTGTACCCGGTCACTATAGATGTACAGTATACTGTCCCGTACTCCGGTCACTATAGATATACAGTATACAGCCCTGTACCCGGTCACTATAGATGTACAGTATACTGTCCCGTACTCCGGTCACTATAGATATACAGTATACAGCCCTGTACTCCGGTCACTATAGATATACAGTATACAGCCCTGTACCCCGGTCACTATAGATGTACAGTATACAGCCCTATACCCCGGTCACTATAGATGTACAGTATACTGTCCCGTACTCCGGTCACTATAGATATACAGTATGCAGTCCTGTACCCGGTCACTATAGATGTACAGTATACAGCCCTGTACCC
Source organism: Bufotes viridis (assembly GCA_033119425.1). Taxonomy (NCBI): domain Eukaryota; kingdom Metazoa; phylum Chordata; class Amphibia; order Anura; family Bufonidae; genus Bufotes; species Bufotes viridis. Next base: position 5,769,884 of record CM065591.1, on the reverse strand, counting down.
GGTCACTATAGATGTACAGTATACAGCCCTGTACCCGGTCACTATAGATATACAGTATACAGCCCTGTACCCGGTCACTATAGATGTACAGTATACAGTCCTGTACCCGGTCACTATAGATGTACAGTATACTGTCCCGTACTCCGGTCACTATAGATATACAGTATACAGCCCTGTACCCGGTCACTATAGATGTACAGTATACTGTCCTGTACTCCGGTCACTATAGATATACAGTATACAGCCCTGTACTCCGGTCACTATAGATGTACAGTATACAGCCCTGTACCCGGTCACTATAGATATACAGTATACAGCCCTGTACCCGGTCACTATAGATGTACAGTATACAGTCCTGTACCCGGTCACTATAGATGTACAGTATACTGTCCCGTACTCTGGTCACTATAGATATACAGTATACAGTCCTGTACCCCGGTCACTATAGATGTACAGTATACAGTCCTGTACCCGGTCACTATAGATGTACGGTATACAGCCCTGTACCCGGTCACTGTAGATGTTCAGTATACAGTCCTGTACTCCGGTCACTGTAGATGTACAGTATACAGTCCTGTACCCGGTCACTATAGATATACAGTATACAGCCCTGTACCCGATCACTATAGATGTACGGTATACAGTCCAGTACCCGGTCACTATAGATGTACAGTATACAGTCCTGTACCCGGTCACTATAGATGTACAGTATACTGTCCCGTACTCTGGTCACTATAGATATACAGTATACAGTCCTGTACCCCGGTCACTATAGATGTACAGTATACAGTCCTGTACCCAGTCACTATAGATGTACAGTATACAGTCCTGTACCCGGTCACTATAGATGTACAGTATACAGTCCTGTACCCGGTCACTAAAGATGTACGGTATACAGCCCTGTACCCGGTCACTATATATGTACAGTATACAGCCCTGTACCCGGTCACTATAGATGTACGGTATACAGCCCTGTACCCGGTCACTATAGATGTACGGTATACAGCCCTGTACCCGGTCACTATAGATGTACGGTATACAGCCCTGTACCCGGTCACTATAGATGTACAGTATACAGCCCTGTACCCGGTCACTATAGATGTACAGTATACAGTCCTGTACCCGGTCACTATAGATGTACAGTATACAGCCCTGTACCCGGTCACTATAGATGTACGGTATACAGTCCAGTACCCGGTCACTATAGATGTACGGTATACAGCCCTGTACCCGGTCACTATAGATGTACAGTATACAGCCCTGTACCCGGTCACTATAGATGTACAGTATACAGCCCTGTACCCGGTCACTATAGATGTACAGTATACAGTCCAGTACCCGGTCACTATAGATGTACGGCATACAGTCCAGTAACCGGTCACTATAGATGTACAGTATACAGTCCTGTACCCGGTCACTATAGATGTACAGTATACAGCCCTGTACCCGGTCACTATAGATGTACAGTATACAGCCGTGTACCCCGGTCACTATAGATGTACAGTATACAGTCCTGTACCAGGTCACTATAGATGTACAGTATACAGCCGTGTACCCCGGTCACAATAGATGTACAGTATACAGTCCTGTACCCGGTCACTATAGATATACAGTATACAGTCCTGTACCCGGTCACTATAGATGTATGGTATACAGTCCTGTACCCCGGTCACTATAGATGTACAGTATACAGTCCTGTACCCGGTCACTATAGATGTACAGTATACAGTCCAGTACCCGGTCACTATAGATGTACAGTATACAGTCCAGTACCCGGTCACTATAGATGTACAGTATACAGTCCTGTACCCCGGTCACTATAGATGTACAGTATACAGTCCTATACCTGGTCACTATAGATGTATGGTATATAGTACCGTACTCTGGTCACCATAGATGTACAGTATACAGCCCTGTACCCGGTCACTATAGATGTACAGTATACAGTCCTGTACCCGGTCACTATAGATGTACAGTATACAGCCCTGTACCCGGTCACTATAGATGTACGGTATACAGTCCAGTACCCGGTCACTATAGATGTACGGTATACAGCCCTGTACCCGGCCACTATAGATGTACAGTATACAGCCCTGTACCCGGTCACTATAGATATACAGTATACAGCCCTGTACCCGGTCACTATAGATGTACAGTATACAGCCCTGTACCCGGTCACTATAGATATACAGTATACAGCCCTGTACCCGGTCACTATAGATGTACAGTATACAGTCCTGTACCCGGTCACTATAGATGTACAGTATACTGTCCCGTACTCCGGTCACTATAGATATACAGTATACAGCCCTGTACCCGGTCACTATAGATGTACAGTATACTGTCCTGTACTCCGGTCACTATAGATATACAGTATACAGCCCTGTACTCCGGTCACTATAGATGTACAGTATACAGCCCTGTACCCGGTCACTATAGATATACAGTATACAGCCCTGTACCCGGTCACTATAGATGTACAGTATACAGTCCTGTACCCGGTCACTATAGATGTACAGTATACTGTCCCGTACTCCGGTCACTATAGATATACAGTATACAGCCCTGTACCCGGTCACTATAGATGTACAGTATACTGTCCCGTACTCCGGTCACTATAGATATACAGTATACAGCCCTGTACTCCGGTCACTATAGATATACAGTATACAGCCCTGTACCCCGGTCACTATAGATGTACAGTATACAGCCCTATACCCGGTCACTATAGATGTACAGTATACTGTCCCGTACTCCGGTCACTATAGATATACAGTATGCAGTCCTGTACCCGGTCACTATAGATGTACAGTATACAGCCCTGTACCCGGTCACTATAGATGTACAGTATACAGCCCTGTACCCGGTCACTATAGATATACAGTATACAGCCCTGTACCCGGTCACTATAGATGTACAGTATACAGTCCTGTACCCGGTCACTATAGATGTACAGTATACTGTCCCGTACTCCGGTCACTATAGATATACAGTATACAGCCCTGTACCCGGTCACTATAGATGTACAGTATACTGTCCTGTACTCCGGTCACTATAGATATACAGTATACAGCCCTGTACTCCGGTCACTATAGATGTACAGTATACAGCCCTGTACCCGGTCACTATAGATATACAGTATACAGCCCTGTACCCGGTCACTATAGATGTACAGTATACAGTCCTGTACCCGGTCACTATAGATGTACAGTATACTGTCCCGTACTCTGGTCACTATAGATATACAGTATACAGTCCTGTACCCGGTCACTATAGATGTACAGTATACAGTCCTGTACCCGGTCACTATAGATGTACGGTATACAGCCCTGTACCCGGTCACTGTAGATGTTCAGTATACAGTCCTGTACTCCGGTCACTGTAGATGTACAGTATACAGTCCTGTACCCGGTCACTATAGATATACAGTATACAGCCCTGTACCCGATCACTATAGATGTACGGTATACAGTCCAGTACCCGGTCACTATAGATGTACAGTATACAGTCCTGTACCCGGTCACTATAGATGTACAGTATACTGTCCCGTACTCTGGTCACTATAGATATACAGTATACAGTCCTGTACCCGGTCACTATAGATGTACAGTATACAGTCCTGTACCCAGTCACTATAGATGTACAGTATACAGTCCTGTACCCGGTCACTATAGATGTACAGTATACAGTCCTGTACCCGGTCACTAAAGATGTACGGTATACAGCCCTGTACCCGGTCACTATATATGTACAGTATACAGCCCTGTACCCGGTCACTATAGATGTACGGTATACAGCCCTGTACCCGGTCACTATAGATGTACGGTATACAGCCCTGTACCCGGTCACTATAGATGTACGGTATACAGCCCTGTACCCGGTCACTATAGATGTACAGTATACAGCCCTGTACCCGGTCACTATAGATGTACAGTATACAGTCCTGTACCCGGTCACTATAGATGTACAGTATACAGCCCTGTACCCGGTCACTATAGATGTACGGTATACAGTCCAGTACCCGGTCACTATAGATGTACGGTATACAGCCCTGTACCCGGTCACTATAGATGTACAGTATACAGCCCTGTACCCGGTCACTATAGATGTACAGTATACAGCCCTGTACCCGGTCACTATAGATGTACAGTATACAGTCCAGTACCCGGTCACTATAGATGTACGGCATACAGTCCAGTAACCGGTCACTATAGATGTACAGTATACAGTCCTGTACCCGGTCACTATAGATGTACAGTATACAGCCCTGTACCCGGTCACTATAGATGTACAGTATACAGCCGTGTACCCGGTCACTATAGATGTACAGTATACAGTCCTGTACCAGGTCACTATAGATGTACAGTATACAGCCGTGTACCCCGGTCACAATAGATGTACAGTATACAGTCCTGTACCCGGTCACTATAGATATACAGTATACAGTCCTGTACCCGGTCACTATAGATGTATGGTATACAGTCCTGTACCCCGGTCACTATAGATGTACAGTATACAGTCCTGTACCCGGTCACTATAGATGTACAGTATACAGTCCAGTACCCGGTCACTATAGATGTACAGTATACAGTCCTGTACCCGGTCACTATAGATGTACAGTATACAGTCCTGTACCCCGGTCACTATAGATGTACAGTATACAGTCCTATACCTGGTCACTATAGATGTATGGTATATAGTACCGTACTCTGGTCACCATAGATGTACAGTATACAGCCCTGTACCCGGTCACTATAGATGTACAGTATACAGTCCTGTACCCGGTCACTATAGATGTACAGTATACAGCCCTGTACCCGGTCACTATAGATGTACGGTATACAGTCCAGTACCCGGTCACTATAGATGTACGGTATACAGCCCTGTACCCGGCCACTATAGATGTACAGTATACAGCCCTGTACCCGGTCACTATAGATGTACAGTATACAGCCCTGTACCCGGTCACTATAGATGTACAGTATACAGTCCAGTACCCGGTCACTATAGATGTACGGTATACAGTCCAATACCGGGTCACTATAGATGTACAGTATACAGTCCTGTACCCGGTCACTATAGATGTACAGTATACAGCCCTGTACCCGGTCACTATAGATGTACAGTATACGGCCGTGTACCCCGGTCACTATAGATGTACAGTATACAGTCCTGTACCCGGTCACTATAGATGTATGGTATACAGTCCTGTACCCCGGTCACTATAGATGTACAGTATACAGTCCTGTACCCGGTCACTATAGATGTACAGTATACAGTCCAGTACCCGGTCACTATAGATGTACAGTATACAGCCCTGTACCCGGTCACTATAGATGTACAATATACAGTCCAGTACCCGGTCACTATAGATGTACAGTATACAGCCCTGTACCCGGTCACTATAGATGTACAGTATACAGTCCAGTATCCGGTCACTATAGATGTACGGTATACAGTCCAGTACCCGGTCACTATAGATGTACAGTATACAGCCCTGTACCCGGTCACTATAGATTTACGGTATACAGTCCAGTACCCGGACACTATAGATGTACAGTATACAGCCCTGTACCCGGTCACTATAGATGTACAGTATACAGCCCTGTACCCGGTCACTATAGATGTACAGTATACAGTCCAGTACCCGGTCACTATAGATGTACGGTATACAGTCTAGTATCCGGTCACTATAGATGTACAGTATACAGCCCTGTACCCGGTCACTATAGATGTACAGTATACAGTCCTGTACTCCGGTCACTATAGATGTACAGTATACAGTCCTGTACCCGGTCAATATAGATGTACAGTATACAGCCCTGTACCCGGTCACTATAGATGTACAATATACAGTCCAGTACCCGGTCACTATAGATGTACAGTATACAGCCCTGTACCCGGTCACTATAGATGTACAGTATACAGTCCAGTACCCGATTACTATAGATGTACAGTATACAGCCCTGTACCCGGTCACTATAGATGTACAGTATACAGTCCAGTACCCGGTCACTATAGATGTACAGTATACAGCCCTGTACCCGGTCACTATAGATGTACAGTATACAGTCCTGTACTCCGGTCACTATAGATGTACAGTATACAGCCCTGTACCCGGTCACTATAGATGTACAGTATACAGTCCAGTACCCGGTCACTATAGATGTACAGTATATAGCCCTGTACCCGGTCACTATAGATGTACAGTATACAGTCCAGTACCCGATCACTATAGATGTACAGTATACAGTCCTGTACCCGGTCACTATAGATGTACGGTATACAGTCCTGTACCCGGTCACTATAGATGTACAGTATACAGCCCTGTACCCGGTCACTATAGATGTACAGTATACAGTACTGTACTCCGGTCACTATAGATGTACAGTATACACCCCTGTACCCGGTCACTATAGATGTACAGTATACAGTCCTGTACCCGGTCACTATAGATGTACAGTATACAGCCCTGTACCCGGTCACTATAGATGTACAGTATACAGTCCAGTACCCGATCACTATAGATGTACAGTATACAGCCCTGTACCCCGGTCACTATAGATGTACAGTATACAGTGCTGTACCCCGGTCACTATAGATGTACAGTATACAGCCCTGTACCCCTGTCACTATAGATGTACAGTATACAGTCCTGTACCTGGTCACTATAGATGTACAGTATACAGCCCTGTACCCGGTCACTATAGATGTACAGTATACAGTCCTGTACTCCGGTCACTATAGATGTACAGTATACAGCCCTGTACCCGGTCACTATAGATGTACAGTATACAGCCCTGTACCCGGTCACTATAGATATACAGTATACAGTCATGTACCTGGTCACTATAGATGTACAGTATACAGTCCAGTACCCCGGTCACTATAGATGTACAGTATACAGTCATGTACCTGGTCACTATAGATGTACAGTATACAGTCATGTACCTGGTCACTATAGATGTACAGTATACAGCCCTGTACCCGGTCACTATAGATGTACAGTATACAGCCCTGCACCCGGTCACTATAGATGTACAGTATACAGCCCTGTACCCGATCACTATAGATGTACAGTATACAGCCCTGTACCCGATCACTATAGATGTACAGTATACAGCCCTGTACCCGATCACTATAGATGTACAGTATACAGTCCTGTACTCCGGTCACTATAGATGTACAGTATACAGCCCTGTACCCGGTCACTATAGATGTACAGTATACAGCCGTGTACCCCGGTCACTATAGATGTACAGTATACAGTCCAGTACCCGGTCACTGTAGATGTACAGTATACAGCCATGTACCCCGGTCACTATAGATGTACAGTATACAGTCCCGTACTCCGGTCACTATAGATGTACAGTATACAGTCCCGTACTCCGGTCACTATAGATGTACAGTATACAGCCCTGTACCCCGGTCACTATAGATGTACAGTATACAGTCCTGTACCCGGTCACTATAGATGTACCTGTTCACACACGCTGTCACTGCCTTGTATCTGCACCTGGTGACTCCTCTCCCGGATCTTGTCATGGTGACTGATCAGACGGGGTCCCTGGGGGCCCGCACTGTTCTCTCTTTTGTCATTCACCAGGAAGATGTTATACATGTTCTAGGGAGCAGAAAACAGGATTAGGGTCCGTTCAGACGACCGTATTTCTGGTTACGCATCCGTTCTGCAATTTTGCGGATGGGTGTGGACCCATTCATTTCAACGCGGCCACAAAAGATTCGTATAGCACACTGTGAGCTGTCCACATCTGTAGTTCCGTTCCACGGCCCCGGAAAAAAGATAGAGCATGACAAGAATAGGCATTTCCATCACAGGGAACGCACGCGGTCGGTCCCTGTAATCTGCGGTTGTGTGAATGTCATGCACTGCCACGTGTGCAGTATCTGAAATCAAGGAGCAGCGCCCCCCTAGTGACCAGTGGTGGCGCTCAGCGAGCACAGCGCATGTAATACTGCAAACCAGAAGAGAACAGAAATAAGCGCCACTCAACAACCGGAGGCCTGAGGAAGCGCTGGGCGCGCAAAACCGCTGTTACCTGCTAACTGTGCTGCACCTGCATCGGTATGAAAGCTGCAGAAAGATTGGTGAGCACCCCTAACTTCGGTTCTCTTCTGGTTTTCAATATTATATGGGTTGTGTGAATGTAGCCTTATTATGTGGATGGAATATTTGGGCACTGTATGGCTGTGGTATTATTAGGCAGTGTATGGCAGTGGTATTATTAGGCGATGTATGGCTGTGGTATTATTAGGTGGTGTATGGCTGTGGTATTATTAGGCGGTGTGTGTCTGTGGTATTATTAGGCGATGTATGGCTGTGGTATTATTAGGCGGTGTGTGGCTGTGGTATTATTAGGCGGTGTGTGTCTGTGGTATTATTAGGTGGTGTATGGCTGTGGTATTATTAGGCAGTGTATGGCTGTGGTATTATTAGTCGGTGTATGGCTGTGGTATTATTAGACAGTGTATGGCTGTGGTATTATTAGGCGGTGTATGGCTGTGGTAATATTAGCCGGTGTGTGGCTGTGGTATTATTTGGCAGTGTATGGCTGTGGTATTATTAGACAGTGTATGGCTGTGGTATTATTAGCCGGTGTGTGGCTGTGGTATTATTTGGCAGTGTATGGCTGTGGCATTATTAGGCGGTGTATGGCTGTGGTAATATTAGCCGGTGTATGGCTGTGGTATTATTAGGCAGTGTATGGCTGTGGTATTATTAGGCGGTGTATGGCTGTGGTATTATTAGGCAGTGTATGGCTGTGGTATTATTAGCCGGTGTATGGCTGTGGTATTTTTAGCCGGTGTATGGCTGTGGTATTATTAGCCGGTGTGTGGCTGTGGTATTATTAGTCGGTGTATGGCTGTGGTATTATTAGCTGGTGTTTGGCTGTGGTATTATTAGCCGGTGTATGGCTGTGGTATTATTAGCCGGTGTATGGCTGTGGTATTATTAGCCGGTGTATGGCTGTGGTATTATTAGCCGGTGTGTGGCTGTGGTATTATTAGCCGGTGTGTGGCTGTGGTATTATTAGCCGGTTTATGGCTGTGGTATTATTAGCTGGTGTGTGGCTGTGGTATTATTAGCCGGTGTATGGCTGTGGTATTATTAGCCGGTGTGTGGCTGTGGTATTATTAGCCGGTTTATGGCTGTGGTATTATTAGCTGGTGTGTGGCTGTGGTATTATTAGCCGGTGTATGGCTGTGGTATTATTAGCCGGTGTATGGCTGTGGTATTATTAGCCGGTGTATGGCTGTGGTATTATGAGGCGGTGTATGGCTGTGGTATTATTAGCCGGTGTATGGCTGTGGTATTATTAGCCAGTGTATGGCTGTGGTATTATTAGCCGGTGTGTGGCTGTGGTATTATTAGCCGGTGTGTGGCTGTGGTATTATTAGCCGGTGTGTGGCTGTGGTATTATTAGCCGGTGTGTGGCTGTGGTATTATTAGCCGGTGTATGGCTGTGGTATTATTAGCCAGTGTGTGGCTGTGGTATTATTAGCCGGTGTGTGGCTGTGGTATTATTAGCCGGTGTGTGGCTGTGGTATTATTAGCCGGTGTGTGGCTGTGGTATTATTAGCCGGTGTGTGGCTGTGGTATTATTAGCCGGTGTGTGGCTGTGGTATTATTAGCCGGTGTGTGGCTGTGGTATTATTAGCCGGTGTGTGGCTGTGGTATTATTAGCTGGTGTATGGCTGTGGTATTATTAGCCGGTGTATGGCTGTGGTATTATTAGCCGGTGTATGGCTGTGGTATTATTAGCCGGTTTATGGCTGTGGTATTATGAGGCGGTGTATGGCTGTGGTATTATTAGGCAGTGTATGGCTGTGGTATTATTAGCCGGTGTATGGCTGTGGTATTATTAGCTGGTTTATGGCTGTGGTATTATTAGTCGGTGTGTGGCTGTGGTATTATTAGCCGGTTTATGGCTGTGGTATTATTAGCTGGTTTATGGCTGTGGTATTATTAGCCGGTGTATGGCTGTGGTATTATTAGCCGGTTTATGGCTGTGGTATTATTAGCCGAGGTTTGGCTGTGGTATTATTAGCCGGTGTGTGGCTGTGGTATTATTAGTCGGTGTGTGGCTGTGGTATTATTAGTCGGTGTATGGCTGTGGTATTATTAGCTGGTGTGTGGCTGTGGTATTATTAGTTGGTGTGTGGCTGTGGTATTATTAGCCAGTGTGTGGCTGTGGTATTATTAGCTGGTTTATGGCTGTGGTATTATTAGCCGGTGTATGGCTGTGGTATTATTAGCCGGTGTATGGCTGTGGTATTATTAGCCGGTGTATGGCTGTGGTATTATTAGCCGGTTTATGGCTGTGGTATTATTAGCCGGTTTATGGCTGTGGTATTATGAGGCGGTGTGTGGCTGTGGTATTATTAGCCGGTGTATGGCTGTGGTATTATTAGCTGGTTTATGGCTGTGGTATTATTAGCCGGTGTATGGCTGTGGTATTATTAGCCAGTGTGTGGCTGTGGTATTATTAGCCGGTTTATGGCTGTGGTATTATTAGCCGGTGTATGGCTGTGGTATTATTAGCCGGTGTATGGCTGTGGTATTATTAGCCGGTGTATGGCTGTGGTATTATTAGGCGGTGTATGGCTGTGGTATTATTAGGCGGTGTATGGCTGTGGTATTATTAGCCGGTGTATGGCTGTGGTATTATTAGCTGGTTTATGGCTGTGGTATTATTAGCCGGTGTATGGCTGTGGTATTATTAGCCGGTGTATGGCTGTGGTATTATTAGCCGGTTTATGGCTGTGGTATTATGAGGCGGTGTATGGCTGTGGTATTATTAGCTGGTTTATGGCTGTGGTATTATTAGTCGGTGTGTGGCTGTGGTATTATTAGCCGGTTTATGGCTGTGGTATTATTAGCTGGTTTATGGCTGTGGTATTATTAGCCGGTGTATGGCTGTGGTATTATTAGCCGGTTTATGGCTGTGGTATTATTAGTCGTGTATGGCTGTGGTATTATTAGCCGGTTTATGGCTGTGGTATTATTAGCCGAGGTTTGGCTGTGGTATTATTAGCCGGTGTGTGGCTGTGGTATTATTAGTCGGTGTGTGGCTGTGGTATTATTAGTCGGTGTATGGCTGTGGTATTATTAGCTGGTGTGTGGCTGTGGTATTATTAGTCGGTGTGTGGCTGTGGTATTATTAGCCAGTGTGTGGCTGTGGTATTATTAGCTGGTTTATGGCTGTGGTATTATTAGCCGGTGTATGGCTGTGGTATTATTAGCCGGTGTATGGCTGTGGTATTATTAGCCGGTTTATGGCTGTGGTATTATTAGCCGGTTTATGGCTGTGGTATTATGAGGCGGTGTGTGGCTGTGGTATTATTAGCCGGTGTATGGCTGTGGTATTATTAGCTGGTTTATGGCTGTGGTATTATTAGCCGGTGTATGGCTGTGGTATTATTAGCCAGTGTGTGGCTGTGGTATTATTAGCCGGTGTATGGCTGTGGTATTATTAGCCGGTGTATGGCTGTGGTATTATTAGCCGGTTTATGGCTGTGGTATTATTAGCCGGTTTATGGCTGTGGTATTATTAGCCGGTGTGTGGCTGTGGTATTATTAGCCGGTGTATGGCTGTGGTATTATTAGCCGAGGTTTGGCTGTGGTATTATTAGCCGATGTGTGGCTGTGGTATTATTAGTCGGTGTATGGCTGTGGTATTATTAGCCGGTTTATGGCTGTGGTATTATTAGCCGGTGTATGGCTGTGGTATTATTAGCCGGTGTATGGCTGTGGTATTATTAGCCGGTGTGTGGCTGTGGTATTATTAGCCGGTGTATGGCTGTGGTATTATTAGCCGGTGTATGGCTGTGGTATTATTAGCCGGTGTGTGGCTGTTGTATTATTAGTCGGTGTATGGCTGTGGTATTATTAGTCGGTGTGTGGCTGTGGTATTATTAGCCGGTTTATGGCTGCGGTATTATTAGCCGGTTTATGGCTGTGGTATTATTAGCCGGTGTATGGCTGTGGTATTATTAGTCGGTGTGTGGCTGTGGTATTATTAGCCGATGTATGGCTGTGGTATTATTAGTCGGTGTATGGCTGTGGTATTATTAGCCGGTGTGTGGCTGTGGTATTATTAGTCGGTGTATGGCTGTGGTATTATTAGCCGGTGTATGGCTGTGGTATTATTAGCTGGTGTATGGCTGTGGTATTATTAGCTGGTGTATGCCTGTGGTATTATTAGCTGGTGTTTGGCTGTGGTATTATTAGCCGGTGTATGGCTGTGGTATTATTAGCCGGTGTATGCCTGTGGTATTATTAGCCGGTGTATGGCTGTGGTATTATTAGCCGGTGTATGGCTGTGGTATTATTAGCCGGTGTGTGGCTGTTGTATTATTAGTCGGTGTATGGCTGTGGTATTATTAGTCGGTGTGTGGCTGTGGTATTATTAGCCGGTTTATGGCTGCGGTATTATTAGCCGGTTTATGGCTGTGGTATTATTAGCCGGTGTATGGCTGTGGTATTATTAGTCGGTGTGTGGCTGTGGTATTATTAGCCGATGTATGGCTGTGGTATTATTAGTCGGTGTATGGCTGTGGTATTATTAGCCGGTGTGTGGCTGTGGTATTATTAGTCGGTGTATGGCTGTGGTATTATTAGCCGGTGTATGGCTGTGGTATTATTAGCTGGTGTATGCCTGTGGTATTATTAGCTGGTGTTTGGCTGTGGTATTATTAGCCGGTGTATGGCTGTGGTATTATTAGCCGGTGTATGGCTGTGGTATTATTAGCCGGTGTATGGCTGTGGTATTAGTCGGTGAATGGCTGTGGTATTATTAGACACAGTATGGATTATTTGGGCACCGTATGGCGGTGGTATTGTGGCGGTTGGTATGGTATACAGCGCTGGCTCTAATGATCCTTTCCTTCCCCTCACTGATCACTCACCTTCCTTTGTTTCTGAGAGAGAGACAGCGAATCCAGGACTGACAGCAGGTGCTCGGCGATGGCGGGGTCCAGGCCGTCTGCTCGGGGGTCCGGCGCCATCTCACTTGGAGGTAACAGACCCTTCTCAGTTGCAACAACCTGCCAGATATACGAAATATCACAACAGCGCTCCTCTGCTGGGAGCGAGAGGTCTCGTCTGTGGAGCTGACAGTCTCAGGCCAGGGCTACACTGGAGTTGCAGTCTGTGGCGGAGACTATTTGTGTTGCACGACTTACCTGATCCCCAGATGACATACCTAGTGTGGGGGCTGAGGGATCGGCTTATCTTCCACAGAGAAGGCTCACTGTGCCCCCGACTCTCCTTCTCCGCTACACTGTGCCCCGGAGCTCTAACTCTGGGGAGGTCTCTGCAGAAGACACATGCATCCCCCACAGCCCCCCTGGTGACAGTACCTGCTCCAGCATGCAGTGCAGTATGACAGGGACGGACAGCAGCTCTTCAGGGAGGTCACGCAGGAGCTCACTGTACAACCTGGTGTCCACGTCCAGTGGCGGGGGGGTCTCCATCTGCCCTGTAGAGACACAGACACGAATAGAAGTATTGGAGGGGGTAATATAATAAATGGGCCCTGCAACTCTCTGTGACCCTATGGTCATGCGGCCAGCAGTGTAAAGTATGGGGGGTTTCATTCTCTTTATAACGTTTGCTGCTTACTAAACCTGGAATACAGAATGTTACATGTAGTACATCATGCTCAGAGGAGGAGAAAATGTATCTACATGTGTATATGGAGGCATGACTCTGGATGTAGCCATGGTAACCAGAATAAAAGCCTCTGTTCTTTACACTGCAGGCTGCATTTGGGGAATTGGAAAATAGTGCAAACTAGAAGTAACGTGTATAGTACAATCGTTTCTTCTATGTCATGGATGTGCCAGGTTCTCCCCGGCCATGTCTCACATGCTGTACATACCGTTCGGGGGGGTTGGTGGCGGCAGTGAGAACGTCGGATGGATCTCGTCCCCTTGGCCTTTCTTTCTGCCCATTGGAGTTGATGGCAGGAGTGCAGCAGAGGTCTGAAAAGGAAAGGGCCCCAGGCATTATGGGTACAACTCAGTTCTCATTATCTCTTAAAGGGACATATCCCTGGATTTCAAATACCAATCAGCCCCGCTTCCTGAGTGTGAAGAAACAAGACGCTTCCTCGTGGGAGGGGCATACCTGACCATCTGTTTTAACGCCCACGAGGAGCACTCCAGGAAAGGCTACCACTACACCCTCTAATTCATGTCATGTAACCTTCCCATGAGACAAGTTCCTTAAAGACCAGGGCTGACAGACAATGGGCTATGGAGTTCTGAACCTGTGCATGCAGTCCCTGGTGTGGCCCCCTAGTGCATGAATGACCACCAAACCTCCCACGGACTATCTCCTATTCAGGGCTATTTTGAGCCTCCTTGTGTGAACACTCCACTTCTGGTTCTGCTCCAACATTCATACTGGATTGAGGGAGATTCCAGAACATAGTAATCTGCTGGCTCAGCCATTTCTTTTGCATCACTGATATGTTTAGGGTCTTAGTCTTGCTGGAAGACCCAACATGTGTCATGATTCGGGTCAAAGATGGACACTGACATTCTCTCTAAAATGTAAATATTTGTTCCCAGGGAAGCAAAACAGTCCCCGAAGCAGATACTTTACCCTCATATGTCCATAGGTCATTTGGCAGTCTTCTAGGTCAGTAGGCTTCTTATTGTTCTGAACAAACTTAACTTTAACTTTTTGCTACACTATCTTCTTGGACAGTGGTCTCCTCCTCACTAGAGTTTCCTCTTGGACAATGGATATCCCCTCCTCTCCTTGTCCAAATCTGATATAGTTTTAGGTCAAATTTATGCAGAAATATAGAAAATTCTGAAGAGTTAACAAACTTGGACAGTGATGGCTTCTTCCTCACTAGACTTTCATCTAGGACAGTGGTGGTCTCATCTTCTCTATATTTTCTTCTTGGCAGTGATGATCCTTGACAAACTCTCTTTTCTAACAGTGCAGCCTAATCCCCCATATTTTTTCCTCTTAGATAGTGAAGGTCTCCTTCTCACTATCCTTTCTTCTTGGACAGTGCTGGTCTCCTCCTTCTCACTATCCTTTCTTCTTGGACAGTGCTGGTCTCCTCCTTACTATCCATTCATGGACAGGGTGGTCTCCTTCTCACTATCCTTTCTTCTTGGACAGTGCTGGTCTATTCCTAGCTATCTATTCCTCTTGGGCAGTGTTGGGCTCCTGCTCACTATCCTTTCTTCTTGGACATGGTGGTCTCCTGCTCACTATCCTTTCTTCTTGGACATGGTGGTCTATTCCTAGCTATCTATTCCTCTTGGGCAGTGTTGGGCTCCTGCTCACTATCCTTTCTTCTTGGACATGGTGGTCTATTCCTAGCTATCTTTTCCTCTTGGGCAGTGTTGGCCTCCTGCTCACTATCCTTTCTTCTTGGACAGTGCTGGTCTATTCCTAGCTATCTTTTCCTCTTGGGCAGTGTTGGGCTCCTGCTCACTATCCTTTATTCTTGGACATAGTGGTCTATTCCTAGCTATCTTTTCCTCCTGGGCAGTGTTGGGCTCCTGCTCACTATCCTTTCTTCTTGGACAGTGTTGGCCTCCTTCTCACTATCCTTTCTTCATGGACATGGTGGTCAATTCCTAGCTATCTTTTCCTCTTGGGCAGTGTTGGGCTCCTGCTCACTATCCTTTCTTCTTGGACAGTGCTGGTCTATTCCTAGCTATCTAGTCCTCTTGGGCAGTGTTGGGCTCCTGCTCACTATCCTTTCTTCTTGGACATGGTGGTCTATTCCTAGCTATCTTTTCCTCTTGGGCAGTGTTGGCCTCCTGCTCACTATCCTTTCTTCTTGGACAGTGCTGGTCTATTCCTAGCTATCTTTTCCTCTTGGGCAGTGTTGGGCTCCTGCTCACTATCCTTTATTCTTGGACATGGTGGTCTATTCCTAGCTATCTTTTCCTCTTGGGCAGTGTTGGGCTCCTGCTCACTATCCTTTCTTCTTGGACATTGTTGGCCTCCTTCTCACTATCCTTTCTTCATGGACATGGTGGTCTATTCCTAGCTATCTTTTCCTCTTGGGCAGTGTTGGGCTCCTGCTCACTATCCTTTCTTCTTGGACAGTGCTGGTCTATTCCTAGCTATCTTTTCCTCTTGGGCAGTGTTGGCCTCCTGCTCACTATCCTTTCTTCTTGGACAGTGCTGGTCTATTCTTAGCTATCTATTCCTCTTGGGTAGTGTTGGGCTCCTGCTCACTATCCTTTCTTCTTGGACATGGTGGTCTATTCCTAGCTATCTTTTCCTCTTGGGCAGTGTTGGCCTCCTGCTCACTATCCTTTCTTCTTGGACAGTGTTGGCCTCCTTCTCACTATCCTTTCTTCATGGACATGGTGGTCTATTCCTAGCTATCTTTTCCTCTTGGGCAGTGTTGGCCTCCTGCTCACTATCCTTTCTTCTTGGACAGTGCTGGTCTATTCCTAGCTATCTTTTCCTCTTGGGCAGTGTTGGGCTCCTGCTCACTATCCTTTATTCTTGGACATGGTGGTCTATTCCTAGCTATCTTTTCCTCTTGGGCAGTGTTGGGCTCCTGCTCACTATCCTTTCTTCTTGGACAGTGTTGGCCTCCTTCTCACTATCCTTTCTTCATGGACATGGTGGTCTATTCCTAGCTATCTTTTCCTCTTGGGCAGTGTTGGGCTCCTGCTCACTATCCTTTCTTCATGGACATGGTGGTCTATTCCTAGCTATCTTTCCTCTTGGGCAGTGTTGGGCTCCTGCTCACTATCCTTTCTTCTTGGACAGTGCTGGTCTATTCCTAGCTATCTATTCCTCTTGGGCAGTGTTGGGCTCCTGCTCACTATCCTTTCTTCTTGGACAGTGCTGGTCTATTCCTAGCTATCTTTTCCTCTTGGGCAGTGTTGGCCTCCTGCTCACTATCCTTTCTTCTTGGACAGTGCTGGTCTATTCCTAGCTATCTTTTCCTCTTGGGCAGTGTTGGGCTCCTGCTCACTATCCTTTATTCTTGGACATGGTGGTCTATTCCTAGCTATCTTTTCCTCTTGGGCAGGGTTGGCCTCCTGCTCACTATGCTTTCTTCTTGGACAGTGTTGGCCTCCTTCTCACTATCCTTTCTTCATGGACATGGTGGTCTATTCCTAGCTATCTTTTCCTCTTGGGCAGTGTTGGCCTCCTGCTCACTATCCTTTCTTCTTGGACAGTGCTGGTCTATTCCTAGCTATCTTTTCCTCTTGGGCAGTGTTGGGCTCCTGCTCACTATCCTTTATTCTTGGACATGGTGGTCTATTCCTAGCTATCTTTTCCTCTTGGGCAGTGTTGGGCTCCTGCTCACTATCCTTTCTTCTTGGACAGTGTTGGCCTCCTTCTCACTATCCTTTCTTCATGGACATGGTGGTCTATTCCTAGCTATCTTTTCCTCTTGGGCAGTGTTGGGCTCCTGCTCACTATCCTTTCTTCATGGACATGGTGGTCTATTCCTAGCTATCTTTTCCTCTTGGGCAGTGTTGGGCTCCTGCTCACTATCCTTTCTTCTTGGACAGTGCTGGTCTATTCCTAGCTATCTATTCCTCTTGGGCAGTGTTGGGCTCCTGCTCACAATCCTTTCTTCTTGGACATGGTGGTCTATTCCTAGCTATCTTTTCCTCTTGGGCAGTGTTGGCCTCCTGCTCACTAATTTATCCTTTATTCTTGGACATGGTGGTCTATTCCTAGCTATCTTTTCCTCTTGGGCAGTGTTGGGCTCCTGCTCACTATCCTTTCTTCTTGGACAGTGTTGGTCTCCTCCTTACTATCCATTATTCATGGACATGGTGGTCTCCTTCTCACTATCCTTTCTTCTTGGACAGTGTTGGGCTCCTACTCACTATCCATTCTTCATGGACATGGTCTCCTTCTCACTATCCTTTCTTCTTGGACAGTGCTGGTCTATTCCTAGCTATCTTTTCCTCTTGGGCGGTGTTGGGCTCCTGCTCACTATCCTTTCTTCTTGGGCAGTGCTGGTCTATTCCTTACTATCCATTCATGGACATGGTGGTCTCCTTCTCACTATCCTTTCTTCTTGGACAGTGCTGGTCTATTCCTAGCTATCTATTCCTCTTGGGCAGTGTTGGGCTTCTGCTCACTATCCTTTCTTCTTGGACATGGTGGTCTATTCCTAGCTATCTATTCCTCTTGGGCAGTGTTGGGCTCCTGCTCACTATCCTTTCTTCTTGGACATGGTGGTCTATTCCTAGCTATCTTTACCTCTTGGGCAGTGTTGGCCTCCTGCTCACTATCCTTTCTTCTTGGACAGTGCTGGTCTATTCCTAGCTATCTTTTCCTCTTGGGCAGTGTTGGGCTCCTGCTCACTATCCTTTATTCTTGGACATGGTGGTCTATTCCTAGCTATCTTTTCCTCTTGGGCAGTGTTGGGCTCCTGCTCACTATCCTTTCTTCTTGGACAGTGTTGGCCTCCTTGTCACTATCCTTTCTTCATGGCCATGGTGGTCTATTCCTAGCTATCTTTTCCTCTTGGGCAGTTTTGGGCTCCTGCTCACTATCCTTTCTTCTTGGACAGTGCTGGTCTATTCCTAGCTATCTTTTCCTCTTGGGCAGTGTTGGCCTCCTGCTCACTATCCTTTCTTCTTGGACAGTGCTGGTCTATTCCTAGCTATCTATTCCTCTTGGGCAGTGTTGGGCTCCTGCTCACTATCCTTTCTTCTTGGACATGGTGGTCTATTCCTAGCTATCTTTTCCTCTTGGGCAGTGTTGGCCTCCTGCTCACTATCCTTTCTTCTTGGACAGTGTTGGCCTCCTTCTCACTATCCTTTCTTCATGGACATGGTGGTCTATTCCTAGCTATCTTTTCCTCTTGGGCAGTGTTGGCCTCCTGCTCACTATCCTTTCTTCTTGGACAGTGCTGGTCTATTCCTAGCTATCTTTTCCTCTTGGGCAGTGTTGGGCTCCTGCTCACTATCCTTTATTCTTGGACATGGTGGTCTATTCCTAGCTATCTTTTCCTCTTGGGCAGTGTTGGGCTCCTGCTCACTATCCTTTCTTCTTGGACAGTGTTGGCCTCCTTCTCACTATCCTTTCTTCATGGACATGGTGGTCTATTCCTAGCTATCTTTTCCTCTTGGGCAGTGTTGGGCTCCTGCTCACTATCCTTTCTTCATGGACATGGTGGTCTATTCCTAGCTATCTTTTCCTCTTGGGCAGTGTTGGGCTCCTGCTCACTATCCTTTCTTCTTGGACAGTGCTGGTCTATTCCTAGCTATCTATTCCTCTTGGGCAGTGTTGGGCTCCTGCTCACTATCCTTTCTTCTTGGACAGTGCTGGTCTATTCCTAGCTATCTTTTCCTCTTGGGCAGTGTTGGCCTCCTGCTCACTATCCTTTCTTCTTGGACAGTGCTGGTCTATTCCTAGCTATCTTTTCCTCTTGGGCAGTGTTGGGCTCCTGCTCACTATCCTTTCTTCTTGGACAGTGCTGGTCTATTCCTAGCTATCTATTCCTCTTGGGCAGTGTTGGGCTCCTGCTCACTATCCTTTCTTCTTGGACAGTGCTGGTCTATTCCTAGCTATCTTTTCCTCTTGGGCAGTGTTGGGCTCCTGCTCACTATCCTTTATTCTTGGACATGGTGGTCTATTCCTAGCTATCTTTTCCTCTTGGGCAGTGTTGGGCTCCTGCTCACTATTGTTTATTCTTGGACATGGTGGTCTATTCCTAGCTATCTTTTCCTCTTGGGCAGTGTTGGCCTCCTGCTCACTATGCTTTCTTCTTGGACAGTGTTGGCCTCCTTCTCACTATCCTTTCTTCATGGACATGGTGGTCTATTCCTAGCTATCTTTTCCTCTTGGGCAGTGTTGGCCTCCTGCTCACTATCCTTTCTTCTTGGACAGTGCTGGTCTATTCCTAGCTATCTTTTCCTCTTGGGCAGTGTTGGGCTCCTGCTCACTATCCTTTATTCTTGGACATGGTGGTCTATTCCTAGCTATCTTTTCCTCTTGGGCAGTGTTGGGCTCCTGCTCACTATCCTTTATTCTTGGACATGGTGGTCTATTCCTAGCTATCTTTTCCTCTTGGGCAGTGTTGGGCTCCTGCTCACTATCCTTTCTTCTTGGACAGTGTTGGCCTCCTTCTCACTATCCTTTCTTCATGGACATGGTGGTCTATTCCTAGCTATCTTTTCCTCTTGGGCAGTGTTGGGCTCCTGCTCACTATCCTTTCTTCATGGACATGGTGGTCTATTCCTAGCTATCTTTTCCTCTTGGGCAGTGTTGGGCTCCTGCTCACTATCCTTTCTTCTTGGACAGTGCTGGTCTATTCCTAGCTATCTATTCCTCTTGGGCAGTGTTGGGCTCCAGCTCACTATCCTTTCTTCTTGGACAGTGCTGGTCTATTCCTAGCTATCTTTTCCTCTTGGGCAGTGTTGGCCTCCTGCTCACTATCCTTTCTTCTTGGACAGTGCTGGTCTATTCCTAGCTATCTTTTCCTCTTGGGCAGTGTTGGGCTCCTGCTCACTATCCTTTCTTCTTGGACAGTGCTGGTCTATTCCTAGCTATCTATTCCTCTTGGGCAGTGTTGGGCTCCTGCTCACTATCCTTTCTTCTTGGACAGTGCTGGTCTATTCCTAGCTATCTTTTCCTCTTGGGCAGTGTTGGGCTCCTGCTCACTATCCTTTATTCTTGGACATGGTGGTCTATTCCTAGCTATCTTTTCCTCTTGGGCAGTGTTGGGCTCCTGCTCACTATTGTTTATTCTTGGACATGGTGGTCTATTCCTAGCTATCTTTTCCTCTTGGGCAGTGTTGGCCTCCTGCTCACTATGCTTTCTTCTTGGACAGTGTTGGCCTCCTTCTCACTATCCTTTCTTCATGGACATGGTGGTCTATTCCTAGCTATCTTTTCCTCTTGGGCAGTGTTGGCCTCCTGCTCACTATCCTTTCTTCTTGGACAGTGCTGGTCTATTCCTAGCTATCTTTTCCTCTTGGGCAGTGTTGGGCTCCTGCTCACTATCCTTTATTCTTGGACATGGTGGTCTATTCCTAGCTATCTTTTCCTCTTGGGCAGTGTTGGGCTCCTGCTCACTATCCTTTCTTCTTGGACAGTGCTGGTCTATTCCTAGCTATCTTTTCCTCTTGGGCAGTGTTGGCCTCCTGCTCACTATCCTTTCTTCTTGGACAGTGCTGGTCTATTCCTAGCTATCTTTTCCTCTTGGGCAGTGTTGGGCTCCTGCTCACTATCCTTTCTTCTTGGACAGTGCTGGTCTATTCCTAGCTATCTATTCCTCTTGGGCAGTGTTGGGCTCCTGCTCACTATCCTTTCTTCTTGGACAGTGCTGGTCTATTCCTAGCTATCTTTTCCTCTTGGGCAGTGTTGGGCTCCTGCTCACTATCCTTTATTCTTGGACATGGTGGTCTATTCCTAGCTATCTTTTCCTCTTGGGCAGTGTTGGGCTCCTGCTCACTATTGTTTATTCTTGGACATGGTGGTCTATTCCTAGCTATCTTTTCCTCTTGGGCAGTGTTGGCCTCCTGCTCACTATGCTTTCTTCTTGGACAGTGTTGGCCTCCTTCTCACTATCCTTTCTTCATGGACATGGTGGTCTATTCCTAGCTATCTTTTCCTCTTGGGCAGTGTTGGCCTCCTGCTCACTATCCTTTATTCTTGGACATGGTGGTCTATTCCTAGCTATCTTTTCCTCTTGGGCAGTGTTGGGCTCCTGCTCACTATCCTTTCTTCTTGGACAGTGTTGGCCTCCTTCTCACTATCCTTTCTTCATGGACATGGTGGTCTATTCCTAGCTATCTTTTCCTCTTGGGCAGTGTTGGGCTCCTGCTCACTATCCTTTATTCTTGGACATGGTGGTCTATTCCTAGCTATCTTTTCCTCTTGGGCAGTGTTGGGCTCCTGCTCACTATCCTTTCTTCTTGGACAGTGTTGGCCTCCTTCTCACTATCCTTTCTTTATGGACATGGTGGTCTATTCCTAGCTATCTTTTCCTCTTGGGCAGTGTTGGGCTCCTGCTCACTATCCTTTCTTCATGGACATGGTGGTCTATTCCTAGCTATCTTTTCCTCTTGGGCAGTGTTGGGCTCCTGCTCACTATCCTTTCTTCTTGGACAGTGCTGGTCTATTCCTAGCTATCTATTCCTCTTGGGCAGTGTTGGGCTCCTGCTCACTATCCTTTCTTCTTGGACATGGTGGTCTATTCCTAGCTATCTTTTCCTCTTGGGCAGTGTTGGCCTCCTGCTCACTATCCTTTCTTCTTGGACAGTGCTGGTCTATTCCTAGCTATCTTTTCCTCTTGGGCAGTGTTGGCCTCCTGCTCACTAATTTATCCTTTATTCTTGGACATGGTGGTCTATTCCTAGCTATCTTTTCCTCTTGGGCAGTGTTGGGCTCCTGCTCACTATCCTTTCTTCTTGGACAGTGTTGGTCTCCTCCTTACTATCCATTATTCATGGACACGGTGGTCTCCTTCTCACTATCCTTTCTTCTTGGACAGTGTTGGGCTCCTACTCACTATCCATTCTTCATGGACATGGTGGTCTCCTTCTCACTATCCTTTCTTCTTGGACAGTGCTGGTCTATTCCTAGCTATCTTTTCCTCTTGGGCAGTGTTGGGCTCCTGCTCACTATCCTTTCTTCTTGGGCAGTGCTGGTCTATTCCTTACTATCCATTCATGGACATGGTGGTCTCCTTCTCACTATCCTTTCTTCTTGGACAGTGCTGGTCTATTCCTAGCTATCTTTTCCTCTTGGGCAGTGTTGGGCTCCTGCTCACTATCCTTTCTTCTTGGACAGTGCTGGTCTATTCCTAACTATCTTTTCCTCTTGGGCAGTGTTGGGCTCCTGCTCACTATCCTTTCTTCTTGCCCAGTGCTGGTCTATTCCTAGCTATCTATTCCTCTTGGGCAGTGTTGGGCTCCTGCTCACTATCCTTTCTTCTTGCACATGGTGGTTTCCTTCTCACTGTCACTGATCGTTCTACTTTCTTCTTGAACATTGGTGCCCTCCTCAGTATACTTTCTTTAGTGTTCCCCTCATTAGATATTCGTCTTGGGACAGACATGATTTCCTCTTCACTAGTCTTTCTTCATAGACAGTGGTGGTCTCCTCCCAACTATACTGTTTTTTTGGACAGTGGTGGTTTTCTCTTCACTATACTGTCTTCTAGGACAATGGTAGTCCCCTCCTTGCTGTACTTTCTTCTTGGACAATGGGTATCTCCTCCCCACTATACTTTCTTCTTGGACAATGGGTATCTCCTCCTCACTATACTTTCTTCTTGGACAATGGGTATCTCCTGCTCACTATCCTTTCTTCTTGGACAATGGGTATCTCCTGCTCACTATCCTTTCTTCTTGGACAATGGGTATCTCCTGCTCACTATCCTTTCTTCTTGGACAATGGGTTTCTCCTGCTCACTATCCTTTCTTCTTGGACAATGGGTTTCTCCTGCTCACTATCCTTTCTTCTTGGACAATGGGTTTCTCCTGCTCACTATCCTTTCTTCTTGGACAATGGGTTTCTCCTGCTCACTATCCTTTCTTCTTGGACAATGGGTTTCTCCTGCTCACTATCCTTTCTTCTTGGACAATGGGTATCTCCTGCTTACTATCCTTTCTTCTTGGACAATGGGTTTCTCCTGCTCACTATCCTTTCTTCTTGGACAATGGGTTTCTCCTGCTCACTATCCTTTCTTCTTGGACAATGGGTTTCTCCTGCTCACTATCCTTTCTTCTTGGACAATGGGTATCTCCTGCTCACTATCCTTTCTTCTTGGACAATGGGTATCTCCTGCTCACTATCCTTTCTTCTTGGACAATGGGTATCTCCTGCTCACTATCCTTTCTTCTTGGACAGTATTCTTTCCTCCACACTGATCTTTCTTCTTGGATGGCAGTGGTCTCCTACTCATTACGATTTCTTCTGGGACACTGCTGGACTCCTTCTCATTATCTGTTCTTCTAGGACAGTGGAGACGTCCTCCTTTTTTTCCTCTTGGACAGTGGTAGTCTCCTCCTCACTACACTTTCCTCTAGGACATTGGTGGTCTATTCAATAAACATTCTTCTTGGACACCCATGGTCTCGGCTTCACTAGACTTTCTCCATGGACAGTGGTTGTCTCTTCCCCACTATACTTTCAACTTGGACAGTGGTGGTTTCCTCACCAGAGAATCTTCTTGGACAGGCCTGGTGTCCTATTTTCTAAACTTTCTTCTTGGCCAACAGTGATCTCCTCGACACTATACATTCCTCTTAGACGGTGGAGGCTTTCTCTTCGCTATCCTTCTGGGTCAGTAATGATCTCCTTCTTGCTGTCTCTTCTCGAGAGGAGTGTTTTGGAGATGCCCAGACATTTCTTTTTTGGTGCCATGCTGTAGACTCCTGGTTATAGGTCTCAGCTTTATGTCCTACAAAGAGGACCTCCTCACCCATCACACATCTAACATCACACACAGACTGACCCTTCTCATCCCAATGACTCTCTTGACGGAACTTGTCATCACAGGGTTCACTTACTTTTTCAAACACTATGAAATATGACTTAACAGCATTGGTACCCATCACAGAGTATTGTGTGGAGGGCGGGTGTGACGTCTCACCTCTGGAGATGGCGCCCGCTGCTTGGCTTCTGGGACGTGGAGGAGCTCCATACTGCGGAGGTAATGCTGGTGCTGTCTGCGCCAATCCAGACAGTCGTACATGAGGCAGGCGACGTTCTCAAACACATCGGTGGCCCACGCCAGCTGCACGGAGCAAGGAGATTACAGTATTACTACATTACCCCGTAATACTACTATTGTATTATTACTCCACACAGCTGTATTACTGCCCTCTCATTACTACTCCACACCTGTATTACTGCCCTCTCATTATTACTCCACAGCTGTATTACTGCCCTCTTATTATTACTCCACACATGTATTACTGCCCTCTCATTATTACTGCACACAGCAGTATTACAGTCCTCTCATTATTACTCCACACACCTGTATTACAGTCCTCTCATTATTACTCCACACACCTGTATTACTGCCCTATCATTATTACTCCACACCTGTATTACTGCCCTCTCATTATTACTCCGCACCTGTATTACTGCCCTCTCATTATTACTTCACACCTGTATTACTGCCCTCTCATTATTACTCCACACCTGTATTACAGTCCTCTCATTATTACTCCACACCTGTATTACTGCCCTCTCATTATTACTCCGCACCTGTATTACTGCCCTCTCATTATTACTTCACACCTGTATTACTGCCCTCTCATTATTACTCCACACCTGTATTACAGTCCTCTCATTATTACTCCACACCTGTATTACTGCCCTCTCATTATTACTCCACACCTGTATTACTGCCCTCTCATTATTACTCCACACAGCTGTATTACTGACCTCTCATTATTACTCCACACAGCTGTATTACAGTCCTCTCATTATTACTCCACACACCTGTATTACAGTCCTCTCATTATTACTCCACACAGCTGTATTACTGCCCTCTCATTATTACTCCACACACCTGTATTACTGCCCTCTCATTATTACTCCACACCTGTATTACTGCCCTCTCATTATTACTCCACACCTGTATTACTGCCCTCTCATTATTTCTTCACACCTGTATTACTGCCCTCTCATTATTACTCAACAGACCTGTATTACTGCCCTCTCATTATTACTTCACACCTGTATTACTGCCCTCTCATTATTACTCCACACCTGTATTACTGCCCTCTCATTATTTCTTCACACCTGTATTACTGCCCTCTCATTATTACTCAACAGACCTGTATTACTGCCCTCTCATTATTACTTCACACCTGTATTACTGCCCTCTCATTATTACTCCACATCTATATTACTGCCCTCTCATTATTACTCCACACACCTGTATTACTGCCCTCTCATTATTACTCCACACCTGTATTACTGCCCTCTCATTATTACTCAACACACCTGTATTACTGCCCTCTCATTATTACTCCACACCTATATTACGGCCCTCTCATTATTACTCCACACCTGTATTACAGTCCTCTCATTATTACTCCACACAGCTGTATTACTGCCCTCTCATTATTACTCTACACTTGTATTACTGCCCTCTCATTATTACTCCACACCTATATTACTGCCCTATCATTATTACTCCACACCTGTATTACAGTCCTCTCATTATTACTCCGCACCTGTATTACTGCCCTCATTATTACTCCACACACCCTTATTACTACGCTCTCATCCTTATTCCACCCTTTCCTGACCTGCATGTCCACGTTACTCCAGTCACTGGGTTGGCTGCTTTCTTCCACCAGGTACTGCAGTCTGGCCACCTGGCTGAGGGGTGATCCTGCTTTCCCGGTGTCCAGGATGGGTTCCAGGTATTTCCAGAATGTATCCAGAGATTTCCTGAGCGTTTCCTTCCTCTGCTTCTCGGCTTCTAGAACTGAGATCATGAGATTCTCTATAACTTAGTGGGGTACAACCCCTCATATTGAGGAAGTAAGGGCACGCCCCCTTCCTGAGTCACCAGACACCTGCACCACAAGGTGCTATCAGGGGCAGGACTCCCATGTGTTGAGGGTGTAAGTGCTGATTGACACGGTCCGTGTGTCGGCCACATCTCCCGGGGCCTTTCATATTGAGGAAGTAAGGGCACGCCCCCTTCCTGAGTCACCAGACACCTGCACCACAAGGTGCTATCAGGGGCAGGACTCCCATGTGTTGAGGGTGTAAGTGCTGATTGACATGGTCCATGGGTCGGCCACATCTCCCGGGGCACTCATGTTGAGGAAGTAAGGGCACGCCCCCTTCCTGAGTCACCAGACACCTGCACCACAAGGTGCTATCAGGGGCAGGACTCCCATGTGTTGAGGGTGTAAGGGCTGATTGACACGGTCCGTATGTCGGCACTCCCCTGCATGCAGCACCCAAAGGCCCCATGTGCTTGAGACACCGGGCTCAAACAAGGAGGCATTCTGTAAGTTGTCACAGCCCCGCCCCCTCCTGCCTGGAGCTTGAGGACCTGTACAGTACCTAGGTCGGCGGTGCTCCAACCTTCAAGCTGTGACAACCAGTTTGTTCGTCCAATGAAACTTTAAGTAACCTTTTAATATAATCTCAGTTTCTTGAAATTTTTAAGATCTCTGCTTGCTGGATGTGAATGGGAATATCGATGGTTCCATCTAGAGACTTACAGAGCCGCGCATCGGCATCAACTGGACATCTTCAGGATGAATCTTAAGCTCCTTCATGTAGCATGAATGTTGCCATTCACTGACAGCAAGCAAAAATCATAAAGTAGGGGAACTAAAACACAAAATGTATAAGAAAGCTGCGGAAAGTGTCTACAAAAGAAAACTCGTCGTTCACACGCAACTTTTCTGGCAGTTATAAAAAAAGAAAATGCTATAAAAACTGCTTGCTTTTTTCTGCACACGGCGCGCGCTTCTGCTACAGTTTTACTGGTGTTTTTTTGTGAATATTTGATGGTGTTTTTTTTTCTGGTGCTTTTTCCCCTGTAAAAGAGGAGATAAAAAATGCCTGAAAAAAAGACACAACAAATGTCACCAGATTAAAAAACACCAGTAGTAAAAAAAAAAAATACTAAAAAACCCAAAGCGCTATATGTCTTCCATTTAACACTTCCCACAGACTTCCCGCTAACATCCGGAGCTGGCGCTTCTGACGTTAAAAATGGAAAAGTGCAAAAAAAACTACTGAAACCCCGTGTGTGAATTCACCCGAAGAGCCGGGAAGAGAACATTCTACATAAAAACAAAGGAGCGGAAAATATGGAAAATATGAGAAGATCGGCACCAACCGTCTGGAGCGCTGCCGGGCTCCTCCTGATCAGCCAGCGAACCGCCATATATCCGAGACGAGATCCTGATGACACTGGACACATGGACGCCGAGATCAGCCAAGAGAGCAACGATCTGCGGGTGATACACTCCAAGAACGATGATGTAGTGCTGAGCACCGTCATCAGGCTCATCATCTGCAAATACAACCGCCGGGTCAGAGGCACTACACCGCCACACACAACAGTCACCGCCACACACAACAGCCACCGCCACACACAACAGTCACCGCCACACACAACAGCCACCGCCACACACAACAGTCACCGCCACACACAACAGCCACCGCCACACACAACAGCCACCGCCACACACAACAGTCACCGCCACACACAACAGTCACCGCCACACACAGCAGTCACCGCCACACACAACAGTCACCGCCACACACAACAGTCACCGCCACACACAACAGTCACCGCCACACACAGCAGTCACCGCCACACACAACAGTCACCGCCACACACAACAGTCACCGCCACACACAACAGTCACCGCCACACACAGCAGTCACCGCCACACACAGCAGTCACCGCCACACACAACAGTCACCGCCACACACAACAGTCACCGCCACACACAACAGTCACCGCCACACACAACAGTCAAGGCCACACACAACAGTCACGGCCACACACAACAGTCACCGCCACACACAACAGTCACCGCCACACACAACAGTCACCGCCACACACAACAGTCACCGCCACACACAACAGTCACCGCCACACACAACAGTCACCGCCACACACAACAGTCACCGCCACACACAACAGTCACCGCCACACACAACAGTCACCGCCACACAACAGTCACCGCCACACACAACAGTCACCGCCACACACAACAGTCACCGCCACACACAACAGTCACCGCCACACACAACAGTCACCGCCACACACAACAGTCACCGCCACACAACAGTCACCGCACACACAACAGTCACCGCCACACACAACAGTCACCGCCACACACAACAGTCACCGCCACACACAACAGTCACCGCCACACACAACAGTCACCGCCACACAACAGTCACCGCCACACAACAGTCACCGCCACACACAACAGTCACCGCCACACACAACAGTCACCGCCACACACAACAGTCACCGCCACACACAACAGTCACCGCCACACACAACAGTCACCGCCACACACAACAGTTACCGCCACACACAACAGTAACCGCCACACACAACAGTCACCGCCACACACAACAGTCACCGCCACACACAACGGTCACCGCCACACACAACAGTCACCGCCACACACGACGGTCACCACCACACACAACAGTCACCACCACACACGACAGTCACCGCCACACACAGTAATCGCCATACACAACAGTCACCGCCACACACAACAGTCACTGCCACACACAACAGTGACCACATACTAGAGGGACGACCAGCAACTCGCAGCACTAATACTACACATAGCGCAAGTATTATAGTAGTTATATTCCTGTACATAGGAGACAGTATTATAGCAGTTATATTCCTGTACATAGGAGCAGTATTATAGTAGTTATATTCTTGTACATAGGAGCAGTATTATAGTAGTTATATTCCTGTACATAGGAGCAGTATTATAGTAGTTATATTCTTGTACATAGGAGCAGTATTATAGTAGTTATATTCCTGTACATAGGAGCAGTATTATAGTAGTTATATTCTTGTACATAGGAGCAGTATTATAGTAGTTATATTCTTGTACATAGGAGCAGTATTATAGTAGTTATATCCCTGTACAAAGGAGCAGTATTATAGTAGTTATATTCTTGTACATAGGAGCAGTATTATAGTAGTTATATTCCTGTACATAGGAGCAGTATTATAGTAGTTATATTCTTGTACATAGGAGCAGTATTATAGTAGTTATATTCTTGTACATAGGAGCAGTATTATAGTAGTTATATTCTTGTACATAGTAGACAGTATTATAGTAGTTATATTCCTTTGTCAATTTTCTTTTTATTGACGACATGAGCAAGTAATGGTACAACACTGCCTCGACAGCCACAGCAGAGGAGTCGCAGGCAGGAATAAGTGCACAATGTAGCATCAACATGTCACTTAAATACAGTAAACAGGTTTAGAGAGCGACATAACCGGGGCTGAGGGGGAGGGGAAGTAGGGACAGGTAGGGGAAAGGGGGGGGGAGAGGAGAAGGGGGAGGGGTAAGTCCATTCTGTAACAATACAGTTATAAAAGGAGAAAGAAATAAATAAATTCCCTTTGGTGTCAATATCCGCCTTAATGAGCGTAGTTGAGAGAACATGGTAGTCATGGCAAAAAAGGATGGAGAGGATGCGAGAGCCAGGTCCTAATTCGTATGGCCTGTTATTGCCCAGTTGCTGGTGCCCTTAATGCATCACTTTTGTGAGATCGCCAAGGGGCCCATAGTTTCTGGAATTTCTCGTGGGTCCCAGCTTCCCAGCTAGCTAGTTCCTCTAATCTAAAAAGGGAGTCTACTTTGGCCTCCCATTGGGCAATCGAAGGGGGGTCAGCACTAAGCCAGCGCTGCGGTATCAGCAGTCTGGCTGCCTGAAGCAGGTGAGTGGCTAGATTCCCTTTTGAGGGGGACTGTTCTGTTGTGGGAAGCCAGAGAAGAACCAGCTCAGGAGTCAGTTTTAAGGTGGTGTTCAGAACCTGGTTAATAGATGTAGAAATCCCGTCCCAATACGGTCGGAGTCTAGGGCAAGACCAGAAGATATGTAACAGCGTTCCCGCATCCTCTCCACACCGCCAACACATATCGGAATCTCGCAGCCCTTTGTTAAACAGGTATACAGGGGTGCGATACCATTGTGTAAGGACCTTGTAGGAATGTTCTTGCATTTTCACACAGCGAGAAAACCCATGAGAATGTGCATGTATCCTGAGGACGTCAGTTTCGCTGAAAACTGTTTTAAGGTCAGAGGCCCAGGTTTGAAGGTATTTCGGAGATGAGGTGGCAGGTGGTGTGTTCAGTGCCAGATATAGTAGTGAAATCATTTTCCTCTGAGGGGAAGAGGGTGTCAGCAGTTTCTCAAACCAGGTTGGGGAGGTAGTGGGTGTGCTGAACTTCGCAAGGGATTTGTGGACTGAATGTAGCTCCAAACGGTCCAAAAAGTGGGAAGATTCCCAAACATTGTGGAGCGGGTGGGTAGAAGAGAGCTTGCCGTCAATACAAGCAACAAAGTCAGATAGGTCGCACTGTGCGAACTTACTCCACACCGGGGACACCCCTTCTGCCTGTGGTCTAACTGAGAATGGGAGCAGGTCTGCAGGGATCTTGCTAGAAGGGTTGGGAAGGAGGTCACGATTTTTGTTTAACAATTTGATAACCGAGTGGGTGCCTTTAAGCAAAGTGAGTGAGTGGAAGGAAGTGGACGTTAAATCCCATAGGGACGCCCTCTGCTTGGGTGAAAGTAGCGATAGCTCCAGATCCGTGCCTCTGGTATGGTAACAGGGGACATGTAGTTGGAGCCAACGTCTGAGGTGAATGGCATGATAGTAAGTGTGGATGTCAGGCAAAGCAATGCCACCCAGGTTTCGCCGCATTATTAACTGCCTATGTTATAGTAGTTATATTCCTGTACATAGGAGCAGTATTATAGCAGTTATATTCCTGTATATAGGAGCAGTATTATAGCAGTTATATTCCTGTATATAGGAGCAGTATTATAGCAGTTATATTCTTGTATATAGGAGCAGTATTATAGTAGTTATATTCCTGTACATAGGAGCAGTATTATAGTAGTTATATTCTTGTACATAGTAGCAGTATTATAGTAGTTATATTCTTGTACATAGGAGCAGTATTATAGCAGTTATATTCCTGTACATAGGAGCAGTATTATAGTAGTTATATTCTTGTACATAGGAGCAGTATTATAGCAGTTATATTCCTGTACATAGGAGCAGTATTATAGTAGTTATATTCTTGTACATAGTAGCAGTATTATAGTAGTTATCTTCTTGTACATTGGAGGCAGTATTATAGTAGTTATATTCTTGTACATAGGAGCAGTATTATAGTAGTCATATTCTTGTACATAGGAGCAGTATTATAGTAGTTATATTCTTGTACATAGGAGACAGTATTATAGTAGTTATATTCCTGTACATAGGAGCAGTATTATAGTAGTTATATTCTTGTACATTGGAGGCAGTATTATAGTAGTTATATTCTTGTACATTGGAGGCAGTATTATAGTAGTTATATTCCTGTACATAGGAGCAGTATTATAGTAGTTATATTCTTGTACATTGGAGGCAGTATTATAGTAGTTATATTCTTGTACATAGGAGACAGTATTATAGTAGTTATATTCTTGTACATTGGAGGCAGTATTATAGTAGTTATATTCTTGTACATAGGAGCAGTATTATAGTAGTTATATTCTTGTATATAGGAGGCAGTATTATAGTAGTTATATTCTTGTACATAGGAGCAGTATTATAGTAGTTATATTCTTGTACATAGGAGCAGTATTATAGTAGTTATATTCTTGTACATAGGAGCAGTATTATAGTAGTTATATTCTTGTACATAGGAGCAGTATTATAGTAGTTATATTCTTGTACACAGGAGGCAGTATTATAGTAGTTATATTCCTGTACATAGGAGGCAGTATTATAGTAGTTATATTCTTGTACATAGGAGCAGTATTATAGTAGTTATATTCTTGTACATAGCAGCAGTATTATAGTAGTTATATTCTTGCACATAGGAGCAGTATTATAGTAGTTATATTCTTGTACATAGGAGCAGTATTATAGTAGTTATATTCATGTACATAGGAGGCAGTATTATAGTAGTTATATTCTTGTACATAGGAGCCGTATTATAGTAGTTATATTCCTGTACATAGGAGGCAGTATTATAGTAGTTATATTCTTGTACATAGGAGCAGTATTATAGTAGTTATATTCTTGTACATAGGAGGCAGTATTATAGTAGTTATGTTCTTGTACATAGGAGCAGTATTACAGTAGTTATATTCCTGTACATAGGAGCAGTATTATAGTAGTTATATTCTTGTACATAGGAAGCAGTATTATAGTAGTTATATTCCTGTACATAGGGGCAGTATTATAGTAGTTATATTCTTGTACATAGGAGCAGTATTGTAGTAGTTATATTCTTGTACACAGGAGGCAGTATTATAGTAGTTATATTCTTGTACATAGGGGGCAGTATTATAGTAGTTATATTCTTGTACATAGGGGGCAGTATTATAGTAGTTATATTCTTGTACACAGGAGGCAGTATTATAGGAGTTATATTCTTATACCTAGGAGCAGTATTATAGTAGTTATATTCTTGTATATAGGAGCAGTATTATAGTAGTTATATTCTTGTACATAGGAGCAGTATTATAGTAGTTATATTCTTATACATAGGGGCAGTATTATAGTAGTTATATTCCTGTACATAGGAGCAGTATTATAGTAGTTATATTCTTGTACATAGGAGCAGTATTATAGTATTTATATTCTTTTACACAGGAGGCAGTATTATAGTAGTTATATTCTTGTACATAGGAGCAGTATTATAGTAGTTATATTCCTGTACATAGGAGCAGTATTATAGTAGTTATATTCTTGTACATAGGAGCAGTATTATAGTAGTTATATTCTTGTACATAGGAGCAGTATTATAGTAGTTATATTCTTGTACACAGGAGGCAGTATTATAGTAGTTATATTCTTGTACATAGGAGCAGTATTATAGTAGTTATATTCTTGTACATAGGAGCAGTATTATAGTAGTTATATTCCTGTACATAGGAGCAGTATTATAGCAGTTATATTCTTGTACATAGGACCAGTATTACAGTAGTTATATTCTTGTACATAGGAGCAGTATTATAGTAGTTATATTCTTGTACATAGGAGCAGTATTATAGTAGTTATATTCTTGTACATAGGAGGCAGTATTATAGTAGTTATATTCTTGTACATAGGAGCAGTATTATAGTAGTTATATTCTTGTACATAGGAGGCAGTATTATAGTAGTTATATTCTTGTACACAGGAGGCAGTATTATAGTAGTTATATTCTTGTACATAGGAGCAGTATTATAGTAGTTATATTCTTGTACATAGGAGGCAGTATTATAGTAGTTATATTCTTGTACATAGGAGCAGTATTATAGTAGTTATATTCTTGTACATAGGAGCAGTATTATAGTAGTTATATTCTTGTACATAGGAGGCAGTATTATAGTGGTTATATTCTTGTACACAGGAGGCAGTATTATAGTAGTTATATTCTTGTACATAGGAGGCAGTATTATAGTGGTTATATTCTTGTACACAGGAGGCAGTATTATAGTAGTTATATTCCTGTACATAGGAGGCAGTATTATAGTAGTTATATTCTTGTACATAGGAGGCAGTATTATAGTGGTTATATTCTTGTACACAGGAGGCAGTATTATAGTAGTTATATTCTTGTACATAGGAGCAGTATTATAGTAGTTATATTCCTGTACATAGGAGGCAGTATTATAGTAGTTATATTCTTGTACATAGGAGCAGTATTATAGTATTTATATTCTTGTACACAGGAGGCAGTATTATAGTAGTTATATTCTTGTACATAGGAGCAGTATTATAGTAGTTATATTCTTGTACACAGGGGGCAGTATTATAGTAGTTATATTCTTGTACATAGGAGCAGTATTATAGTAGTTATATTCTTGTACATAGGAGCAGTATTATAGTAGTTATATTCCTGTACATAGGAGGCAGTATTATAGTAGTTATATTCTTGTACATAGGAGCAGTATTATAGAAGTTATATTCTTGTACACAGGAGGCAGTATTATAGTAGTTATATTCTTGTACATAGGAGCAGTATTATAGTAGTTATATTCTTGTACATAGGAGCAGTATTATAGTAGTTATATTCCTGTACATAGGAGGCAGTATTATAGTAGTTATATTCTTGTACATAGGAGCAGTATTATAGTAGTTATATTCTTGTACACAGGAGGCAGTATTATAGTAGTTATATTCTTGTACATAGGAGCAGTATTATAGTAGTTATATTCTTGTACATAGGAGCAGTATTATAGTAGTTATATTCCTGTACATAGGAGGCAGTATTATAGTAGTTATATTCTTGTACATAGGAGCAGTATTATAGTAGTTATATTCCTGTACATAGGAGCAGTATTATAGTAGTTATATTCTTGTACATAGGAGCAGTATTATAGTAGTTATATTCTTGTACACAGGAGGCAGTATTGTAGTAGTTAGCGTTAAAACAGTAAAAGATCTGCTGTATTCTACTTGCCTATATACATGTTGGTGTCTTCTTCTTCCCCTCTGCGTTTGAGAGCGGTGTCTTTCTTTATAGCAGGTGGAGCATCTGGAACTTTTTTCCCTTTTGGTTTTGCAGAACCCTTTGCACTGGAAGGTTTAGCTTTAGGACTCTTTATGGCCTTCTGTTTCAATTTGTCTTCTGGCAGCTAATGTAGAGCAAAGAAATATCAGTATATTTAAATCAATTTACATCTATTTTTATATATTTATAATTATATCTATCTAAAGAACAAATAAGCTTCACAAAGGCCCCATTGAGCTGGGCTGAAACGTTGTGACTGGGGTAATAAACGGCTCCACCACCCTCACCTTCCTTGGAGTGCTGCCTCATTATTTGTTCTTTGGACATTATTTGTGGATTCGTACCTGGAAACTATGAA
>CM065591.1:4777941-5041804 GCA_033119425.1 Bufotes viridis | reverse complement strand
GGACAGTATTTTTCCTGTTGCTTCAATATCCATATAAATATTAGCAGATAAATGATCGGATTATAGATTTTTAAGGTCCAAATTGCACCAAGTAATAAAGGTTTGGGGTAATCTACAGACAGTGTAGTGCCATAGAGGTGAATGGAGAGGTGTCGGTGCATCGTCTGCTCTATGTTCACTTTAGGGGTCCTGTCCTCTAGATAGGAGCTGGTCCCTGCACCCATCTGAGGGTGTATCCTAGTGACAGGCCGTCAATGTCCCTTTAAATAATACAGTGACCCGATTTATTTCTAGCGGATGTGATCGTGTTACCGTCATTTCCTGTATGTTACATGCAGAAGGATTCTCGGGGCTGTGCACCATTTTGAGTTCAGCTCAGGAGCCACTTACCCAGAATCCCTCCCTGCGGCCGCTGAGTCTCCCTCCACTGTAGCCAGGCCAGGGCTTGTTTCTGGTGCAGGAGCAGCGGGACCTGGAATATGAAGCCGACGTTAGACTGCTGATACAGGGAGAGGTGTGGGGGCCACAGCTGGGGCCAATGTGTCACCTTCAGGCCTCGGGGGTCCTCCGTGGTGCTCTCTGGGCCGGGGCAGGACTCCAGGCTCTTGTGGAGGTGGTCGATGGTCTCGCTTGTCGCATTTCTAACAGCAAAGAGCTTTTCTTCCGTCATTCTCCCGCCGTACAGACTCTGCCACTGCGGGGCCACTGAGGAGACAGCCGATAAGAAAGAGTCCTGAGGGCGGAGCATCAGCAACAAAATGGCGGAGCACCGCCGATCACACCAGAATATTCATCAATGTAAGGGAACTACAACAGCCAGCATGTCCTGACAGCTGCAATGATGGCAGTGTCAGTAAACTTCAGATCCTAGGACATGATGGGAGTTGTAGTGAGGGGAGGACTCCTGCGATCATGTGAGTAATACGTGTTAGAGGCGGTGGTGGGAAGTATATACGTGTCATATCCGGACCACAGCGCCCCCGCGGACCCCCCCGCCACTCACCCCCATACTGGCTGCTGTAGTTCTGGCTCATGGTTAACCCTTGGAGGCCCAGGTCACTGGGAGGAAGCTCATGGAAGCTCAAAGGCTTTACCCCTCGATTTCCCTCCGCTGGGCCGGCTCTGCTCAACACGTTGCCAGGGTCAGGCTTTGGTCTCATCTCTGCACCACTACCTGGAAGAGTAGAAGAATGTTAAGACAAACAGTCACCCACTACTGCTCCAGCCCCGACTACTGCGGCCCCTGCTGGGCCCACCCCTCCCCTAACAAGACCACCCACCGGCCCCGACCTCCCCCGGCAGCAGGCCGCCGGCTCCCCCCCGGCAGCAGGCCGCCCCCCCCCCCGGCAGCAGGCAGCCGGCCCCGACCTCCCCCGGCAGCAGGCCCTGACCTCCCCCGGCAGCACCATCCCCCGCCCTTCCCTGACAACACCCACCAGTCCCATCCCCCACTCCCTCGGCATCACCCACGGCCCCAACAGAATCATCCCCTGGTCCAGTTCTCCGCTTACAGTGATCTCCCCCCCCAATGCCTCCCTTTGCCAGCCCTGTCTTCAGCCCTTTCCTTGCCCAGTCCACACCTAAGCACCCGCTCTCGGCCTCGTCCTCTCCTGATGCTGCCCCTCCCTGGCCCAGTCCTCCTCTGAAGTCACCGTCCAATGGCCCTGCCCTTCTGACACCGTCCTCACCTGAAGCTGCTCGTCTCCCAACCCTGTCCTCAGTTGATGCCACCCGTGCCCACCACCATCGTTACCTGGTTGGATCACAGCCTGGCTAGAGAGAGACAGAGACCCGAGTGCATCTTCCAGGTCCTGCACCTGTTTCAGGAGTCGTACGCCCCCATCTGGCAGCGCCTTCAGGTTTACAGACGCCACAGTGGCCTAAAATACATGAGGGATAAAAGTCAATGATGTCACTGGGGGCGGAGTCAATAAGGACTAAAGACAGAGGACGACGACCAGGGTGAAACTGAGGAGGTCAGTGAACTCAAGGGGCCCTGCCGCACCTTACCACACCATAGGGAGATCCTCACCTTCTTCTGCTGCAGCTGAGCGGAGAGTATGGCGTGCTGGGCGGCTGAGCTCGGGCCATCTGCCTGCGGGGTGAAGCCTGGGAAGGAGGTGATGGTTCTCTGCTTGCCTCCTCCTGATGTCCTCAGAGATGTCATCTTATCCTTTCCAGGCTGGGAACTCACAAACACAACGTCCTCATCGTCTGCAGGTTCCTGCCTGGGCTCTGATGGTGAAATGCTGGTGACCGTCGAGGACTCTCCGTCCTCC
This sequence comes from Bufotes viridis, assembly GCA_033119425.1. Taxonomy (NCBI): domain Eukaryota; kingdom Metazoa; phylum Chordata; class Amphibia; order Anura; family Bufonidae; genus Bufotes; species Bufotes viridis. Next base: position 5,039,525 of record CM065591.1, on the reverse strand, counting down.
TGAACCATCTCCTCTGGAAGCTTCTTCTTTATCTTGAGCCCAGCCGGCAGCTCCTTCTCTCTCCACCCCTGAAACGATGGTTCACTGTCCTCCACAACCTTCTGTCCACCATCGCTGGCAGGCTGGGTCCTCCAGTCCTCCATAGTGGTCGCTCTGCCCTCAGACGTTCTCCCTGGCTTCTCTCCGTTATCAGCTTCACAGACCTTCCTCCCTCGGTCACTACTGAGACCTGTCGCATTGTTCTGGGGCCTCGTCTCCTCGCCGCTGTTCTTCAAGCCCTGATTGGACGTCTTCTCCTTCAAACTTCTCCTTGCTCTATCATCATTGGGATGAAGAACCTCTTGGCGCTTTGCCTCTTCGCCGCTCTTTGTCCGGATCTTGTCAGCCTTTTTCTCTCTGCTCTTCGTCCGGATCTCGTCAGCCTTTTCCTCTCCGTTCTTCCTCCGGATCTCGTCAGCCTTTTCCTCTCCGTTCTTCCTCCGGATCTCCTCAGCCTTTTCCTCTCCGTTCTTCCTCCGGATCTCCTCAGCCTTTTCCTCTCTGCTCTTCGTCCGGATCTTGTCAGCCTTTTCCTCTCCGTTCTTCTTCCGGATCTTGTCAGCCTTTTCCTCTCTGCTCTTCCTCCGGATCTCCTCAGCCTTTTCCTCTCCGTTCTTCCTCTGGTTCTCGGCAGCCTTTACCTCGCCGCTCTCCTCAGAGCTGCGCTTCCGCTCCTCGCTGACCTGTTTCCAGGTGCCAAGTCTGGGATCATCGTTGATCACTTTGAAGGGATTCCTCTGAGGTTTCTCCGTCTTCTCTGCAGGAAGGTCGCACCTCGCGGTCACTTTGCACTTCGGCTCCTGGAAGAAGAGGACACGGGGTGAATGTTGCGCCCCTCCTCCATTTTATCATCAAGAAATCCAGAGACAACCAACAAAGCTGCCATCATGGCCCCCCGAGATCTGCCACAGAAGTGCTGCGCCAGTACATGGCAGACACACAGCCAACCCTGGGAGCAGTGACAGCGTCCTGGACACAGGCTCAGGAGGAAGCTGGACAACCCTCGGGATCCACCTGCGATGAAGACCTGGTAAGTACTTACCTGACAGACTGCACCGGCGCTGCGGTTCTCCTGGCCAGGCTCTACTGTCCCGCTGCAGCCAATCACTGGTCTTGTTGGATGCAGCACTGAGGCCAGTGGTTGGCTGCAGCTGCACAGTAGAGCCTGCCCGGGAGACTCAGGTAAGTACTTACCACCTCTTTATTTCAGGCAGATCCGGAGGGTTCTCCCGCTTTCTCCGGAGACCGGACATCCCCCGTAATGGGCCGTTACCTCCTTCCAGGGGACGTTGCCGCAGAACTTCTTCCCCTCACTCTTCATACAGCGATAAAACAACCTGCGGAGATCGTTGGAATCATCATCACCCCCATCATCATCATCACCCTCATCAGGCACTTCTCCTACAGGACGGCGGTCTCACCTGTAGCTCCCGGGGTCCTGCTTCACCAGAGCCTGCAGGTCCAGCTGAGCGTCGTCATGGAGCAGACAGTGCGATGGCGGGAGCCTGGAACAGGGGAGACAGTGTTACCGGCAGCCGCCATCACCTGCCCCTCCCCTGATGTAGCATTCACCCCCCCCCCTTACTCTGTGAGCCGGGTAAACGGGCAGGCCTGGCCGCGGTTGGCTGGGCAGACGTAGAAGCTCCTCCCCTTGTTGGGCCCTTCACGGGTCCCAGTTTTCAGCAGACAAACAGCACCTGAAGAACGGACACAACGATGGTCACATGACTAGTGGACGACCAGTCAGCAATGGCCGCCATGTCAGCGACTGCTCTGCAGGTACTCACCGTGCTCAGGGCAGCGAACCTTCTCCATGACGTCACCAAGGAATCAGGAACGAACTGCGGGGAAAAAACACACAGGTCACGGCGCAGGAGGCAGGGCCACCGCTCCCCAAAAATATCGGACAACCGGACACAGCGTGATGTCACACAAGTCAATATGACGTCACCCCACTAGTCACAGCTGGAAAGGAAGCAGGGATTTGTGTTCAGAAGCATAGACATCCCTGCTTCAGTTCCTGCCTGTGGCCCCTGACGCTCTCCGGGGGCCCCGGTACACACAGTCTCACCTCTACCAGCCCGGATCCACAAAAGTTTCTGAGCTCCAGCAAATGAGAATGCGGCTGACTGCATGACAATGACGTCACTAAGTCATCAGCCAATCACCTTTGAGAGCAGCGAGACGTCAGTGATTTCAAATCGCGGGAGCGACCCTTACATGCACCGGGCTTTGTGTCCCGCGTGCGGCGTCAAGCAGCCAATCACACAGCGCCCCCTTACCCATCGTCCCGCCCCCACACCAATAGTTGACTGCGAACAGTATGATTGACGTTTAAACCAGCTAATCAGCGCACAGACCGCACCAGCTACAAGAGGCCAACTGTAATTCCCAGTTATGTCTCCAAACACGGCTCCAGTAACCCATTACAACGGGCGCCATATTTGCTAAGGAATGACGGTGTTATTAAAAGTTTAGCTTCAAGAAAATGGCACTTGTACCGGGGACACCAGGGAAAATAGCTGCGGGAACGCTGTGAATTGTGACGGGAGACAGACAGCCCTGATTTGTTTACCTGCTGCGGCACGTGACCCGGTTACCACGGTGACGGTCCGCATGATGTCTAGTGAGACAGGTGAGTAGAGTCCATTCAGGAGTCTGGGCGAGAAAGTGACAGAATCTTCTCCGCCATGACAGGACTCCAACGGAAATCCCCTGCCGTTACCGCAATGTGCGTGAAGACGTTGTTGGATGAAGCGGCCATGTTTTTCTAATTATGTACTGCTAATTTAACCCTTTCGGATCAGTTTCGCCCCATGCATTCTGACTCGAAAAGGATCCGCTCAGAATGCGTCAGTTTGCCTCCGTTCACCATTCCACTCTGGAGCGTTTTGTGGCACCCGATGAAGCGGAGCCAAACGGATCGGTCCTGGCACACAATGTCAGTCAATGGAGACGGATCAGTTCTCTCTGACACAATAGAAAACGGATCGACTTTCAGTGGAGTTCAAGACGGATCCGTCACAGCTATAGAAGACAGAATACACTTGGATCCGTTTATGACGGACGCATGCGGTTGTATTATTGTAAAGGAAGCGTTTTTGAAGATTCATGACGGATTCGCGAAAAGCGCGAGTGTGAAAGTAGCTACTTATCCAAGGCCTTTCTGCGATTGTTTTCTCGTCACACATTGTACTTCATGATAGTCATACATTTGAGTCAATATATTTCATCTTTAGTTATGAAAAAATCCCAAATGTACCAAAAATTTTGAAAAATTCGTAATTTTTTAAATTTCAATTTCTCTGCTTTTAAAACAGAAAGTGATACCTCATAAAAAATTGATTCCTTAACATTCCCCAGATGTCCGATTTCTAATGAGATCATTTTTTTGACATTTAGATGCAATTTTTAGATTTTCTTAAAACTTTCAAAAACCCATTTTTTGAAAGGACCAACTCTGATATTGAGTCCCTTTTAGGGGTTTACATGATAGAAATTGCCAATAAATGGCCCCATTTCAGAAACTACAAACCTCAAGTTACTCAAAACTGATTTTACAAACTTTGTTAACCCTTTGGGTGTTCCAAAAGAATTAAATGAAAATAGAGGTGGAAAATAAAAATTTACCTTTTTTGGCAGATTTTCAATTTTTATCCATATTTTCCTGTAACACAGCAAGAGTTAACAGCTAAATAAAAGTCGATATCTCTTACCCTGATTCTGCGGTTTACAGAAACACCTCATATGTGGCCGTGAACTGTTGTACGGGCACACGGCAGGGCGCAGAAGGGAAGGAACGCCATTTGGATTTTGGAGGGCAGATTTCACAGGAATAATTTTCATGCGCCATGTTGCAATTGAAGACCGCCTGATGCATCGCTACAGTAAAAAATCCCCCAAAGTGACCCCATTCTGCTCTCAAGGAATATTTCAAGGCATGGGGTGAGCACTTTGGCCCCAAAGGTGTTCCATAGAATTAGGAAACACTTGACTGTGAAAATGAAAAATCACATTTTTTCTAGAAAAAAATGACGTTACGCTAAAATTTTTGACTTTCACAAGGGTTTAAAGGAGAAAATGCACCCCAGTATGTGTTCCCCATGTTCTCCCCATTCAGGAAACGCCCCATATGTGCTCGTAGCCGGCTGTACAGGCACACGGCAGGGCTCTCGAGGCAAAGTGCAAAATATGGTTGCTGCAGGCCTGAGTAAACTGACATGGATTTTAGCTGCCACGTCACATAAAAAAATTTCCTGAGAACCCCGAGAAGTGACCCCATTTTGGAAAGAGCGCCCCCGTACGAACATTGTAAGTGGTGTAAAGGGTACTTTTCAGCCAACAGGTGTCTCACAGGAATAAATATGTAGTGGTTGGTGAGAAGCCCCGCGGACTAAACCAGAGATACAAGGAGGTAAAACTGCAGGGCGCATAAAGGATGAGCGGTGGATTCTGAGGCGCTCCTGCAGGCACAGGGCAGGTTTCGCTGTGGTAAATGGGGTCCCTCCTAATACCCCTTTTTAAACACACTGCATCTTTTTTGAGTCCTTCCCTTCCTCGCTGTCTGGGGGGCTTCACCTGGGAAATGTCCTGGTACAACACGGGCACCATGACCTCCCTCTTCTTCTTGGTTTGGAAGAATTAGGGCCTTGATCACTACTTCTCGAAAGTGAAGAAATGTTCCTGTGTGTCCGCTAGACTTATATAGCGCGTACGCATTGTACATCGCCGTCTGTACGAGGTGCACGGCCGGCTTTTTGTAACACCTTTGTTTTTCGGGTGGCACTGTAGGGCTTCCGAAGTTAATCTGAAAGATCCACCGCTCCCATGTGCCTGCTGTAGTCCAGGATACAAACTGGTTTGGGGGTTGTGGTACCTCATACAGTTGCAGGGGAGCTGACGTTAGTGTGAATGGTGGTCAGTACGAGGACGTCCCTCTTGTCCTTAACCCCCAGCATGTTCTCACGGAGGAGAGCCCTACTTTCACCCGTTCTCAGTGGTTGCCCTACCAGGGATATAGGGAGGCCTCTCTGATTTATGCGCTTTGTGCCGCACACCACAGTACCTCTGGCAGTTAGGAACCTGAATAGGGGTACGCTGGTATAATAGTTCTCCACATGGAGGTGGTGACCCCGATCCAGCAGTGGGTGCAGTAAGTCCCACAGCATCTTCCCACTAACTCCTAGGATGGGGGGGGGGGGGTTCTATCCAGGAATCTTTCCCTTCATAAACCCGGAACCTATAGGTCTACCCGGAGCGACTCTCACAGAGTTTATACATCTTTATGCCATACCTTGCTCGCTTGCTGGGCAGGTACTGGCGGAATCTAACCCTCCCCTTGAAATGTACCAGGGACTCATCTACACAGATATTTTGGTCTGGGGTGTACACTTCAGCTGAAGTGATCAAGGACCGGCCTAATTTAAAAAAGCCGATCAAATGTTGGGTGATTTGGGGGCAGACACTGTGCATTATCGTTATAATGCAAAAACTTCAGAATCAACTCAAATCTATTCCGGGCCGTGGAGTTACTGAATATCGGAGTGTGGTACAAGACATCCGCAGCCCAATACTGTCTAAAGTCCCATGTGCAGCACGAACCCCCAGAACAGAAGATTTTCATTTCTGCTGCTGTAACTGGGGTCCTGCGTATGGCGATGTGGGGTTCTGGGTAATAAACTGCTGGGCATATACATTTCTTTGGGCCACGATAAAAACTAAATCTCCACTGAAAAAGATTTAGAAAAAATCAATTTCTGTGAAGGCCGTGCAGTCAATTTGGATTCCAGAGTTTCCCACAAACTAGGGAATTTGGGGCTGATAATCGTCAGGCGGTGGGGTCCCTCTGGGGTCCCTGGGGGGCTGCCTCCGCTGCTACCCTGGGGCGCCTTCTAGAGGGTCCCTCATCACCGGATGATGAGGGGAAGAGGAAAGTGGCGTCCTCTTCTCCCTCGCTGGCAGTCTCAGTATCGGAGGCAAGCATGGCGTACACCTCTTCAGACGAGTACATTCTCCGGGACATTTTTATTTTTGTGTGTGTGTAAAGTGTCAGGGAGGTGTATGAAATGATTTCACACGTGAGGCGGCTTGTAATACATTTCCAATAGGATTAAGGGGAAGGAAAAAAAAAGAGAATAAAAAATAAAGAAAAAGATAAGAAATGAATATAAAAATTTAGGGGAAAAAAGCCGCCTACTGGAATTTTTTTTAAAATCAGCAGAGGTGGGCCGTGGCCTGGCGCGGCATGTGAGGAGACACTAAAGCTAGCTCTCCCGGACGAGAATCCTGTAATCCTCCTGCATCCGTTCAGAATAGAGATATGCTGGTCTCTAAACACAGCGAACGGACGCACTAAAAGTCGGCCAAGCCGGGCATCCCCATTATGAAGGAGAGGGAGAGGAAGGAGAGCGGAGCGGCGGCGCGCTCCAAGCAAGATAGCGTAGAGGCAGGAGTGAAGCCAACAGAGATAGCAGCGCGATTAGAGAAATTCGGAAGACTTACACCCCCGATGAGTCACAGGGGGGGTCGCAGAGAGCTGGGTGTACTCGCCGCTTAGCGCCAGAGAAAATAATAGAGAGCCAGGGGCTGATGGAGAGGCGGCACTGACTATGGTGGCTGGAGCTGGAGAAAGTAATGCAGAGCTTCCACAGATAGCTGCAGAACCCACCATCAAAGGTGGATTCAGAGCGGCCACTAACTGCAGCAAAGCACTTAACACCCACATGGCGAGCTTGCCAGAAAATACGTCCTTTATCACACATGATCTCAGAAAGGTCTCGGAGAGAATTAAAGAAGTGGAAGATCGGGTCAGCTGCTTGGAAGACAAAATGTCTCCTTTAAGAAAAGACCTTGATGTTCCCTACCTGCTAAACAAGGCGGACGATTTGGAAAACATGCTCCGCAGGAATAACCTGTGTGTACCAGAAAACAAACGGAAGGAACGAATGCCGCAGTTTTCTTTCAGCAGTGGCTGATTGAGAAGTTTGGAAAAGACGCTCTGTCCAACATGTTTGCTATTGAAAGAGCTCACGGAGTGCCATTCCGCTCACCACCACCAGGGGCCCCTCCAAGACCGATCCTGATTAAACTGCTGCACTTTAAAGAAAGAGATGTCATCCTAAGAAAAGCAAGAGACCATGAGGATCTGCTAAAAAATGACAGAAAAGTGCTCATATTCCCAGATTTTTCAGCAGAAGTACTGAAGAAAAGAGAAAAATATGCAGAAGTGAAAAGTCGCCTGAGGGAACACCAGCTACCGTACTCCATGTTATACCCACCCAAGTTAGGAGTGCCGGCAGAAGGAAAGGTTCACATCTTTGATACGGCCAGTACGGCAGCGGTGCACACAAACCAGCCGGGGACTCCTGAAACATCATCTGGATGATCCCCTGGTGCAGAGACGAAAAGTGGATCTAACTTAGATGTCGGGTGGACAGTTCCCAGGGATGTTGAGAATATCAAGGGGATGGTGTCTTTAGTTTAAAATACGGCAGGAAAGAATGGGACTTTGGTTTAATGGCAAAATGTGCTACAGTATGTTATATGTTATTGTACCAAGTCAGGTAACATAGGATGCATATATGTTCTTTATGCCAGATGGAAGTGGAATAGCCTAGGATCTATCATAGCTATCTCAGGTATTAGATAACCTTACGTTGCGCACGGTCGCTGGGTATATTTGTGTTATACTGTCCCCAGTACCAGTTATGGCATCCACACCGCCCCCAGTATCAGCTATGGCGTCCACATCGACCCGAGTACCAGCTATGGCACCCACAACGCCATCAGGACCAACTATGGTGGCCACACCTCTTCCAGTACAAACTATGGCGTTCACACCGCCCCCAGTCCCAGCTATGGCGTCCACGCCGCCTCCAGTACCAGCTATTGTGCCCATGCCGTCCATAGTACCAGCTATGGCGTCCACCCGTCCCCACTACCAGCTATGGCGCTCACACCATCCCCAGTACCAGCTATGGTGTCCACATTGCCCCCAGTACCTGCTACGATGCTCACACTGCCCCTAATACCAGCTATGGTACCCACACCGCCACCAGTACCAGCTATGGCATCCACACCACCCCGAGTACCAGCTATGCTGTCCACACCGCCCCCAGTACCACCTATGGCGTCCATACCACCCCCATTACCAGCTATTTTGTCCACACTGCTTCCAGTACCAGCTATGGTGGCCACACCTCCCCCAGTTCAAACTATGGCATCCACACCGCCCCCAGTACCAGGTATGGCGTCTACTCCACCTCTAATACCAGCTATGGCGCCCACACTGCTTCAAGTATCAGCTATGGTTTCCACATCACCCCCAGTACCAGCCCACACTGCCCCCAGTACTAGCTATGGTGTCCACACCGCCCCCAGTACCAGCTATGGCGTCCACACTGCCCCCAGTACCAGCTATGGCGTCCACACCGCTCCCAGTACCAGCTATGATGTCCACACCTCCACCAGTACCAGTTATTGCTCCCACACAGCCCCTAGTCCCAGCTATGATGTCCACACCTTCCCCAGTACCAGCTATGGAGCCCACACCGTCCCGTACCAGCTATGGAGCCCACACCGTCCCCAGTACCAGCTATGGAGCCCACACCGTCCCCAGTACCAGCTATGGCGTCCACACCGCCCCCAGTTTCAGCTATGGCTTCCACACCGCTCCCAGTACCAGCTATGACGCTCACACCACCTCCAGTGCCATCTATGGTGTCCACACTGCCCCCAGTACCTGTTATGTCCCCCACACCATCCCCAGTACCAGCTATGGCGTCCACACCGCTCCCAGTACCAGCTATGATGTCCACACCTCCACCAGTACCAGTTATTGCTCCCACACAGCCCCTAGTCCCAGCTATGATGTCCACACCTCCCCCAGTACCAGCTATGGAGCCCACACCATCCCCAGTACCAGCTATGGAGCCCACACCGTCCCCAGTACCAGCTATGGAGCCCACACCGTCCCCAGTACCAGCTATGGCGTCCACACCGCCCCCAGTTTCAGCTATGGCTTCCACACCGCTCCCAGTACCAGCTATGACGCTCACACCAACTCCAGTGCCATCTATGGTGTCCACACTGCCCCCAGTACCTGTTATGTCCCCCACACCATCCCCAGTACCAGCTATGACGTCCACACCACCTTAGTACCAGCTATGGCATCCACACCGCCCCTAGTACCAGCTATGGTGTCTACACCGCCCCCAGTTTCAGCTATGGCATTCACACTACCCCTAGTACCTAGTTATGGTGTCCATACTGTCCCCAGTACCAGCTATGGCATCCACACCGCCCCTAGTACCAGTTAGGGCATCCACAACGCTCCCAGTACCAGCTATGGTGTCCACTCCACCCTTCATACCAGTTATGGCGTCTGCACCGCCCCCAGTATTGTATATATATATATATATAAAATGTGTGTTGCATGTGTATGGTGCATGTATGATGTGTGTACTGGTCACCAGGGTGGTGAAGGTGACTGTATCAGCCGTCCGTCTGTGTGCAGTATATATGTTGTGCCCTATGCAGGTTGTAGTACTGCCCATCACCAGGAGGGGGCAGCATCACCCTCCATTTCATTTTGATCTCTGCTTATCTTTTTGGTTATGACAGATGATTAGAGGGGAACATCAGGGGGCGCAGGTATGTTGCTGTACAGTCGCCTCTGCTAACGTCAGGCAGGGCACAGGCTGCCATGTCAGTGAAAGGAAGGTGGCTGAGTGTGAGCCGTGCAGTGTGTATAGGTGGCATCGCAGGTATGTTGCTGTACAGTCGCCTCTGCTAACGTCAGGCAGGGCACAGGCTGCCATGTCAGTGAAAGGAAGGTGGCTGAGTGTGAGCAGTTCAGTGTGTATAGGTGGCATCGCAGGTATGTTGCTGTACAGTCGCTTCTGATCCATCTTCTGCACCACTGTGTGAACTCTCCTCAGAGAACATGGTGTATTTCGCTGGACCCATAGGGTCAGGTTCTGGAGTTCTACAGAGCTGGAGGTGTCAGTGATGTCTCCAGGTGAGATCATCGCCGACCTCAGGAGTGTAAGACAGGAACCCCCGGGCCATGTGATGTCATCCGGAAATTACTGCGACTGACAGGAAATACACTCACAGGGATCGGAGATGGATGTACTAAGAATCGGTGACCTCATCCTGCACAGGTGGACAGCTGCTCTGGACCCCTCCCCACACGTATCACACAGCGCCCCCTTACTGGACACAGTTGGTGGTAAAACATCAGCCTCAGCGGCCCCAGCACTGTTTGTGGGTGAGAATAGCCTTCTATTGATGGGAGTGAGAATAAAAATAGAGTACACATGGAGACGTCCATCTAGTGTGAACCGATAATCAGACGCTGCTGTGTGCACGAGACATGGGACACTGCTGTGTGCACGAGACATGGGACACTGCTGTGTGCACGAGACACGGGACACTACTGTGTGCACAAGACACAGGACACTGCTGTGTGAACAAGACACGGGACACTGCTGTGTGCACGAGACATGGGACACTGCTGTGTGCACGAGACATGGGACACTGCTGTGTGCACGAGACATGGGACACTGCTGTGTGCACCAGACATGGGACACTGCTGTGTGCACAAGACATGGGACACTGCTGTGTGCACGGGACACGTGACACTGCTGTGTGCACAAGACATGGGACACTGCTGTGTGCACAAGACATGGGACACTGCTGTGTGCACGAGACACGGGACACTACTGTGTGCACGAGACATGGGACACTGCTGTGTGCACGAGACATGGGACACTGCTGTGTGCACGAGACATGGGACACTGCTGTGTGCACGAGACATGGGACACTGCTGTGTGCGCGAGACATCGCTCACTGCTGTGTGCACGAGACATGGGACACTGCTGTGTGCACGAGACATGGGACACTGCTGTGTGCACGAGACATGGGACACTGCTGTGTGCACGAGACATGGGACACTGCTGTGTGCACGAGACATGGGACACTGCTGTGTGCACGAGACACGTGACACTGCTGTGTGCACAAGACATGGGACACTGCTGTGTGCACGGGACACGTGGCACTGCTGTGTGCACAAGACATGGGACACTGCTGTGTGCACAAGACACGGGACACAACAGGACACTGCTGTGTGCACAAGACACAGGACACTGCTGTGTGCACAAGACACGGGACACTGCTGTGTGCATGAGACACGGGACACTGCTGTGTGTACAAGACACAGGACACTGCTGTGTGCACAAGACACGGGACACTGCTGTGTGCACAAGACACGGGACACTGCTGTGTGCACAAGACACGGGACACTGCTGTGTGCACGAGACATGGGACACTGCTGTGTGCACGAGACATGGGACACTGCTGTGTGCACGAGACATGGTACACTGCTGTGTGCACAATACATGGGACACTGCTGTGTGCACAAGACATGGTACACTGCTGTGTGCACAAGACATGGTACACTGCTGTGTGCACGAGACATGGGACACTGCTGTGTGCACAAGACACGGAACACTGCTGTGTGCACAAGACACGGGACACTGCTGTGTGCACAAGACACGGGACACTGCTGTGTGCACAAGACACGGAACACTGCTGTGTGCACAAGACACGGGACACTGCTGTGTGCACGAGACATGGGACACTGCTGTGTGCACGAGACATGGGACACTGCTGTGTGCACGAGACATGGGACACTGCTGTGTGCACGAGACATGGTACACTGCTGTGTGCACAATACATGGGACACTGCTGTGTGCACAAGACATGGTACACTGCTGTGTGCACAAGACATGGTACACTGCTGTGTGCACGAGACACAGAACACTGCTGTGTGCACGAGACACGGGAAACTGCTGTGTGAACAAGACACGGGACACTGCTGTGTGCACAAGACACGGAACACTGCTGTGTGCACAAGACACGGGACACTGCTGTGCGCACAAGACACGGGACACTGCTGTGCGCACGAGACATGGCTCACTGCTGTGTGCACGAGACATGGTTCACTGCTGTGTGCACGAGACACGGTTCACTGCTGTGTGCACGAGACATGGGACACTGCTGTGTGCACAATACATGGGACACTGCTGTGTGCACGAGACACGGCTCACTGCTGTGTGCACGAGACACGGGACACTGCTGTGTGCACGAGACACGGGACACTGCTGTGTGCACGAGACATGGCTCACTGCTGTGTGCACGAGACATGGCTCACTGCTGTGTGCACGAGACATGGGACACTGCTGTGTGCACGAGACATGGCTCACTGCTGTGTGCACGAGAAATGGGACACTGTTGTGTGCACGAGACATGGTTCACTGCTGTGTGCACGAGACATGGGACACTGCTGTGTGCAGGAGACACGGGACACTGCTGTGTGCACAAGACACGGGACACTGCTGTGTGAACAAGACACGGGACACTGCTGTGTGCGCGAGACATGGGACACTGCTGAGTGCGCGAGACACGGAACACTGCTGTGTGCGCGAGACATCGCTCACTGCTGCGTGCACGAGACATGGGACACTGCTGTGTGCACGAGACATGGTACACTGCTGTGTGCACAATACATGGGACACTGCTGTGTGCACAATACATGGGACACTGCTGTGTGCACGAGACATGGGACACTGCTGTGTGCACGAGACATGGGACACTGCTGTGTGCACGAGACATGGTACACTGCTGTGTGCACAAGACATGGCTCACTGCTGTGTGCACGAGACATGGCTCACTGCTGTGTGCACGAGACATGGCTCACTGCTGTGTGCACGAGACATGGCTCACTGCTGTGTGCACGAGACATGGGACACTGCTGTGTGCTCGAGACATGGGACACTGCTGTGTGCACGAGACATGGGACACTGCTGTGTGCACGAGACATGGGACACTGCTGTGTGCACGAGACATGGGACACTGCTGTGTGCACGAGACACGGGACACTGCTGTGTGCGCGAGACATGGGACACTGCTGTGTGCACGAGACATCGGCTCACTGCTGTGTGCACGAGACATGGGACACTGCTGTGTGCACGAGACATGGGACACTGCTGTGTGCACAAGACACGGGACACTGCTGTGTGCACGAGACATGGGACACTGCTGTGTGCACGAGACATGGGACACTGCTGTGTGCACAAGACATGGGACACTGCTGTGTGCACGAGACATGGGACACTGCTGTGTGCACGAGACATGGGACACTGCTGTGTGCACGAGACATGGGACACTGCTGTGTGCACGAGACATGGGACACTGCTGTGTGCACGAGACATGGGACACTGCTGTGTGCACGAGACATGGCTCACTGCTGTGTGCACGAGACATGGGACACTGCTGTGTGCACGAGACATGGTTCACTGCTGTGTGCACGAGACATGGGACACTGCTGTGTGCACGAGACACGGGACACTGCTGTGTGCACGAGACATGGCTCACTGCTGTGTGCACGAGACATGGTTCACTGCTGTGTGCACGAGACATGGGACACTGCTGTGTGCACGAACGACATGCGGGACACTGCTGTGTGCACGAGACACGGGACACTGCTGTGTGCACGAGACATGGGACACTGCTGTGTGCACGAGACACGGGACACTGCTGTGTGCACGAGACATGGGACACTGCTGTGTGCACGAGACATGGGACACTGCTGTGTGCACGAGACATGGCTCACTGCTGTGTGCACGAGACATGGGACACTGCTGTGTGCACGAGACATGGGACACTGCTGTGTGCACGAGACACGGGACACTGCTGTGTGCACGAGACATGGGACACTGCTGTGTGCACGAGACATGGGACACTGCTGTGTGCACGAGACATGGGACACTGCTGTGTGCATGAGACATGGCTCACTGCTGTGTGCGCGAGACATGGCTCACTGCTGTGTGCACGAGACACGGAACACTGCTGTGTGCACGAGACACGGGACACTGCTGTGTGCACGAGACATGGGACACTGCTGTGTGCACGAGACACGGGACACTGCTGTGTGCACGAGACACGGGACACTGCTGTGTGCACGAGACACGGGACACTGCTGTGTGCACGAGACACGGGACACTGCTGTGTGCACGAGACACGGGACACTGCTGTGTGCACGAGACACGGGACACTGCTGTGTGCGCGAGACACGGGACACTGCTGTGTGCACGAGACATGGGACACTGCTGTGTGCACGAGACATGGCTCACTGCTGTGTGCACGAGAAATGGGACACTGCTGTGTGCACGAGACATGGGACACTGCTGTGTGCACGAGACACGGGACACTGCTGTGTGCATGAGACACGGGACACTGCTGTGTGCACGAGACACGGGACACTGCTGTGTGCATGAGACATGGGACACTGCTGTGTGCACGAGACATGGGACACTGCTGTGTGCACGAGACATGGGACACTGCTGTGTGCACGAGACATCGGGACACTGCTGTGTGCACGAGACATGGGACACTGCTGTGTGCACAAGACACGGGACACTGCTGTGTGCACGAGACATGGGACACTGCTGTGTGCACGAGACATGGGACACTGCTGTGTGCACGAGACATGGGACACTGCTGTGTGCACGAGACATGGGACACTGCTGTGTGCACGAGACATGGCTCACTGCTGTGTGCACGAGACATGGGACACTGCTGTGTGCACGAGACATGGGACACTGCTGTGTGCACGAGACATGGGACACTGCTGTGTGCGCGAGACATGGGACACTGCTGTGTGCACGAGACACAGAACACTGCTGTGTGCACGAGACATGGCTCACTGCTGTGTGCACGAGACATGGGACACTGCTGTGTGCACGAGACATGGCTCACTGCTGTGTGCACGAGACATGGGACACTGCTGTGTGCACGAGACATGGGACACTGCTGTGTGCACGAGACATGGGACACTGCTGTGTGCACGAGACATGGGACACTGCTGTGTGCACGAGACATGGCTCACTGCTGTGTGCACGAGACATGGCTCACTGCTGTGTGCACGAGACATGGCTCACTGCTGTGTGCACAAGACACGGGACACTGCTGTGTGCACGAGACATGGGACACTGCTGTGTGCACGAGACACGGGACACTGCTGTGTGCACAAGACACGGGACACTGCTGTGTGCACGAGACATGGTACACTGCTGTGTGCACAATACATGGGACACTGCTGTGTGCGCGAGACATGGGACACTGCTGTGTGCACGAGACATGGCTCACTGCTGTGTGCACGAGAAATGGGACACTGCTGTGTGCACGAGACACGGGACACTGCTGTGTGCACGAGACATGGTTCACTGCTGTGTGCACGAGACATGGGACACTGCTGTGTGCACAATACATGGGACACTGCTGTGTGCACGAGACATGGGACACTGCTGTGTGCGCGAGACACGGGACACTGCTGTGTGCACGAGACATGGGACACTGCTGTGTGCACGAGACATGGCTCACTGCTGTGTGCACGAGAAATGGGACACTGCTGTGTGCACGAGACACGGGACACTGCTGTGTGCACGAGACATGGTTCACTGCTGTGTGCACGAGACATGGGACACTGCTGTGTGCACAAGACACGGAACACTGCTGTGTGCACGAGACATGGCTCACTGCTGTGTGCACGAGACATGGTTCACTGCTGTGTGCACGAGACATGGGACACTGTTGTGTGCACGAGACACGGGAAACTGCTGTGTGCACGGGACACTGCTGTGTGCACGAGACATGGCTCACTGCTGTGTGCACGAGACATGGGACACTGCTGTGTGCACGAGACATGGGACACTGCTGTGTGCACGAGACACGGGACACTGCTGTGTGCACGAGACACGGGACACTGCTGTGTGCACGAGACACGGGACACTGCTGTGTGCACGAGACACGGGACACTGCTGTGTGCACGAGACACGGGACACTGCTGTGTGCACGAGACATGGGACACTGCTGTGTGCACGAGACATGGGACACTGCTGTGTGCACGAGACATGGGACACTGCTGTGTGCACGAGACATGGGACACTGCTGTGTGCACGAGACATGGCTCACTGCTGTGTGCACGAGACATGGGACACTGCTGTGTGCACGAGACATGGGACACTGCTGTGTGCACGAGACATGGGACACTGCTGTGTGCATGAGACACGGGACACTGCTGTGTGCACGAGACACGGGACACTGCTGTGTGCACGAGACATGGGACACTGCTGTGTGCACGAGACATGGGACACTGCTGTGTGCACGAGACATGGGACACTGCTGTGTGCACGAGACATGGCTCACTGCTGTGTGCACGAGACACGGGACACTGCTGTGTGCACGAGACACGGGACACTGCTGTGTGCACGAGACACGGGACACTGCTGTGTGCACGAGACACGGGACACTGCTGTGTGCACGAGACATGGGACACTGCTGTGTGCACGAGACATGGGACACTGCTGTGTGCACGAGACATGGGACACTGCTGTGTGCACGAGACATGGCTCACTGCTGTGTGCACGAGACATGGGACACTGCTGTGTGCACGAGACATGGGACACTGCTGTGTGCACGAGACATGGGACACTGCTGTGTGCACGAGACATGGGACACTGCTGTGTGCACGAGACACAGGACACTGCTGTGTGCACGAGACATGGGTCACTGCTGTGTGCACGAGACATGGGACACTGCTGTGTGCACGAGACATGGCTCACTGCTGTGTGCACGAGACATGGGACACTGCTGTGTGCACGAGACATGGGACACTGCTGTGTGCACGAGACATGGGACACTGCTGTGTGCACGAGACATGGGACACTGCTGTGTGCACGAGACATGGGACACTGCTGTGTGCACGAGACATGGCACACTGCTGTGTGCACGAGACATGGCTCACTGCTGTGTGCACGAGACATGGGACACTGCTGTGTGCACGAGACATGGGACACTGCTGTGTGCACGAGACATGGGACACTGCTGTGTGCACGAGACATGGGACACTGCTGTGTGCACGAGACATGGGACACTGCTGTGTGCACGAGACATGGGACACTGCTGTGTGCACGAGACATGGGACACTGCTGTGTGCACGAGACATGGCTCACTGCTGTGTGCACGAGACATGGGACACTGCTGTGTGCACGAGACATGGGACACTGCTGTGTGCACGAGACATGGGTCACTGCTGTGTGCACGAGACATGGGACACTGCTGTGTGCACGAGACATGGGACACTGCTGTGTGCACGAGACATGGGACACTGCTGTGTGCACGAGACACGGGACACTGCTGTGTGCACGAGACATGGGACACTGCTGTGTGCACGAGACATGGCTCACTGCTGTGTGCACGAGACATGGGACACTGCTGTGTGCACGAGACATGGGACACTGCTGTGTGCACGAGACATGGGTCACTGCTGTGTGCACGAGACATGGGACACTGCTGTGTGCACGAGACATGGGACACTGCTGTGTGCACGAGACATGGCTCACTGCTGTGTGCACGAGACATGGGACACTGCTGTGTGCACGAGACATGGGACACTGCTGTGTGCACGAGACATGGGACACTGCTGTGTGCACGAGACACGGGACACTGCTGTGTGCACGAGACATGGGACACTGCTGTGTGCACGAGACATGGGACACTGCTGTGTGCACGAGACACGGGACACTGCTGTGTGCACGAGACACGGGACACTGCTGTGTGCACGAGACATGGGACACTGCTGTGTGCACGAGACATGGGACACTGCTGTGTGCACGAGACATGGGACACTGCTGTGTGCACGAGACATGGGACACTGCTGTGTGCACGAGACATGGGACACTGCTGTGTGCACGAGACACGGGACACTGCTGTGTGCACGAGACATGGCTCACTGCTGTGTGCACGAGACATGGCTCACTGCTGTGTGCACGAGACACGGGACACTGCTGTGTGCACGAGACATGGGACACTGCTGTGTGCACGAGACATGGGACACTGCTGTGTGCACGAGACATGGGACACTGCTGTGTGCACGAGACATGGGACACTGCTGTGTGCACGAGACACGGGACACTGCTGTGTGCACGAGACACGGGACACTGCTGTGTGCACGAGACATGGGACACTGCTGTGTGCACGAGACATGGGACACTGCTGTGTGCACGAGACATGGGACACTGCTGTGTGCACGAGACATGGCTCACTGCTGTGTGCACGAGACATGGGACACTGCTGTGTGCACGAGACATGGGACACTGCTGTGTGCACGAGACATGGGACACTGCTGTGTGCACGAGACATGGGACACTGCTGTGTGCACGAGACACGGGACACTGCTGTGTGCATGAGACATGGGACACTGCTGTGTGCACGAGACATGGGACACTGCTGTGTGCACGAGACATGGGACACTGCTGTGTGCACGAGACATGGCTCACTGCTGTGTGCACGAGACACGGGACACTGCTGTGTGCACGAGACACGGGACACTGCTGTGTGCACGAGACATGGGACACTGCTGTGTGCACGAGACATGGGACACTGCTGTGTGCACGAGACATGGGACACTGCTGTGTGCACGAGACATGGGACACTGCTGTGTGCACGAGACATGGGACACTGCTGTGTGCACGAGACATGGCTCACTGCTGTGTGCACGAGACATGGCTCACTGCTGTGTGCACGAGACACGGGACACTGCTGTGTGCACGAGACACGGGACACTGCTGTGTGCACGAGACATGGCTCACTGCTGTGTGCACGAGACATGGGACACTGCTGTGTGCACGAGACATGGCACACTGCTGTGTGCACGAGACATGGGACACTGCTGTGTGCACGAGACATGGCTCACTGCTGTGTGCACGAGACATGGGACACTGCTGTGTGCACGAGACATGGGACACTGCTGTGTGCACGAGACATGGGACACTGCTGTGTGCACGAGACATGGCTCACTGCTGTGTGCACGAGACATGGGACACTGCTGTGTGCACGAGACATGGGACACTGCTGTGTGCACGAGACATGGCTCACTGCTGTGTGCACGAGACATGCGACACTGCTGTGTGCACGAGACATGGGACACTGCTGTGTGCACGAGACACCGCTCACTGCTGTGTGCACAAGACACGGGACACTGCTGTGTGCACGAGACATGGGACACTGCTGTGTGCACGAGACATGGCTCACTGCTGTGTGCACGAGACATGGCTCACTGCTGTGTGCACAAGACATGAGACACTGCTGTGTGCACGAGACATGGGACACTGCTGTGTGCACGAGACATGGGACACTGCTGTGTGCACGAGACATGGGACACTGCTGTGTGCACGAGACATGGGACACTGCTGTGTGCACGAGACATGGGACACTGCTGTGTGCACGAGACATGGGACACTGCTGTGTGCACGAGACACGGAACACTGCTGTGTGCACGAGAAATGGGACACTGCTGTGTGCACGAGACACGGAACACTGCTGTGTGCACGAGAAATGGGACACTGCTGTGTGCACGAGACATGGGACACTGCTGTGTGCACGAGACATGGCTCACTGCTGTGTGCACGAGACATGAGACACTGCTGTGTGCACGAGACATGGCTCACTGCTGTGTGCGCGAGACATGGCTCACTGCTGTGTGCACGAGACATGAGACACTGCTGTGTGCGCGAGACATGGCTCACTGCTGTGTGCGCGAGACATGGCTCACTGCTGTGTGCACGAGACATGAGACACTGCTGTGTGCGCGAGACACGGGACACTGCTGTGTGCACGAGACATGGGACACTGCTGTGTGCACGAGACATGGCTCACTGCTGTGTGCACGAGACATGGGACACTGCTGTGTGCACGAGACATGGGACACTGCTGTGTGCACGAGACATGGGACACTGCTGTGTGCACGAGACATGGGACACTGCTGTGTGTGTGATAGAAGGAATATGTACTCGCACTCCGTGTATCCGTTACAGGTCCCCGGACGTTTCGGTCTTATAAAGACCTTCCTCAGCGGGATCTGTAATGGCGCACTTGTGATGGGGCCCTGGATGCATGTGACATGGGACACCGCTGTGTGCACGGAACAAAGGACACTGCTGTGTGCAGGAGATATCAGAGATGGCCATGTGCGCGAGACATGGGACACTGCTGTGTGCACGAGACATGGGACACTGCTGTGTGCACGAGACATGGGACACTGCTGTGTGCGCGAGACATGGCTCACTGCTGTGTGCACGAGACATGGCTCACTGCTGTGTGCACGAGACATGGCTCACTGCTGTGTGCACGAGACATGGGACACTGCTGTGTGCACGAGACATGGCTCACTGCTGTGTGCACGAGACATGGCTCACTGCTGTGTGCGCGAGACATGGCTCACTGCTGTGTGCACGAGACATGGGACACTGCTGTGTGCACGAGACACGGGACACTGCTGTGTGCACGAGACATGGGACACTGCTGTGTGCACGAGACATGGGACACTGCTGTGTGCACGAGACATGGCTCACTGCTGTGTGCACGAGACACGGGACACTGCTGTGTGCACGAGACATGGGACACTGCTGTGTGCATGAGACATGGGACACTGCTGTGTGCACGAGACATGGGACACTGCTGTGTGCACGAGACATGGGACACTGCTGTGTGCGCGAGACATGGCTCACTGCTGTGTGCACGAGACATGGGACACTGCTGTGTGCACGAGACATGGGACACTGCTGTGTGCACGAGACATGGGACACTGCTGTGTGCACGAGACATGGCTAACTGCTGTGTGCACGAGACATGGCTCACTGCTGTGTGCACAAGACATGGGACACTGCTGTGTGCACAAGACACAGGGCACTGCTGTGTGCACGAGACATGGGACACTGCTGTGTGCACGAGACATGAGACACTGCTGTGTGCACGAGACATGGCTCACTGCTGTGTGCACAAGACACGGGACACTGCTGTGTGCACGAGACATGAGACACTGCTGTGTGCGCGAGACATGGGACACTGCTGTGTGCACGAGACATGGGACACTGCTGTGTGCACGAGACATGGGACACTGCTGTGTGCACGAGACATGGGACACTGCTGTGTGTGTGATAGAAGGAATATGTACTCGCACTCCGTGTATCCGTTACAGGTCCCCGGACGTTTCGGTCTTATAAAGACCTTCCTCAGCGGGATCTGTAATGGCGCACTTGTGATGGGGCCCTGGATGCATGTGACATGGGACACTGCTGTGTGCACAAGACATGACTACACTGCTGTGTGCACGAGACATGGGACACTGCTGTGTGCACGAGACATGGGACACTGCTGTGTGCGCGAGACATGGCTCACTGCTGTGTGCACGAGACATGGCTCACTGCTGTGTGCACGAGACACGGGACACTGCTGTGTGCACGAGACATGGGACACTGCTGTGTGCACGAGACATGGGACACTGCTGTGTGCACGAGACACGGGACACTGCTGTGTGCACGAGACATGGGACACTGCTGTGTGCACGAGACATGGCTCACTGCTGTGTGCACGAGACACGGGACACTGCTGTGTGCACGAAACATGGCTCACTGCTGTGTGCACGAGACATGGCTCACTGCTGTGTGCACGAGACATGGCTCACTGCTGTGTGCACGAGACATGGGACACTGCTGTGTGCACGAGACATGGGACACTGCTGTGTGCACGAGACATGGGACACTGCTGTGTGCTCGAGACATGGGACACTGCTGTGTGCACGAGACATGGGACACTGCTGTGTGCACGAGACATGGGACACTGCTGTGTGCACGAGACATGGGACACTGCTGTGTGCACGAGACATGGGACACTGCTGTGTGCACGAGACATGGGACACTGCTGTGTGCGCGAGACATGGGACACTGCTGTGTGCACGAGACATGGGACACTGCTGTGTGCACGAGACATGGGACACTGCTGTGTGCACGAGACATGGGACACTGCTGTGTGCACGAGACATGGGACACTGCTGTGTGCGCGAGACATGGGACACTGCTGTGTGCGCGAGACATGGGACACTGCTGTGTGCACGAGACATGGGACACTGCTGTGTGCAGGAGACATGGGACACTGCTGTGTGCACGAGACATGGGACACTGCTGTATGCACGAGACATGGGACACTGCTGTGTGCGCGAGACATGGGACACTGCTGTGTGCACGAGGCCTGAGGAAATTCAGTGATTACTACTAGAGAAGCTGTGAGATCCGACCACTTGTGGTTCACTGTCGGCCCCCCATTAGGAGATCACATGATCAGTGATGTCATCATAAGGATGGCGGTGCCCCTCCTATACTCACAGGTGTATGTTACATGTATGACACACGTCTCCCCATAGCTGCTGATGACGGAGCTTCCTAAGGCCGTGAAGCTTCATCATCCTCCTCTTTGTTTATGCAGTTTAATATTTCATGAGCAGGGAGCGGCTGGGGGGCCCCTGGGGCCCAGGATCCCGTCTAATTGCCTGCTTTTCCCTTCTTGAAGGTTAGAAAGATGTGGAGATATTTTGTATTCTGCAGATCTCGCCGTGTGATCATTATCTATTTATAACGCAGCAGCGGCGTCGGCGACATCGCGTTCTACAAGACGACCCGGGGCAACGAGCTCAGTAAACGTGGAAGCGCTCAGTACTGCTGCGCAGGCTGGGGATGCCCGTCTCACCCGTCCACCACCCCCTGAGGTCGGCAGGTGGCAGTCTGCTCATCTGGGGGGTCCTCGTGGTTAGGGGCTTCGCTGTCACATGAACCACCTCCACTGCAGGGAGAAACCTGCCCTGTTATAAGTTCTAGGTGTGTTCTGGATCAGGGGCTGCCCATTCCCTCGCCCCACAGGGGTTCTCATTTGTGCACAATCCTATAGGAATAAGCGCCAGCCAATCAGGACAGAGAAACAAAGTGACATCTTACTGATCTAATGATACAAGGTCACAAAGTTACAGCTGGTGGATCCTATCCACGGATGTAATGGTCGTCAGTACGTGTGCTCATCTGACACCCTGACAACTGAGACACACACAGATGCAACATGAGGCAAGCTGTAAAACCTTGTAAATGGGACAAATATACCTTCAGTAGAACATACAATGGCTAGAGAAAGTAAGTGAACACCCTGGATTCCTGCACTGATGACTGACACAATGTGATCTAACACAGACAAGTGCAACGCTCATCTCCTTAACATCCACACTGCAGGGAGAAAAAGTAAGTGAACCCGTGCATTTACTAACCTTTCGATCCCACTTAGTGACAGTCACCTCCGCCAAATGCTCCCTGTAGCTGCAGGTAAGATTTACACAACATCGGGGAGGAATTTTGGACCATACTTCTCTGAAGATGTGTCTCAGTTCATCACTATTTCTTGGATGCCTTGGGTCCTCTTAGGTAATGCACATAGGGTTAGCGTCAGGACTCTTCAGGTCACAACATCTCTATAGGGTTAGCATTAGGACTCTTCAGGTCACAGCATCTCCATACAGTTAGCGTCAGGACTCTTCAGGTCACAACATCTCTATAGGGTTAGCATTAGGACTCTTCAGGTCACAACATCTCCATAGGGTTAGCATTAGGACTCTTCAGGTCACAACATCTCCATAGGGTTAGCATTAGGACTCTTCAGGTCACAGCATCTCTATAGGGTTAGCATTAGGACTCTTCAGGTCACAACATCTCCATAGGGTTAGCATCAGGACTCTTCAGGTCACAGCATTTCTATAGGGTTAGCATTAGGACTCTTCAGGTCACAGCATCTCTATAGGGTTAGCATTAGGACTCTTCAGGTCACAACATCTCTATAGGGTTAGCGTCAGGACTCTTCAGGTCACAGCATCTCCATACGGTTAGCATTAGGACTCTTCAGGTCACAGCATTTCTATAGGGTTAGCATCAGGACTCCAGGCCACAGCATCTCCATAGGGTTAGGGTCAGGACTCTTCAGGTCACAGCATCTCCATAGGGTTAGGGTCAGGACTCTTCAGGTCACAGCATCTCTATAGGGTTAGCATCAGGACTCTTTAGGTCACAGCATCTCCATAGGGTTAGCGTCAGGACTCTTCAGGTCACAGCATCTCCATAGGGTTAGGGTCAGGACTCTTCAGATCACAGCATCTCCATAGGGTTAGGGTCAGGACTCTTCAGGTCACAGCATCTCTATAGGGTTAGCATCAGGACTCTTCAGGTCACAGCATCTCTATAGGGTTAGCATTAGGACTCTTCAGGTCTCAGCATCTCTATAGGGTTAGCATTAGGACTCTTCAGGTCACAACATCTCCATAGGGTTAGCATTAGGACTCTTCAGGTCACAGCATCTCTATAGGGTTAGCATCAGGACTCTTCAGGTCACAGCATCTCTATAGGGTTAGCGTCAGGACTCCAGGTCACAGCATCTCCATAGGGTTAGGGTCAGGACTCTTCAGGTCACAGCATCTCTATAGGGTTAGCATCAGGACTCTTCAGGTCACAGCATCTCTATAGGGTTAGCATTAGGACTCTTCAGGTCTCAGCATCTCTATAGGGTTAGCGTCAGGACTCCAGGTCACAGCATCTCCATAGGGTTAGGGTCAGGACTCTTCAGGTCTCAGCATCTCCATAGGGTTAGAGTCAGGACTCTTCAGGTCACAGCATCTCTATAGGGTTAGGGTCAGGACTCTTCAGGTCACAGCATCTTCATAAAGTTAGGGTCAGGACTCTTCAGGGCGCCGGGGTTATCTGAGACTAAATCAGACCTCCAGACTGGCCGATCCAAGATGGTTTTGATGCTTACCTGGTCCCCGTCGCTGACCGTCACATGTGATGCATGGGGAGGAGGTCACCATTGTAACCTGTGATTGGCTGCAGCGGTCACATGTGCCCCATCCCCCGGATGTTAATATCGGTGCAGAAGGGAGTGGAAGTGTTAATCCAGGATCCACACAGTCTGAATCCAGGGGTGGGGATAAATCCTTGAATAAATCCTTAAAGTGAAGACTCTTCAGGTCATGTCTCAGTATCTCCATTGGATAAAGGTGAGGACTCTTTAGGTCATGTCTCAGTATCTCCATTGGATAAAGGTGAGGACTCTTCAGTCCATGTCTTAGTATCTCCGTTGGATAAAGGTGAAGACTCTTCAGGTCATGTCTCAGTATCTCCGTTGGGTTAAGGTGAGGACTCTTCAGGTCGTGTCTTAGTATCTCTGTTGGGATAAGGTGAGGACTCTTCAGTCCATGTCTCAGTATCTCTATTGGATAAAGGTGAGGACTCTTCAGGTCATGTCTCAGTATCTCCATTGGATAAAGGTGAGGACTCTTCAGTCATGTCTCAGTATCTCCATTGGGTTAAGGTGAGGACTCTTCAGGTCGTGTCTCAGTATCTCCATTGGATAAAGGTGAGGACTCTTCAGTCCATGTCTTAGTATCTCCGTTGGGTTAAGGTGAGGACTCTTCAGTCCATGTCTCAGTATCTCTGTTGGATAAAGGTGAGGACTCTTCAGGTCATGTCTCAGTATCTCCGTTGGGTTAAGGTGAGGACTCTTTAGGTCATGTCTCAGTATCTCCATTGGATAAAGGTGAGGACTCTTCAGTCCATGTCTTAGTATCTCCGTTGGATAAAGGTGAGGACTCTTCAGTCCATGTCTTAGTATCTCCGTTGGATAAAGGTGAGGACTCTTCAGGTCATGTCTCAGTATCTCCGTTGGGTTAAGGTGAGGACTCTTCAGGTCATGTCTCAGTATCTCCGTTGGATAAAGGTGAGGACTCTTCAGTCCATGTCTCAGTATCTCCGTTGGGTTAAGGTGAGGACTCTTCAGGTCATGTCTCAGTATCTCCGTTGGATAAAGGTGAGGACTCTTCAGGTCATGTCTCAGTATCTCCATTGGGTTAATGCAGCGTTTCTCAAATAGGGGGGCGCGAGGATCCGTAAAGGGGGGCTCCAGGTGAGGACTCTTCAGGTCATGTCTCAGTATCTCCATTGGGTTAAGGCAGCGTTTCTCAAATAGGGGGGCGCGAGGATCCGTAAAGGGGGGCTCCAGGTGACAGGAGATGAACGCTTCCATCTCCATAGTGATCTGTATCGCTGTCCTCTGGACAGCGATACAGATCGCTGTGCTGTGCGGCAGGGGAGGGAGAGGCGTCTTCCTCCCCTGCTCCTCTGATAGGCTGCGGGCCTTGTGCCGGCAGCCTATCAGAGCAGTTCAGGCGGTGCGATGACGTCATCGCGCCGCCTGAGCAGAGTACAGAGCGGGACACAGGCCGGAAAAGGCCTGCATCCAGCGCTTCCAGGGAGGTAAGTATTGGGTGGGTGGGGGACCCTGGACCCTATTGGAGGGAGCCTGCACATAATTTGGGGAGAGCCTGCACATGATTTGGGTGGGGAAGCCTGGACCCTGCACATGATTTGGCGGGAGGGTTAATGTAGCCTGCACATGATTGGGGAGGGGGTTAATGGAGCCTGCACATGATTGGGGGTGGGGTTAATGGAGCCTGCACATGATTTGGGGAGAGGGGTTAATAGAGCCTGCACATGATTTGGGGGGGGTTAATGGCCCTCACCTGTGGGGAGATTGGTGTACTTATAACAATTTCATAGACAAATGATACTATTTATAGTCGCGCGGGGGGCGCCAAATGTTTTCTTCTTCCTAGGGGGGGCATGACAGAAAATAATTGAGAAGCACTGGGTTAAGGTGAGGACTCTTCAGTCCATGTCTCAGTATCTCTGTTGGATAAAGGTGAGGACTCTTCAGTCCATGTCTCAGTATCTCTGTTGGATAAAGGTGAGGACTCTTCAGGTCGTGTCTTAGTATCTCTGTTGGGTTAAGCTGAGGACTCTTCAGGTCGTGTCTTAGTATCTCTGTTGGATAAAGGTGAGAACTCTTCAGTCCATGTCTCAGTATCTCCGTTTGATAAAGGTGAGGACTCTTCAGGTTATGTCTCAGTATCTCCATTGGGTTAAGGTGAGGACTCTTCAGGTCATGTCTCAGTATCTCTGTTGGATAAAGGTGAGGACTCTTCAGGTCGTGTCTTAGTATCTCTGTTGGGTTAAGCTGAGGACTCTTCAGGTCGTGTCTTAGTATCTCTGTTGGGTTAAGCTGAGGACTCTTCAGGTCGTGTCTTAGTATCTCTGTTGGGTTAAGGTGAAGACTCTTCAGTCCATGTCTCAGTATCTCCGTTTGATAAAGGTGAGGACTCTTCAGGTTATGTCTCAGTATCTCCATTGGGTTAAGGTGAGGACTCTTCAGGTCGTGTCTTAGTATCTCTGTTGGGTTAAGCTGAGGACTCTTCAGGTCGTGTCTTAGTATCTCTGTTGGATAAAGGTGAGGACTCTTCAGGTCGTGTCTTAGTATCTCTGTTGGGTGAAGGTGAGGACTCTTCAGTCCATGTCTCAGTATCTCCGTTTGATAAAGGTGAGGACTCTTCAGGTCGTGTCTTAGTATTTCTGTTGGGTTAAGATAACCCAGAAGCTGCTCAGTGAGCTGGTGTGCAGGTATGTCCCTGAAGTTACTGAATCAGACAGGATTATGCCCATTGGAGATTCTGTTTGGGAACACCCCCAGATTAGGATTGTATTTTCCACGAAAGTTACAAATGAACAATGATAGCCTAACAAGCTACATGCGGCCCTCACACAGAGGCTTGGGCACAACCTATCCCACCTGAAGTACCTCTGGGATAAGATGTCAGTTCTAAGATATCTCTAAATGGGGTTTTTGTAAGGGATGGGGGGGGGGGGGTGTTTCTGTGAATAAACCAAATATTCTAGCTAGAAGGCCAAGGTAA
Source organism: Bufotes viridis (assembly GCA_033119425.1). Taxonomy (NCBI): domain Eukaryota; kingdom Metazoa; phylum Chordata; class Amphibia; order Anura; family Bufonidae; genus Bufotes; species Bufotes viridis. The sequence continues at coordinate 5,011,756 of CM065591.1, read as the reverse complement.
GCCGCTCCCTATCACAGTCTGACATACACGAGAGTTATGTTCTTTCTGAGTTTCGGGACGTACTGCTGAAGAATGTCAACTTTGAGATAAGATGCTGCAGAAACGTTTTAATTATTAGAATTCTGTTAGTATTGTGTGGAAGTATTGCCTTTTATGAATAACGAATCAGATCATTAGTTTCGATTTCCACCCCCTTGCAATGTTATAAAGATGTATACGTGTGTGGAGAGAATCTGATTCAGCAGTGTGTCTGTGTCAGCTCTCTGAGCGCTCATAAGGACACTTCAATTGGGACCCCGACAATTATAGAGAAAGGGGGTTTAATGCAGTGTTTAATGTTTAGTACTCTGGTTAATATATAGTGCAGTGTATAATAGTGTAGTGTATAGTGTCCTGGGTAATATATAGTGCAGTGTATAATGTATAGTGCCCTCTGGTAATATATAGTGCAGTGTATAATGTATAGTGCCCTCTGTAATATATAGTGCAGTGTATAATGTATAGTGCCCTCTGTAATATATAGTGCAGTGTATAATGGATAGTGTAATGTATAGTGCCCTGTGTAATATATAGTGCAGTGTATAATGTATAGTGTAGTGTATAGTGTCCTGGGTAATATATAGAGCAGTGTATAATGTATAGTGCCCTGGGTAATGTATAGTGCAGCGTGTAATATGTTATGTATAATATATAGTGTAATGTATAATATATAGTGTAATGTATAATATATAGTGTAATGTATAGTGCCCTGGGTAATATATAGAGCAGTGTATAATGTATAATATATAGTGTAATGTATAATGTATAGTGTCCTGGGTAATGTATAGTGCAGTGTATAATGTATAGTATAATGTATAATATATAGTGTAATGTATAGTGCCCTGGGTAATATATAGTGCAGTGTATAATGTATAATATATAGTGTAATGTATAGTGCCCTGGGTAATATATAGAGCAGTGTATAATGTATAGTGTAATGTATAATGTATAGTGTCCTGGGTAATATATAGTGCAGCGTGTAATGTATAATATATAGTGTAATGTATAGTGCAGTGTATAATGTATAGTGCCCTGGGTAATATATAGTGCAGCGTGTAATGTATAATATATAGTGTAATGTATAGTGTCCTGGGTAATATATAGAGCAGTGTATAATGTATAATATATAGTGTAATGTATAGTGCCCTGGGTATTATATAGTGCAGTGTATAATGTATAGTGCCCTCTGTAATATATAGTGCAGTGTATAATGTATAGTGCCCTGGGTAATATATAGTGCAGGGTATAATGTATAGTGCCCTCTGTAATATATAGTGCAGTGTATAATGTATAGTGCCCTCTGTAATATATAGTGTATAATGTATAGTTCCCAGGGTAATATATAGCACAGTGTATAATGGATAGTGTAATGTATAGTGCCCTCTGTAATATATAGTGCAGTGTATAATGTATAGTGCCCTGGGTAATATATAGTGCAGTGTATAATGTATAGTGCCCTGGGTAATATATAGTGCAGTGTATAATGTATAGTGCCCTCTGTAATATATAGTGCAGTGTATAATGTATAATATATAGTGTAGCATATAATGTATAGTGCCCTGGGTAATATATACTGCAGCGTGTAATGTATAGTGCCCTGGGTAATATATAGTGCAGCATATAATGTATAGTGCCCTGTGTAATATATAGGGCAGTGTATAATGTATAATATATAGTGTAATGTATAATGTATAGTGCCCTGGGTAATATATAGTGCAGTGTATAATGTATAGTGCCCTGTGTAATATATAGTGCAGTGTATAATGTATAGTGCCCTGTGTAATATATAGTGTATAATGTATAGTTCCAGTGTAATGTATAGTGCCCTCTGTAATATATAGTGCAGCATATAATGTATAGTGCCCTGGGTAATATATACTGCAGCGTGTAATGTATAGTGCCCTCGGTAATATATAGTGCAGTGTATAATGTATAGTGCCCTCGGTAATATATAGTGCAGTGTATAATGTATAGTGCCCTGTGTAATATATAGTGCAGTGTATAATGTATAATATCTGTAATGTACAGTGTATAATGTATAGTGCCCTCTGTAATATATAGTGCAGCATATAATGTATAGTGCCCTGGGTAATATATAGTGCAGTGTATAATGTATAGTGCCCTCTGTAATATATAGTGCAGCATATAATGTATAGTGCCCTCTGTAATATATAGTGCAGTGTATAATGTATAGTGCCCTCTGTAATATATAGAGCAGTGTATAATGTATAATATATAGTGTAATGTATAATGTATAGTGTCCTGGGTAATATATAGGGCAGTGTATAATGTATAATATATAGTGTAATGTATAGTGCCCTCTGTAATATATAGTGTAATGTATAATATATAGTGTAATGTATAGTGTCCTGGGTAATATATAGAGCAGTGTATAATGTATAATATATAGTGTAATGTGTAATATATAGTGTAATGTATAGTGTCCTGGGTAATATATACTGCAGCGTGTAATTATCTTTACGCTTTCCCATTTTGCTTTACATGACATTCAGGCACTGACGCTCCCCTCCCCCGACAGATAATCCGTGATATCCTCGCCACCTCTTAGTGGTCTTAATGTTGTGGCTGCTCGTGTGCATGTAATCCTTTTCTTACAGGAGGCCGCATAATACCGCTGTTTAATCAGGGGGAGGGGGATGAGGCTGCAGCGTGAAAGGGGTGGAGTTAGGTGAGGCAGCTGATTGGTCAGAGCCCATAGCATAGCTCTGACATCACAACTGGAAGAGCCGCCCACTCAGAGAAATCCATGTGGAGAGAGGGAAGGACACATCCCGGACCTGTAGGGGGCGCTCTACGCAGTCACATAATCAGTCCACAGCACACGAGGAGTTAACAGAACACAGACTTTACTGTCATCAACTGAAGATCATAAAAAACAAGCTCAGTGCAACATATCACAAAATGAGGGGAAGGCGGGCGTCGGCGGGCTGGTCCTCACACGGTGTGGCGTCGGCGGGCTGGTCCTCACACGGTGTGGCGTCGGCGGGCTGGTCCTCACACGGTGTGGCGTCGGCGGGCTGGTCCTCACACGGTGTGGCGTCGGCGGGCTGGTCCTCACACGGTGTGGGGGCAGCGGGTCGGTCTTCACATGGTGCGGCTGGGCCTCACGCAGTGCGGCGGGCGGCGGGCTGACCCTCACACGGTGTGGCGTCGGCGGGCTGGTCCTTACACGGTGCGGGGGCAGCGGGCCGGTCCTCACACGGTGTGGCGGCGGGCGGGCCCTCACACAGGCCGCCCTTAAGTTTATTAAGCGTTTCACAAGCAGCGAGGACAGGACCAATTCCCAGCTGTCGTTGGTGCCATTATCTCCTGCATTCGCACCGCAGAGATGGCGTTTCAATGGGATCATGATTTTGGCATCATGTATAGTGAGGGATTGGGACCGGAATGAACCATTATAAAAAAAGGAAGACGTTTCCATCAGGGGCGCCTATATACATGAATTTATATTGGGTTGTCCTGTTCCTGAGCCATCCTCCACCTCCGTATTCAAGATGGCTGCCCTGCGGGTAACCTATGAGGAAGACTGACCCAGAAGACTTACCTGACCACCCGAACCCCTCGGAATTAACACTTTCACTCCCGGAGTGTATTACGACAAGATCGCTCCTTCCGGCACTCGACCCATAATCCCACAGTGCAACAAAGAAACATACAGAAATATCAAGGGTTAAAAACTGGGCAAACGCTAAAAAACATGGCAGAACGGGCGCTTACAGTGGGCTCTGCGTGGGGCCCTTGGGGCCACACGGACATGTCTTGTGAGTGAAATGCACTTTTATAGAAATGATACAATCTCTTGCTGCTCGAGTCCATCCCCCCTCACTACCGGAGCGGGGGGCACTGCCAGCCTGGCATCCGAGAAAAAGGAGGAATAAAACATGGCGGCCGAGGGCAATGTACTGAACCCACGGCCTCGCCCGATAGTGTGCACGTGGGTCACCCTTCTGTCGGGGAGCAGATATACAAAGCTTTGGCGAAGGCCAGGAGAAAGGCTCCAGTGCCCGGCCCAATGCCCCCGGGTCCTGGCACAGTCTGCCCGATTCCTCCTTGGCTGAAGTGAGCGGGCGCGGCTGCTCTAGTCGATGGTGCCCGGGTGGATGCTGAGCACGGGCGGCTCCAAGCAGGTGGGAGAATAATTCAGGTGCGGCTCCTTGATCCATAAGAGCGGCACACCATTTTTGCCCTCGCCAGTCTTGCTGGACGGCCGGCTGCGGAAGCGGACGAGGAGGATGGTGATGATGAGGATGCCGAAGATGGGGAAGGGGTAGAAGAAGACCAGGTAGAAGAGCGCGTCGTTGGAGCAGATGACCGACTGCAGGTTGGATTCTGCGGAAGAAACAAACATGGATGATGGCACCGAGCGCAAGAATGACCGCCCCCGAGCGGCCGGGCAAGGGTCACCGCCCCCGAGCGGCCGGGCAAGGGTCACCGCCCCCGAGCGGCCGGGCAAGGGTCACCGCCCCCGAGCGGCCGGGCAAGGGTCACCGCCCCCGAGCGGCCGGGCAAGGGTCACCGCCCCCGAGCGGCCGGGCAAGGGTCACCGCCCCCGAGCGGCCGGGCAAGGGTCACCGCGCCCGAGCCAAAACTAAGGGCAGAACGGACATTGCCCTGACATCACAATGCTGATCTATAGCGTGACTGGTCTTTTACTCCAGTCGCAGCAAGAGCTGCAGTCACAATTCTGCTGGCTGTCCTTCAGGCTGATTCTGCACAGAACACACAATGCCGTGCAGCCGGGTGTGGCCATAATCCCAGGCGACTGCAGCTCTGGATGTGACTGGAGTATAAGACGTGATGTGACTGCAGCTCTGGATGTGACTGGAGTATAAGACATAATATAACTGCAGCTCTGATGTGACTGGAGTATAAGACGTGATGTGACTGCAGCTCTGGATGTGACTGGAGTATAAGACGTGATATAACTGCAGCTCTGGGTGTAACCGGAGTATAAGACATAATATAACTGCAGCTCTGGGTGTGACCGGAGTATAAGACGTGATATAACTGCAGCTCTGGATGTGAGTGGAGTATAGGACGTGATATAACTGCAGCTCTGGATGTGACTGGAGTATAAGACGTGATATAACTGCAGCTCTGGATGTGACTGGAGTATAAGACATAATATAACTGCAGCTCTGGATGTAACTGGAGTATAAGACGTGATATAACTGCAGCTCTGGATGTGAGTTGAGTATAAGACATAATATAACTGCAGCTCTGGATGTGACCGGAGTATGAGACGTAATATAACTGCAGCTCTGGATGCGACCGGAGTATAAGACATTACATAACTGCAGCTCTGGATGTGACCGGAGTATAAGACGTAATATAACTGCAGCTCTGGGTGTGACCGGAGTATAAGACGTGATATAACTGCAGCTCTGGATGTGACTGGAGTATAGGACGTGATATGACTGCAGCTCTGGATGTGACCGGAGTATAAGACTTTACATAACTGCAGCTCTGGATGTGAGTGGAGTATAAGACATTACATAACTGCAGCTCTGGATGTGAGTGGAGTATAAGACGTAAGATAACTGCAGCTCTGGATGTGACTGGATAGATACATAACTGCAGCTCTGGATGTGACGATAACTATAACTGCAGCTCTAGATGTGACTGGAGTATAAGACGTGATATAACTGCAGCTCTGGATGTGACTGGAGTATAAGACATAATATAACTGCAGCTCTGGATGTAACCGGAGTATAAGACATAATATAACTGCAGCTCTGGATGTGAGTGGAGTATAAGACATAATATAACTGCAGCTCTGGATGTGACCGGAGTATAAGACATAATATAACTGCAGCTCTGGATGTGACCGGAGTATAAGACATTACATAACTGCAGCTCTGGGTGTGACCGGAGTATAAGACGTAATATAACTGCAGCTCTGGGTGTGACCGGAGTATAAGACGTAATATAACCGCAGCTCTGGATGTGACTGGAGTATAGGACGTGATATGACTGCAGCTCTGGATGTGACCGGAGTATAAGACATTACATAACTGCAGCTCTGGATGTGAGTGGAGTATAAGACATTACATAACTGCAGCTCTGGATGTGAGTGGAGTATAAGACGTGAGATAACTGCAGCTCTGGATGTGACTGGAGTATAAGACATAATATAACTGCAGCTCTGGATGTGACCGGAGTATAAGACGTGAGATAACTGCAGCTCTGGATGTGACCGAGTATGAGACGTAATATAACTGCAGCTCTGGATGTGACTGGAGTATAAGACATTACATAACTGCAGCTCTGGGTGACGAGTATAAGACGTAATATAACTGCAGCTCTGGATGTGACCGAGTATAAGACATAATATAACTGCAGCTCTGATGTGACTGAGTATAGACGATATAACTGCAGCTCTGGATGTGACTGGAGTATAAGACATTACATAACTGCAGCTCTGGATGTGACTGGAGTATAAGACGTAATATAACTGCAGCTCTGGATGTGACTGGAGTATAAGACGTAATATAACTGCAGCTCTGGATGTGACTGGAGTATAAGACGTGAGATAACTGCAGCACTGGATGTGACTGGAGTATAAGACATTACATAACTGCAGCACTGGATGTGACTGGAGTATAAGACGTAATATAACTGCAGCTCTGGATGTGACTGGAGTATAAGACGTGAGATAACTGCAGCTCTGGATGTGACTGGAGTATAAGACGTGATGTGACTGCAGCTCTGGATGTGACTGGAGTATAAGACGCGATGTGACTGCAGCTCTGGATGTGACTGGAGTATAAGACATAATATAACTGCAGCTCTGGATGTGACTGCAGCTCTGGATGTGACTGGAGTATAAAGCTCAGGATTTACAGGCGGTGTTATCTTGCAACCTGACATGAAGTGTTATGGAGCCGCCCTGCCCCACTTACCTTTGCCCTGCACGGTCACCCATCCAATCAGGCTTTCGTCCTGTGCCAGCAGGTACCAGTCCCCACGGGGCCCCATCATCCATTCTTGGACAGCGCAGGAGTAGTTTCCGGAGTCGGCCGGCCCGGCCTGAGGGATCCGCAGCTTATACATAGTGGGCGAGAGCTGGATCTGCTGCAGGCGGCCCTCCCAGCGTGGGGCGAGGGGGCTCCACACCCCAGAGCGGTCAGCCGTCAGGATGGTCTCAGCCTCTGCCCCTCGACCTCCACTGTGTAAAGACCAGGACACCGCAAGCTGGGAATCCGGCCGCGAACGGGATAAGATGGTGCAGTCCAGAGCAAAATGGCTGCCGTCCAGCACAGAGACATTGAGGGGCGCCGTGTCCAGCAGCAGGTCCGCATCTGTGGGGGGCAACACAGCGTTAATGGCAAGTTCTATTACTTCCTAATAGTCTGTGTCTTTCCTCACCTCAAGATCTCCGCTTGCTGTCAGTAACTGGAATGTTCATTGTTTGCATAGAGAGGCTAAAGACCTAACAATTCTCACTGCTGAGGGTGTTACAATTGTATCCAGTCTAGACAATAATCTGTGTACTCCAGACTGATACACTGTAACAAACCCTCAGGGCTGGAGATTTGCACTGCTGTGTTGTTCAGACTGGTACACAGGTACTGGTGAACACTGCGGCCCCAGCATCTTGCAGCACTCACCTGGGCGCCGCACACTGACGTAGGTGGCCGCTGACCGCTCCTCTGCCCGCTTGTCCCATTTTCTCTTGGGGTCCTGAAGCCATTCCTGCACCCGGCAGCTATAGGCGCCACTGTCCTGCTCCTCGGCCCGCTGTAAGGTGAGGGTGTAGAGCCCGGGGGACGGTTGCCCGAGGTGAAGACGACTGCTGAACTCTGAGCCACCTCTGTCTTCATCCTCACTGGGAGGCAGAGCGACGCCATCTGGGGATATCCGGACCACAGTGCTCCTCTCAGACTCTCCTGCCCTCCAGACCAGCCACTCCAGGGACAGGCGAGACTGCGGCAGGGTACGGTTCAGCACCCGGCACGTCACCGTGAAGCTCTCACCCTCCAGGGAGGAAATATTCCGAGGGAGCTGATCCACCTGCAGGTTGATAACTGTGAACAAGATGGGGCACACATGTCAACTGGGCACACTGACCACGCACCAACCAGTGTTCGCTCTACCAGGATGCTGATCTTCTCCTCCTTATACTACTGACCGTCGCCAACTCTTTCATATACAACCGACCGGCACCTCCTCCCCCATACACTACTGACCGTCGCCCCATCTCTAATATACAACCGACTGGCACCTCCTCCCCCATACACTACTGACCGTCGCCCACTCTCTCATATACAACCGACTGGCACCTCCTCTCCCATACACTACTGACCGTCGCCAACTCTTTCATATACAACCGACTGGCACCTCCTCCCCCATACACTACTGACCACCGGCACCTCCTCCCCCATACACTACTGACCACCGCCCCCTCCTCCAATACACTACTGACCGGCGTCCCCTCCTCCAATACACTACTGACCGGCGTCCCCTCCTCCTATACACTACTGACCGGCTCCCCCCTCCTCCTATACACTACAGACCGGCTCCCCCCTCCTCCTATACACTACAGACCGGCTCCCCCCTCCTCCTATACACTACAGACCGGCTCCCCCCTCCTCCTATACACTACAGACCGGCTCCCCCCTCCTCCTATACACCACCAACCGGCGTCCCCTTCTATACACTACTGACCGGCGCCTCCTCCTCCTATACACTACTGACCGGCGCCTCCTCATCCTATACACTACTGACCTAGCGTCCCCTCATCCTATACACTACAGACCGGCTCCTCCTCCTCCTATACACTACTGACCGGCTGCCCCCTCCTCCTATACACTACAGACCGGCTCCCCCTCCTCCTATACACTACAGACCGGCGTCCCCTCCTCCTATACACTACAGACCGGCTCCCCCCTCCTCCTATACACCACCGACCGGCGTCCCCTCCTCCTATACACTACTGACCGGCGCCTCCTCCTCCTCCTATACACTACTGACCTGCGTCCCCTCATCCTATACACTACAGACCAGCTCCCCCCTCCTCCTATACACCACCAACCGGCGTCCCCTCCTCCTATACACCACCAACCGGCGTCCCCTCCTCCTATACACTACTGACCGGCGCCTCCTCCTCCTATACACTACTGACCGGCGCCGCCTCCTCCTATACACTACTGACCGGCGTCCCCTCATCCTATACACTACTGACCGGCGCCTCCTCCTTCTATACACTACTGACTGGCGCCTCCTCCTCCTATACACTACTGACCGGCGCCTCCTCCTTCTATACACTACTGACTGGCGTCCCCTCCTTCTATACACTACAGACCGGCTCCCCCCTCCTCCTATACACCACCAACCGGCACCCCCTCCTCCTATACACTACAGACCGGCTCCCCCCTCCTCCTATACACTACAGACCGGCACCCCCTCCTCCTATACACTACAGACCGGCACCCCCTCCTCCCATACACTACAGACCGGCGCCTCCTCCTATACACTACAGACCGGCTCCCCCCTCCTCCTATACACTACTGACCTGCGTCCCCTCCTCCTATACACTACTGACCGGCATCCCCTCCTCCTATACACTACAGACCGGCACCCCCTCCTCCCATACACTACAGACCGGCTCCCCCCTCCTCCTATACACCACCAACCGGCACCCCTTCCACCCTCTTCTCACCAGGCATTTTCACGTTGACTTCCGTCAGTCCTGATGTATCCTTGGCCAGCTGGTACCAGGCCTGGTTGGGGTCAAGCACCCACTCCTCCACCTGGCAGTAGTAGCTGCCGCTGTCCTCTCTTCGGGCCCCTAGCAGGGTGAGTGTGTAGTTTCCAGGGGTCAGCTCCTCCAGCTGCAGCTGGTTCTTCAGATCCGCCTCCTCGGTGTAAGTGCCATATTCCATGCCGGCCCCGCTGCGCACAATCAGCTTCCCGTCAGCACCCGAGGGCTCCTGTGCGAACCACAGTACTGAGAAGCGGGAGTCCTGAGTACTCTGAGAGCGCACGGCGCAGGTCAGGGTCACCGGCGAGCCCTCCACCACCGCCACCGAGCGCTTCCCCTTACTGATCTGCAGCCGCGACACTGAAAGATAGGACGGGGCACAACCGTGAGAATAATGACCCCCAACCAGGAGGAAATGTAACCCTGCCTCCTACAGACTGGGAATGCTGGGAGAGACCACTGCAGGCCACAGCTCACTGGGTAATAAGGTGGATTGCCATGGTCTCTGGGAAAGGTGGGTGACAATCCACGTGTATTTATCATTCAGGGTCCCGGGAAAGCTGGGTGACGCTATACAGCGAGTATAATCCTGTGGGGGATGCGGGCCACATCTCGCCCCGCGCGGAGCTTCATCCTCTGGGTCTCATTGCTCCCGATGCCCCAATTCTCCTTTCCCCATTAATACTGGGACCCGCAGACTGCAGTCACTTCCCTGCCAGGCAACCGTTGCTAAGCAGACCCACGTTTCCAGGGAAACCAGAGGCACAGAGTCCCGAGGAGTGGGCGTACAAGAGAGGGCTGTGCAGAAATAGGGTGAAGATAACACAACTGATCCACATCTTATGCTAATGAGGGTCAGCAAGACCACAATGCAAAGGGGCAGAATATGCAAATGAGCCAGCGTGCTACCAGAATAAACCAGGCTCCACACAAGATGGCCCAGTACATACTGGAATCCCTACAACATTACCCTATAGAAACCAGGACCCCTAACAAATTATATACATACAAGACTGCCTATAAAACAATCCTGTAGCACCTAATCTGTATAAAATAGTCCAATATACAATACATGGACCCTCTATACACTTGGATCAGTATAAATGGACCCTATATATACGGGGATCAGTATAAATGACCCTATATACACTGGGATCGCTATACATGGACCCTATATACACCGGGATCAGTAAATATGGACCCTATATACACGGGGATCACTATACATGGACCCTATATACACGGGGATCACTATACATGGACCCTATATACACCGGGATCACTATACATGGAGCCTATATACACCAGGATCACTATACATGGAGCCTATATACACCGGGATCACTATACATGGACTCTATATACACCGGGATCAGTAAACATGGAGCCTTTATACACGGGGATCACTATACATAGACCCTATATACACTGGGATCGCTATACATGGACCCTATATACAACGGGATCAGTAAACATGGAGCCTATATACACAGGGATCATTATACATGGACCCTATATACACCGGGATCGCTATACATGGACCCTATATACACCGGGATCAGTAAATATGGACCCTATATACACGGGGATCACTATACATGGACCCTATATACACGGGGATCACTATACATGGACCCTATATACACCGGGATCACTATACATGGAGCCTATATACACCGGGATCACTATACATGGAGCCTATATACACCGGGATCACTATACATGGACTCTATATACACCGGGATCACTATACATGGAGCCTATATACACTGGGATCACTATACATAAACCCTATATACACCGGGATAAGTAAACATGGACCCTATATATACGGGGATTACTATACATAAACCCTATATACACCGGGATCACTTTACACAGACCCTATATACACTAGGATCACTATACATGGACCCTATATACCGAGATCACTATACACAGACCCTATATACACTGGGATCACTATACACGGACCCATACAGGTATATACACACCGGGATCGCTATACACGGACCCTATATACACTGGGATCGCTCTACATGGACCCTATATACACCGGGATCAGTTAACATGGAGCCTATATACACGGGGATCACTATACATGGACCCTATATACACCGGGATCACTATACATGGAGACTATATACACGGGGAATCACTATACATGGACCCTATAGACACTGGTATCACTATACATGGACCCTATAGGCACTGGGATCACTACACATGGACCCTATAGACACCGGGATCACTATACATTGACCCTATATACACCAGGATCACTATACATGGACCCTATAGACACCGGTATCAGTAAACATGGAGCCTTTATACACGGGGATCACTATACATGGACCCTATATACACCGGGATCAGTAAACATGGACCCTATATACACTGGGATCGCTATACATGGACCCTATATACACCTGGATCACTTTACATGGACCCTATATACACTGGGATCACTATACATGGACCCTATATACACTTGGATCAGTATAAATGGACCCTATATATATGGGGATCAGTATAAATGACCCTATATACACTGGGATCGCTATACATGGACCCTATATACACAACGGGATCAGTAAACATGGAGCCTATATACACAGGGATCATTATACATGGACCCTATATACACCGGGATCACTATACATGGAGCCTATATACACCGGGATCACTATACATAAACCCTATATACACCGGGATAAGTAAACATGGACCCTATATATACACGGGGATTACTATACATAAACCCTATATACACCGGGATCACTTTACACAGACCCTATATACACTAGGATCACTATACATGGACCCTATATACACCGAGATCACTATACACAGACCCTATATACACTAGGATCACTATACATGGACCCTTTATACACGGACCCTATATACACACCGGGATCGCTATACACGGACCCTATATACACTGGGATCGCTATACATGGACCCTATATACACCAGGATCAGTTAACATGGAGCCTATATACACGGGGATCACTATACATGGACCCTATATACACCGGGATCACTATACATGGAGACTATATACACGGGGAATCACTATACATGGACCCTATAGACACTGGTATCACTATACATGGACCCTATAGGCACTGGGATCACTACACATGGACCCTATAGACACCGGGATCACTATACATTGACCCTATATACACCAGGATCACTATACATGGACCCTATAGACACCGGTATCAGTAAACATGGAGCCTTTATACACGGGGATCACTATACATGGACCCTATATACACCGGGATCAGTAAACATGGACCCTATATACACTGGGATCGCTATACATGGACCCTATATACACCTGGATCACTTTACATGGACCCTATATACACTGGGATCACTATACATGGACCCTCTATACACTTGGATCAGTATAAATGGACCCTATATATATGGGGATCAGTATAAATGACCCTATATACACTGGGATCGCTATACATGGACCCTATATACAACGGGATCAGTAAACATGGAGCCTATATACACAGGGATCATTATACATGGACCCTATATACAACGGGATCAGTAAACATGGAGCCTATATACACAGGGATCATTATACATGGACCCTATATACACCGGGATCACTATACATGGAGCCTATATACACCAGGATCACTATACATAAACCCTATATACACCGGGATAAGTAAACATGGACCCTATATATACACGGGGATTACTATACATAAACCCTATATACACCGGGATCACTTTACACAGACCCTATATACACTAGGATCACTATACATGGACCCTATATACACCGAGATCACTATACACAGACCCTATATACACTAGGATCACTATACATGGACCCTTTATACATGGGGATCACTATACACGGACCCTATATACACACCGGGATCGCTATACACGGACCCTATATACACTGGGATCGCTATACATGGACCCTATATACACCGGGATCAGTTAACATGGACCCTATATACACGGGATCACTATACATGGACCCTATATACACCGGTATCACTATACATGGAGCCTATATACACAGGGAATCACTATACATGGACCCTATAGACACTGGTATCACTATACATGGACCCTATAGGCACTGGGATCACTACACATTGACCCTATATACACCAGGATCACTATACATGGACCCTATAGACACCGGTATCACTATACATGGAGAATATATACACAGGGATCATTATACACAGATGCTATATACACTAGGATCACTATGCATGGAACCTTTATTCACCGGGATTAGTATACACGGACCCTATATACACGGGGATCACTATACATGGACCCTATATACACCGGGATCACTATACACGGACCCTATATACACCGGGATCACTATACACGGACCCTATATACACCGGGATCACTATACACGGACCCTATATACACCGGGATCACTATACATGGACCCTTTATACACGGGGATCACTATACATGGACCCTATATAAACGGGGATCACTATACATGGACCCTATATACACGGGGATCACTATACACAGACCTTGTATACACCGGGATCACTATACACGGACCCTATATACACCGGGATCACTATACACGGACCCTATATACACCGGGATCACTATACACGGACCCTATATACACCAGGATCACTATACACGGACCCTATATACACCGGGATCACTATACATGGACCCTTTATACATGGGGATCACTATACACGGACCCTATATACACCGGGATCACTATACACGGACGCCTATATACACCAGGATCACTATACACAGACCTTATAAACACTGGGATCACTATACACGGACCCTATATACACTAGGATCAGTAAACATAGAGATTATATACACCGGGATCACTATACATGGACCATATATACACGGGGATCACTGGATCCCATATAGACAGGTCACATTTTTGCACATAGGACAACCATCCTGGCCACCTACAGATGCGAGGTCATGTGACTGCTCCAGGTGGAGAGGGGCACTGTAGCTAGATAAATGGGCACCAGCAGTGACCCATCCTCCTCGCCCCGTTACCCTCCTCCAAGGTACAAATCACATCTGGTTCAAAAACTGAATCTAGAGCGGGTGATATCATCCCCAAACCTGATATTTCATGTGAACCGCTCATGGTGTATCAGCCCCTCCCCCATCCATGGAGAGGGGAGGGAGGGGGGATGAATCCGTAATGATCAGGAACGATTCCCCTGGACGCAGAGCGACCATTATAACTGAGCAAGACTGAGCCGGGACATCCAGGGGGACACGACTAATGGCTTCCAGAGGAGGGGGAGAGAGTGCTGCGAGAGGGGGCAATGCTGGAGAGACAACAGGGAGGAGGAGAGACTGCTGAGAGAGGGGGCAATGCTGGAGAGACTGCTGAGAGAGGGGGCAATGCTGGAGAGACTGCAGGGAGGAGGAGAGACTGCTGAGAGAGGGGGCAATGCTGGAGAGACTGCTGAGAGAGGGGGCAATGCTGTAGAGACTGCAGGGAGGAGGAGAGACTGCTGAAAGAGGGGGCAATGCTGGAGAGACTGCAGGGAGGAGAGACTGCTGAGAGAGGGGGCAATGTTGGAGAGACAGCAGGGAGGAGGAGAGACTGCTGAGAGAGGGGGCAATGCTGGAGAGAGTGCTGAGAGAGGGGGCAATGCTGGAGAGACTGCAGGGAGGAGGAGAGACTGCTGAGAGAGGGGGCAATGCTGCAGAGACTGCTGAGAGAGGGGGCAATGCTGGAGAGACTGCAGGGAGGAGGAGAGACTGCTGAGAGAGGGGGCAATGCTGGAGAGACAGCAGGGAGGAGGAGAGACTGCTGCGAGAGGGGGCAATGCTGGAGAGACAGCAGGGAGGAGGAGAGACTGCTGAGAGAGGGGGCAATGCTGGAGAGAGTGCTGAAATAGGGGGCAATGCTGGAGAGACTGCAGGGAGGAGGAGAGACTGCTGAGAGGGGGCAATGCTGGAGAGACTGCAGGGAGGAGGAGAGACTGCTGAGAGAGGGGGCAATGCTGAAGAGACTGCAGGGAGGAGGAGAGACTGCTGCGAGAGGGGGCAATGCTGGAGAGACAGCAGGGAGGAGGAGAGACTGCTGAGAGAGGGGGCAATGCTGGAGAGAGCTGCTGAGATGAGGGGCAATGCTGGAGAGACTGCAGGGAGGAGGAGAGACTGCTGAGAGAGGGGCAATGCTGGAGAGACAGCAGAGAGGCAATGCTGGAGAGACTGCTGAGAGAGGGGGCAATGCTGGAGAGACTGCAGGGAGGAGGAGAGACTGCTGAGAGAGGGGCAATGCTGGAGAGACTGCAGGGAGGAGGAGAGACTGCTGAGAGAGGGGGCAATGCTGGAGAGACTGCTGAGAGGAGGAGAGCACTGCTGCGAGAGAGGCAATGCTGAGAGACTGCAGGGCAGGATGGAGAGACTGCTGAGAGAGGGGGCAATGCTGGAGAGACTGCTGAGAGAGGGGGCAATGCTGGAGAGATTGCAGGGAGGAGGAGAGACTGCTGAGAGAGGGGGCAATGCTGGAGAGACAGCAGAGAGGAGGAGAGACTGCTGAGAGAGGGGGCAATGCTGGAGAGACTGCAGGGAGGAGAAGAGACTGCTGCGAGAAGGGGCAATGCTGGAGAGACTGCAGGGAGGAGGAGAGACTGCTGAGAGAGGGGGCAATGCTGGAGAGACTGCTGAGAGAGGGGGCAATGCTGGAGAGACTGCTGAGAGAGGGGGCAATGCTGGAGAGACAGCAGAGAGGAGGAGAGACTGCTGAGAGAGGGGGCAATGCTGGAGAGACTGCAGGGAGGAGAAGAGACTGCTGAGAGAGGGGGCAATGCTGGAGAGACTGCAGGGAGGAGAAGAGACTGCTGAGAGAGGGGGCAATGCTGGAGAGACTGCAGGGAGGAGAAGAGACTGCTGAGAGGGGGCAATGCTGGAGAGACTGCAGGGAGGAGGAGAGACTGCTGAGAGAGGGGGCAATGCTGGAGAGACTGCAGGGAGGAGAGAATGCAGAGGGAGGGGGCAATGCTGGAGAGACTGCAGGGAGCAGGAGAGACTGCAGAGAGAGGGGGCAATGCTGGAGAGACTGCAGGGAGCAGGAGAGACTGCTGAGAGAGGGGGCAATGCTGGAGAGACTGCAGGGAGGAAAAGAGAATGCAGAGGGAGGGGGGCAATGCTGGAGAGACAGCAGAGAGGAGGAGAGACTGCTGAGAGAGGGGGCAATGCTGGAGAGACTGCAGGGCGCAGGAGAGACTGCAGAGAGAGGGGGCAATGCTGGAGAGACAACAGGGAGCAGGAGAGACTGCTGACGGTATCTATAGCGGATATTATGTGGCAGGGGTTATACGGTATCTATAGCGGATATTATGTGGCAGGGGTTATACGGTATCTATAGCGGATATTATGTGGCAGGGGTTATACGGTATCTATAGCGGATATTATGTGGCAGGTTATACGGTATCTATAGCGGATATTATGTGGCAGGTTATACTGTATCTATAGCGGATATTATGTGGCAGGTTATACGGTATCTATAGTGGATATTATGTGGCAGGTTATACGGTATCTATAGCGGATATTATGTGGCAGGGGTCATACGGTATCTATAGCGGATATTATGTGGCAGGGGTTATACGGTATCTATAGCGGATATTATGTGGCAGGTTATACGGTATCTATAGCGGATATTATGTGGCAGGGGTTATACTGTATGTATAGCGTATATTATGTGGCAGGTTATACGGTATCTATAGTGGATATTATGTGGCAGGTTATACGGTATCTATAGCGGATATTATGTGGCAGGGGTTATACGGTATGTATAGCGGATATTATGTGGCAGGGGTTATACGGTATCTATAGCGGATATTATGTGGCAGGGGTTATACGGTATCTATAGCGGATATTATGTGGCAGGGGTTATACGGTATCTATAGCGGATATTATGTGGCAGGGGTTATACGGTATCTATAGCGGATATTATGTGGCAGGTTATACGGTATCTATAGCGGATATTATGTGGCAGGTTATACGGTATCTATAGCGGATATTATGTGACAGGTTATACGGTATCTATAGCGGATATTATGTGGCAGGTTATACGGTATCTATAGCGGATATTATGTGGCAGGGGTTATACGGTATCTATAGCGGATATTATGTGGCAGGGGTTATACTGTATCTATAGCGGATATTATGTGGCAGGGGTTATACGGTATCTATAGCGGATGTTATGTGGCAGGTTATACTGTATGTACAGTGGATATTATGTGGCAGGGGTTATACGGTATCTATAGCGGATATTATGTGGCAGGGGTTATACTGTATCTATAGCGGATATTATGTGGCAGGTTATACTGTATCTATGGCGGATATTATGTGGCAGGTTATACTGTATGTACAGTGGATATTATGTGGCAGGTTATACTGTATGTACAGTGGATATTATGTGGCAGGTTATACTGTATCTATAGCGGATATTATGTGGCAGGGGTTATACGGTATCTATAGCGGATATTATGTGGCAGGGGTTATACTGTATCTAGCGGATATTATGTGGCAGGGGTTATACTGTATCTATAGCGGATATTATGTGGCAGGGGTTATACGGTATCTATAGTGGATATTATGTGGCAGGGGTTATACTGTATCTATAGCGGATGTTATGTGGCAGGTTATACGGTATCTATAGTGGATATTATGTGGCAGGGGTTATACTGTATCTATAGCGGATATTATGTGGCAGGGGTTATACTGTATCTAGCGGATATTATGTGGCAGGGGTTATACTGTATCTATAGCGGATGTTATGTGGCAGGTTATACTGTATGTATAGTGGATATTATGTGGCAGGGGTTATACGGTATCTATAGCGGATATTATGTGGCAGGGGTTATACGGTATCTATAGTGGATATTATGTGGCAGGGGTTATACTGTATCTATAGTGGATATTATGTGGCAGGGGTTATACTGTATCTATAGCGGATATTATGTGGCAGGGGTTATACTGTATCTATAGCGGATATTATGTGGCAGGGGTTATACTGTATCTATAGCGGATATTATGTGGCAGGGGTTATACGGTATCTATAGTGGATATTATGTGGCAGGGGTTATACTGTATCTATAGTGGATATTATGTGGCAGGGGTTATACTGTATCTATAGTGGATATTATGTGGCAGGGGTTATACTGTATCTATAGTGGATATTATGTGGCAGGGGTTATACTGTATCTATAGCGGATATTATGTGGCAGGGGTTATACTGTATCTATAGCGGATATTATGTGACAGGTTATACGGTATCTATAGCGGATATTATGTGGCAGGGGTTATACGGTATCTATAGCGGATATTATGTGGCAGGGGTTATACTGTATCTATAGCGGATATTATGTGGCAGGGGTTATACGGTATCTATAGCGGATATTATGTGGCAGGGGTTATACGGTATGTACAGTGGATATTATGTGGCAGGTTATACTGTATCTATAGCGGATATTATGTGGCAGGGGTTATACTGTATGTACAGTGGATATTATGTGGCAGGGGTTATACTGTATCTATAGCGGATATTATGTGGCAGGGGTTATACGGTATCTATAGCGGATATTATGTGGCAGGTTATACTGTATCTATAGCGGATATTATGTGGCAGGGGTTATACTGTATGTATAGCGGATATTATGTGGCAGGGGTTATACGGTATCTATAGCGGATATTATGTGGCAGGGGTTATACTGTATCTATAGCGGATATTATGTGGCAGGTTATACGGTATCTATAGCGGATATTATGTGGCAGGGGTTATACTGTATCTATAGCGGATATTATGTGGCAGGGGTTATACTGTATGTACAGTGGATATTATGTGGCAGGTTATACTGTATCTATAGTGGATATTATGTGGCAGGTTATACTGTATGTACAGTGGATATTATGTGGCAGGTTATACAGTATCTATAGTGGATATTATGTGGCAGGGGTTATACTGTATCTATAGCGGATATTATGTGGCAGGGGTTATACTGTATCTATAGCGGATATTATGTGGCAGGGGTTATACTGTATCTATAGCGGATATTATGTGGCAGGGGTTATACTGTATCTATAGCGGATATTATGTGGCAGGGGTTATACTGTATGTACAGTGGATATTATGTGGCAGGTTATACTGTATCTATAGTGGATATTATGTGGCAGGTTATACTGTATGTATAGTGGATATTATGTGGCAGGTTATACTGTATCTATAGCGGATATTATGTGGCAGGTTATACGGTATCTATAGCGGATATTATGTGGCAGGGGTTATACTGTATGTACAGTGGATATTATGTGGCAGGTTATACTGTATCTATAGTGGATATTATGTGGCAGGTTATACTGTATGTACAGTGGATATTATGTGGCAGGTTATACAGTATGTATAGTGGGTGTTATGCGGCTATGTGGTGTACACAGGTAGCAGAGGTAGTAGTGTCATATTACACACATGCGTCTCTCATCACTGGGGGGTTTAGATCTGGATTTACCAGTCTGACGGTGAGGGCCACGCCCGTCTCTGTGTGGCACAGCCTCCCCCGCTGGGCTATGATGGCAGACGTCTCTCACCTGGTCGCTGGACTCTGATCTCCAGCAGGTTGGAGGTTCTCTCTGCCAGGCGGCTCCAGTTGGAGTTGTAGTCCCTTCTCCACAGCTCGGCCACACACTGGTACTTCCCGGCCTCGGAGTCGCTGGCTCGGCTGACACTCAGACGCACGTTGTGGCTGGAGTCGGTTTTCTCCACAATGCTGCGACCTCGGAAGTTGCCCGCTCTGTCACCCCACTGCACCCCGCCAGAGCGGCTGAACGTCACCAGGTCATGGCTGTCCCCTCCACTGGCCGGCTGAAATCGCCAGGTCACCGAGATGCCCACCCAGGGCGGATAGTGAGGCTTCAGGATACACTGAAGGTCAAACGAGTCATAGTAGCTGACACCAGGGGTGCGGGTGATGGCCGCCACCGCAAAGCCCGTCTCTGGGGGAAGAAGAAGAGAATTAACACATAGAATCCTGAAGTCCTCTGTGCTGCTGGGACACTGCCCCTTCCAATATGTAATGGTCATCCTGTGACCTCCACAAGATCAGCGCACTCCTCTCCTGAAATCCTCTGTGCTGCTGGGACCCTGCTCCTCCCACTATGTAATGGTCATCCTGTGACCTCCACAAGATCAGCGCACTCTTCTCCTGAAATCCTCTGTGCTGCTGGGACCCTGCTCCTCCCACTATGTAATGGTCATCCTGTGACCTCCACAGGATCAGCACACTCCTCTCCTGAAATCCTCTGTGCTGCTGGGACCCTGCTCCTTCCACTATGTAACTCTCATCCTGTGACCTCCACAGGATCAGCGCACTCCTCTCCTGAAATCCTCTGTGCTGCTGGGACCCTGCTCCGTCCACTATGTAACTCTCACCCTGTGACCTCCACAGGATCAGCACACTGCTCTCCTGAAATCCTCTGTGCTGCTGGGACCCTGCTCCTCCCACTATGTAACTCTCACCCTGTGACCTCCACAAGATCAGCACACTGCTCTCCTGAAATCCTCTGTGCTGCTGGGACCCTGCTCCTTCCACTATGTAACTCTAAGACTGTGACCTCCACAGGATCAGCGCACTCCTCTCCTGAAATCCTCTGTGCTGATCCCTCTATGTGACTGTAGTGTCCTCGCCTCTGCTGGTGTCATATGACTCTGGTCTCCCGGCGGTGGAGTGAAGTCAGGGCAGTGTTTGGGGCGGGTTACTCTCTTGGCGGCTCACATCTGCAGTCTCTGCGGACGGACATTGCTCGCGGTCACTCAGCCACGTGACGCCACTTACGCTTATTGTCTGCAGTGGTATTGTGAGAGGACGGCGCGTTCCACACACTCATCATGGACCGGTGCCAGAATTTCAGGTAGAACCGTCGCACAGATATCACTGTGATGTCCGACGCTCCAGTCACATCCAGAGCTGCAGCCACAACTATCCTGACAGGGCCCCGAGCCTCTTCATCACCCCCGCGTAGAGGTAAGCCGCGGCTTCACGCTTTGCCAAAATCGCCATGATGGGTAAGGTTAATGAACTGCCCTGCCCCCATACATCACATCCAGAGCTGCACTCACGGTTCTGCCATCTTCTATTCTAATACCACTCTGAGCTCAGAGCATGGGGCCCATGACGCTGAATTACGGGTCGGTGCAGAGCTGTGCCCGCCAGCACGAGTGGCAGCAGATGTGTGGGGGCAGCACTGGATGTTACCTTATGGAGCATGAGCCGGACTGCGAGCTTGGTGACTTACCTAGGGAGGTGACGTCCACACTGGTCCTGGCGGACCTCTCGCCCAGCCTCTGCCAATCTCCGTCATAGCTCGGCAGCCACTCTGTGACGCGGCACTCGTAGGAGCCAGCATCTTGGCGCTGGCTGCTCTCCAGCTCTAGGGTGAAGGTGTCGGAGCCGGACCTCACCATCCGCAGACCTCCGCTACTGGCTCGTTCTCGGTACGCCTGGCTCGCCCAGGTCACCCCATCCCGATCCTGCTGGATGACCTCTATCTGGCGGTTTTGTGCATCCTGGAGGTGCCATGAGGCAGATATGCGGCTCTGAGGACCAAACAGTGAGGCCACCAGGCAAGTCAAGAAGATGCGGGAGCCTTCCAGGACCGAGCTGGAGTTCGCCAACACCGTGACCGTAACCGAGGTCTCTGCAAATGAGAAAGAGACAAGAAACATTTACATCCGACCGCAAGATGGGTGAAAGACATGGAGGAGCCCCGGGGACAGGAGGGGACAAACATGGAGGAGCCCCGGGGACAGGAGGGGACAGACATGGAGGAGCCCCGGGGACAGGAGGGGACAGACATGGAGGAGCCCCGGGGACAGGAGGGGACAAACATGGAGGAGCCCTGGGGACAGGAGGGGACAGACATGGAGAAGGCTCGCTCACAGGAGGGGACAGACATGGAGAAGGCTCGCTCACAGGAGGGGACAGACATGGAGAAGGCTCGCTCACAGGAGGGGACAGACATGGAGAAGGCTCGCTCACATGGGGGACAGACATGGAGAAGGCTCGCTCACAAGAAGGGGACAGACATGGAGAAGGCTCGCTCACAGGAGGGGACAGACATGGAGAAGGCTCGCTCAAAGGAGGGGACAGACATGGAGAAGGCTCGCTCACATGGGAGACAGACATGGAGAAGGCTCGCTCACAGGAGGGGACAGACATGGAGAAGGCTCGCTCACATGGGGGACAGACATGGAGAAGGCTCGCTCACAGGAGGGGACAGACATGGAGAAGGCTCGCTCACATGGGGGACAGACATGGAGAAGGCTCGCTCACAGGAGGGGACAGACATGGAGAAGGCTCGCTCACATGGGGACAGACATGGAGAAGGCTCGCTCACATGGGAGACAGACATGGAGAAGGCTCGCTCACAGGAGGGGACAGACATGGAGAAGGCTCGCTCACATGGGAGACAGACATGGAGAAGGCTCGCTCACAGGAGGGGACAGACATGGAGAAGGCTCGCTCACAGGAGGGGACAGACATGGAGAAGGCTCGCTCACAGGAGGGGACAGACATGGAGAAGGCTCGCTCACAGGAGGGGACAGACATGGAGAAGGCTCGCTCACAGGAGGGGACAGACATGGAGAAGGCTCGCTCACAGGAGGGGACAGACATGGAGAAGGCTCGCTCACAGGAGGGACAGACATGGAGAAGGCTCGCTCACAGGAGGGGACAGACATGGAGAAGGCTCGCTCACAGGAGGGGACAGACATGGAGAAGGCTCGCTCACAGGAGGGGACAGACATGGAGAAGGCTCGCTCACAGGAGGGGACAGACATGGAGAAGGCTCGCTCACATGGGGGACAGACATGGAGAAGGCTCGCTCACAGGAGGGACAGACATGGAGAAGGCTCGCTCACAGGAGGGACAGACATGGAGAAGGCTCGCTCACAGGAGGGGACAGACATGGAGAAGGCTCGCTCACAGGAGGGACAGACATGGAGAAGGCTCGCTCACAGGAGGGGACAGACATGGAGAAGGCTCGCTCACAGGAGGGGACAGACATGGAGAAGGCTCGCTCACAGGAGGGGACAGACATGGAGAAGGCTCGCTCACAGGAGGGACAGACATGGAGAAGGCTCGCTCACAGGAGGGGACAGACATGGAGAAGGCTCGCTCACAGGAAGGGACAGACATGGAGAAGGCTCGCTCACAGGAGGGGACAGACATGGAGAAGGCTCGCTCACAGGAGGGGACAGACATGGAGAAGGCTCGCTCACATGGGGGACAGACATGGAGAAGGCTTGCTCACAGGAGGGGACAGACATGGAGAAGGCTCGCTCACATGGGGGACAGACATGGAGAAGGCTCGCTCACAGGAGGGGACAGACATGGAGAAGGCTCGCTCATGGAGTTGGTAGCTTACTCAGGGGTGAGACCGTGATTGGGATGTTCTTCGGCCTTTTGCTGTCGCGGTCCACCATTTCGCCGGACGCCGACCTCTCCCTCTCGGTCACTCTGCAGTTGTATTTGCCGCTATCTTCTGGACGAAGCCGAAAGATTTTGAGGGAGAAGATGCTGTCACTGTCCCGGGCCACGCGCATCTCTCCATGATCCTCCCTCTGGCTGTAGTCTCCGGTCAGGGCGGCCACCCCGCCGGGGCTCAGACTGGCGATTAGTGAGCTGTTAAAGGCCCAAGACACCGCGAATATGCGATCAGCTGCGTTCTGAGCCTCAATGATGCATCGCAGCTCCGCGGCCTCCCCTGCGCTGTACGTACGGCGGTCCGTCTCCAGGCGCACATTGAATTCCTTATCTATAAGAGAGAGATTGTCCCAAAGTGACCCAGGTGTAGACTACAACGTGCTGACTACAGCTATCCCATCTACTGCTGCTGACAACCTGCCCATATATCATATCAGAAGTTGTCACAGCCCGGATCCCCAGCTTTCTCTCCATTTTTACCTGTTGCTTGGACGATGACCTCTGACCCCTCGGAGTGTTTGGTGGTCATAGTGAACCAGGATCGGTCGGGGTCCTCTATCCACTCGGCCCCCTGGCAGTAGTACTCCCCTTGGTCAGACGGGTGCAGGTTGTACATGGTCAGGCGGAAGGTGCTGTTGCCCAATTTATTCAGCTGGACGTCCCCCACTGAGAAGCGCTGAGTGTAGGAGGAACCAGGGCGCAGGGTGAACTCTCGGGTCAGGGTGATCACCTCCTCCGTTTGCTCGCCATTCTTGCGGTACCAGGACACGGAAATGTGGGTGTGCTGGAGCGTGCTGTGGGAAACGTCACACGAGAGCTGCAGGGAGCCCCCCTCAACCTTCTGCAGGGTCTGAGCCGAGGACGAGACGAGCAGCGTGTCAGGGATCACTGCGGACAGAGGAGACAGTGAGAGCAGGGTCAGGGGTCCCCCATCAGTCCTGCTAATGGCGATAGTGCCCCACAAAAACCGTAACCCCCAAACCACACGAACTGGACCAGGACAAACAGTTTTACATTCTGCATGTTAGTAGGAAGAGAAGGTCACCTTCAATAGCTGCTGGCCCCACATGCACACTTGGTTCAGCCAAGCATGCACGTCTTATCAATAGGAAAAGAGGCACGGTGCTGCCGGGAACCTTATGTACCCCCGCGTCTTTCAGAACCCTCCGTTGTGCCCCTGCCTTCCTCAGGACCCCTCTTCCTCCCAACTTCCTCAGGGGACCCCTCTGCTTTCCCCCCTTCCTCCTGACCCCCCTCTCCTCCGGACCCCTCAGCTCTCCCTCCCCCCCTCCGCCAGACCCCTCCGCCCCTTCCTCTGGCCCCCTCAGATATCCCCCCCGCTTCCTCTGGCCCCCTCAGCTATCCCGCCCCTACCTCTGGACCCCTATGCCCCCCTCAACTATCCCCCCGACCCCCCTCAACTATCCCCCCCCCATTCCTCCGGACCCCTCCGCCCCCCTCAGCTATCCCCCCCATTCCTCCGGACCCCTTCGCCCCCCTCAGCTATCCCCCCCTTCCTCCGGACCCCTCCGCCCCCTCAGCTATCCCCCCTTCCTCCGGACCCTCCGCCCCCTCAGCTATCCCCCTTCCTCCGCCACCCTCAGCTATCCCCCCTTCCTCCGCGATCCTCCTCCGGATCCTCCGCCTCAGCTATCCCCCTTCCTCCGGACCCCCTCCGCCCCCTCAGCTATCCCCCCTTCCTTTCCTCTGGACCCCTCAACTCTCCCCCTTCCTCCAGACCCTCTGCTCTCCCCCACCTGCCTTTCCTCCGGACTCCCGCCCCTTCCGCCAGACCCCCTTTCTCCAGACCCCTCCGCTGTGAGTTGGGAGGCCCCCATACACATTGTACACTTGTCTGGCCCCCCAGTCTCGCCACAGTCTATCCTCTCGTCTGTTCAGACTCCTTTAGCGTTAGGTGGGGTTGACGAGGCGCGAGGCTCAGGGGCCCAGACCCCCAGGTGGAGGACGATAAGAAGATGTAATCATGATCCAGCCTCACCAATCCATCCTCATTTAATAAAGCCGTGGGGGAGGGGGGCACAAATTAACCCGTCAACTGCCAGCGCGCAGCAGCCGCCAGGAGACAAAGCAGCTTCCGCTCCAGACATAAAGCAGATCTGTAATGAAAAGATAAATGACCAGCTGCCAGACAGGGCACGGGCATAGGAGGAAGGGGGCCAGGGCGCAGGCAAGGGAAGGTGCCAGGGCGCGGCCAGAGGAGGGAAGGTGCCAGGGCGCGGCCAGAGGAGGGAAGGTGCCAGGCCAGAGGAGGGAAGGTGCCAGCGTGCGGCCAGAGGAGGGAAGGTGCCAGGGCGCAGGCAGAGGAGGAAGGTGCCAGGGCGCGGCCAGAGGAGGGAAGGTGCCAGCGTGCGGCCAGAGGGGGAAGGTGCCAGCGTGCGGCCAGAGGGGAGGGGGCCAGGGCGCAGGCAAGGGAAGGTGCCAGGGTGCAGCCAGAGGAGGGAAGGTGCCAGCGTGCGGCCAGAGGAGGGAAAGTGCCAGGATGCAGGCAAGGGAAGGTGCCAGGGTGCTGCCAGAGGAGTGAAGGTGCCAGCGTGCGGCCAGAGGAGGGAGGGGGCCAGGGCGCAGGCAAGGGAAGGTGCCAGGGCTCGGCCAGAGGGGGAAGGTGCCAGGCGCGGCCAGAGGGGGAAGGTGCCAGGGCTCGGCCAGAGGGGAAGGTGCCAGGCGCAGCCAGAGGGGGAAGGTGCCAGGGCGCAGCCAGAGAGGGAAGGTGCCAGGGCGCAGCCAGAGGGGAAGGTGCCAGGGCGCGGCCAGAGGGGGAAGGTGCCAGGGCTCGGCCAGAGGGGGAAGGTGCCAGGGCTCGGCCAGAGGGGGAAGGTGCCAGGGCTCGGCCAGAGGGGGGGAAGGTGCCAGGGCTCGGCCAGAGGGGGGGAAGGTGCCAGGGCGCGGCCAGAGGGGGGAAGGTGCCAGGGCGCGGCCAGAGGGGGGAAGGTGCCAGGGCGCGGCCAGAGGGAAGGTGCCAGGGCGCGGCCAGAGGGGAAGGTGCCAGGCGCGGCCAGAGGGGGAAGTTGCCAGGGCGCGGCCAGAGGGGGGAAGGTGCCAGGGCGCGGCCAGAGGGGAAGGTGCCAGGGCGCGGTTAGAGGAGGGAAGGTGGGTGTCAGGGTGCGGCCAGGAGAAGGTGCCAGAGAAAGGGAAGGTGCCCGGGGAGCACTGCCAAAAGGAGGCGGGAAGGTGCAAGGGCGCGCTGCCAAAGGAGGCGGGAACGTGCCAGGGCACGCTGCCAAAGGAGGCGGGAAGGTGCCACGGCGCACTGCGAAAAGAGGGGGGGAAGGTGCCAGGGCGCGGCCAAGAGAAGGTGCCAGAGAAGGGAAGGTGCCAGGGCGCAGGCAAGGGAATGTGCCAGGGCACGGGCAGAGGAGGGAAGGTGCCAGGGCGCGCTGCCAAAGGAGGCGGGAAGGTGCCAGGGCGCGCTGCCAAAGGCGGCGGGAAGGGGCCAGGGCGCACGGCCAGAGGAAGGAAGGGGCTAGGGCGCGCGGCCGGAGGAAGGAAGGTGCCAATCAAACCAATCAGATTCCACCTTTCATTTTACAGGTGCCCCTCCCTGCCATCCTGTGTATGATGGGTGTCCCCTTCCCGCAGCTCTCCTTTGTATGATGGATGTCCCCTGCCCCCAGCTCTCCTGTGTATGATGGCTGTCCCCTCCCTGCAGTCCTCCTGTGTATGATGGGTGTCTCCTCCCTGCAGTCCCCCTGTGTATGATGGGTGTCTCCTCCCTGGTGACCCCCTGTGTATGATGGGTGTCTCCTCCCTGCAGTCCTCCCGTGTATGATGGATGTCTCCTCCCTGGTGACCCCCTGTGTATGATGGATGTCTCCTCCCTGGTGACCCCCTGTGTATGATGGATGTCTCCTCCCTGCAGTCCCCCGTGTATGATGGGTGTCTCCTCCCTGCAGTCCCTCTGTGTATGATGGGTGTCTCCTCCCTGCAGTCCTCCCGTGTATGATGGCTGTCCCCTCCGTGGTGACCCCCTGTGTATGATGGGTGTCCCCTCCCCGCATCTCTTCTGTGTATGATGGATGTCTCCTCCCTGGTGACCCCCTGTGTATGTTGGGCGTCCCCTCCCTGCACTGGCATCTCAGGCAGCTGTCGTAGCACTGGTAGGGTTGCTGTCACCCCCCCTCCTGGAGCGTCCCTTCCTTCTGACTGTCTCCAGCTGTCGGCCATCTGCCCCCCTCGCCTCTCACACCAGATTCCCCAGAGCTTCTCTCTAAAAGCGGCGGCCGGGGGTGGAAAGTGTTCCAGAAAATGTCCCATTAACTATTTATTTGCCAGCTGGGAATGCTTTGTGCAGAGGAGGGGGAGCGTTCCCCATCTATAACCTGGGAGGTGCAGGCAGGGTGGGGAGGGGGCGTCAGTGATGGAGGCTACAGCCAGATGCAAGACCCCAGCGCTGGGGGGGGGCGTGACCTGGATCATATCTGCTTGTGGCTCTATTGTTCCTTGTGCGACCAGTAGATGCAGGACCCCGCCGCCCCCCATTACTTATAAATGCAGTACCCTCTGTGGGAGCCTCCTTCGCCCCAGCGCCTCGGTCACGTTCAGAGACGCCAGCGGCCGCCGCTCTTCGTCTTATGATTAGTTAAGAACAAAAGTGTTTGTGTGAAGCAAGAGGAGATGGAAGAAGCCGCAATCAATAGCGAGACGTCAGAGAAGATGTGAGTGCCGGAGACACCATTAACTACACCCCAGGCCACAGCCGTCCGGGAGAGGGGTGGTGCAGAGCTCTGGGAGTGCGCAGGAAGGCCGAGCCTCAGCCCATAGTGAGCGCCGCCGCCACCTGCGACACTTACCGCTCAGGTTGACCTTGGCGCTGTAGCTGCCGTAGAAATTGGGGTCAGTGTTGGGGGTGTGACACTCGTACTCTCCGGCGTCCCGGTCCTGCAGCTGGCGGATGTGTAGGAGGCTGTGGTCCCCGGTCACCCTCTCCACGTAGATGTCACCACTGCGGACACGCTGGCTGTAGATGGCGTAGGAGAAGGAGTCGTCTTGGGTGCTGACCACCTGGACCTCCCTGTCGGGGGCGGAGGGCAGGTAGATGGAGTACTGGAAGTTCTGCTCCGAGGGGCCCTGGTAGCCGCTCACCTTGCACCAGATGGTAATGTGGGAGCCCACAGTGCGGTACAGGGGCCCCTGCTGCACGGTCACCTCCCGCTGGGCCCAGGAGACGCCTGTGAAGAGGACACAAAATGGAGAATTATTTCACGATCAGAGCGTCATTTACCGTAAATATTACGCCAACATATCGGCGCCAAACTGGCTCCGGCATCATAGGAGAAGTGCGGCGACAGATTCCTCATGAATCACATCCAGCGCCCACGTCTCATCCTCCGCGCCCACACAGCGCAGCTCCAGTGCCAGCTCATCTCACAGTGCTGGCAGGTGTCATGGCCGACAGGGACCTACGCCAGGGACTGTTACTGATACTGACAGTCATATGTGACCCCTGTATACTCCGTGTGGGATGGCATGACATACGTGACCCCTGTATACTCCGTGTGGGATGGCATGTCATATGTGACTCCTGTATACTCAGTGTGGGATGGCATGTCATACGTGACCCCTGTATACTCCGTGTGGGATGGCATGACATACGTGACCCCTGTATACTCCGTGTGGGATGGCATGTCATATGTGACCCCTGTATACTCCGTGTGTGGAGTGGGTGACATGTCATACGTAACCCCTGTATACGCCGTGCGTGGGGTGTGACAGATCATACGTGACCCCTGTCTATGCTGTGCGTGGGGTCTGACATGACATACGTGACCCCTGTATACGCCATATGTGGAGTGGGTGACATGACATACGTGACCCCTGTATACGCCGTATGTGGAGTGGGTGACATGTCATACGTGACCCCTGTATACGCCGTGTGTGGGGTGATGTCATACATGACCGCTTTATGCGCAATGTGAGGGGTGACGGGTCATACATGACACAGCCGTGACATGGAGATCTCACACTGGATTCCTCATGTTTCTGACGCTCCTGTGCACCTCCCCCACCCTGACAGCTGGACGTGAGGGGCCGGGGGAGGAGGAGGAAGGGACTATAATACTACAAGGCCAAGGACTAGCAGCTCCCAGCCTGGAGGGCGAGGACATGAGTGGGTCACGTACAGCTGAGATTCATCAGCAGAGTCATAAATCTATGTAGCGGTATATGGTACTGGCGGTATATGGTACTGGCGGTATATGGTACAGGGTGAGGCACAGGTACCAGACATCGTTCCATCCCAGCATCTTAACATCTACCCGTTCTCTGGGCGCTCAGCCGTGTGAAAAGCCTTCAGAACAATAAATCTGGAGCATGCCTGCTGGCTGAAAAACACATGACGACATGAAGAACCTGACCATGAGCGGAGTGAGGGACAAACACGGAGAACCTAAAACCTGACCATGAGCGGAGGGAGGGACAAGCACGGAGAACCTAAAACCTGACCATGAGCGGAGGGAGGGACAAACACGGAGAACCTAAAACCTGACCATGAGCGGAGGGAGGGACAAGCACGGAGAACCTAAAACCTGACCATGAGCGGAGGGAGGGACAAACACGGAGAACCTAAAACCTGACCATGAGCGGAGGGAGGGACAAGCACGGAGAACCTAAAACCTGACCATGAGCGGAGTGAGGGACAAACACGGAGAACCTAAAACCTGACCATGAGCGGAGGGAGGGACAAACACGGAGAACCTAAAACCTGACCATGAGCGGAGGGAGGGACAAACACGGAGAACCTAAAACCTGACCATGAGCAGAGTGAGGGACCAACACGGAGAACCTAAAACCTGACCATGAGCGGAGGGAGGGACCAACACGGAGAACCTAAAACCTGACCATGAGCGGAGGGAGGGACCAACACGGAGAACCTAAAACCTGACCATGAGCGGAGTGGGGGACAAACACGGAGAAGCTAAAACCTGACCATGAGCGGAGTGGGGGACAAACACGGAGAACCTAAAACCTGACCATGAGCGGAGGGAGGGACCAACACGGAAAACCTAAAACCTGACCATGAGCGGAGTGAGGGACAACATGGAGAACCTAAATCCTGACCATGAGCGGAGGGAGGGACAAACACGGAGAACCTAAAACCTGACCATGAGCGGAGGGAGGGACAAACACGGAGAACCTAAAACCTGACCATGAGCGGAGGGAGGGACCAACACGGAGAACCTAAAACCTGACCATGAGCGGAGGGAGGGACCGACACGGAGAAGCCAAGGATGAGACGACATGGAGACGACCATGAGGGAGTGGGACGCATGGAGAACCTGACCATGAGGAGTGAGGGCACGGAGAACCTGACCATGAGGGGAGGACGGACTGACATGAGAGGAACCTGACCATGGAGGCGACGCATGAGGGGAGTGAGGGACGACATGGAGAACCTGACCATGAGGGGAGTGAGGGACGACATGGAGAACCTGACCATGAGGGGAGTGTCGGAGGGCACGGAGAACCTGACCATGAGAGGAGTGATGGGACGACATGGAGAACCTGACCATGAGGGGAGTGTCGGACGGCACGGAGAACCTGACCATGAGGGGAGTGAGGGACGACACGGAGAACCTGACCATGAGGGGAGTGACGGATGGACATGGAGAACCTGACCATGAGGGGAGTGAGGGACGACACGGAGAACCTAACCATCAGGGGAGTGAGGGACGACATGGAGAACCTGACCATGAGGGGAGTGTCGGACGGCACGGAGAACCTGACCATGAGGGGAGTGTCGGACGGCACGGAGAACCTGACCATGAGGGGAGTGAGGGACGACATGGAGAACCTGACCATTGAATGTAAGGTCACAGAGGCTGAAC
Organism: Bufotes viridis; assembly: GCA_033119425.1. NCBI lineage: Eukaryota > Metazoa > Chordata > Amphibia > Anura > Bufonidae > Bufotes > Bufotes viridis. The sequence goes on along the minus strand of CM065591.1, from coordinate 4,979,639 downwards.
ATGGCACATGGTTGTGATGAATGCGCGGTGACAGGCGCCGCTGACACATCAGTTACTCAGCGGTTAGACTGGTTCAGTCATGAATGAGGAAATCATCTTCTCAGCAGCTCCTCGCCCCGGGGGTCACAGAGCCGTCTCTACCCCCCACTCCCTGCACCGGATCTCACACCACTACCCCACATGGGGCATTACGTAAACTTCAGTGTCACCATAGACATTTACACTTCTTACACTGGAGTCGCCCCCGCGCGCCGTGGTCTCTGCTCCGATTCCTTTATATAGAAGCTCACTCCCCTCTCCAATTCTCTGGCAGTGTGTCAGTCTTCACTGCTTAGTTCTGGCCTTGTATTCATGGGCTCAGGATGAGGAGAGCTGGGAATTGTGGGAGGACATGGTGACTGATATCAGCCCTGCGGTTATCACCGGTTTCTCTGCTGCATCTATACCATACGTGGATCTGGAGCGCTTACGAAACGCCAGAGTCATCACCCCGCTGCGATTGCGGTTTTAATAAGAAGTTCTGTACATTATTATTAAATGTCTCACACGAAGTTCATTACCATAACACAAACACGGATCTGCGCCCGGTGCCGGGGGAACCGTCAGCGTCGCCATGGAAACGCAGAGCACAGCCCGCGTCAGAGCTGAAAAAGCTCAGAGACTAATAGGTAATCTGATTTTATCAGAATGTAAAGGGAGAAAAGGCTGCAAGATGGAGGAGGGGATGGCGGCACGCCACGGCCGCGCCAACCACACAGGGCGGCCAAATTTCCCTCTCGTGGATTGTTCCAATGATGCGTTCAATAAAACAATCCCAGAGAGGACGTCCGAGGCTTGTAGCGTAATGAGCGCCGGACGGCGAGCCGGGTTACATTACAGTACAGGGAGGGGACAACATGGCGGCAGCTGCGGCTTCACTGGTGCCGGCAGGTCTTACCATCGTATGTCACACGGGCATGGTATAACCACATCCGTATAATACACTGCACGCGTTTCACCCGTCGTAATGCCATAACGCTCCAGTTACGGATTATAACAGTACGTTATCACAATGCCGCGCTGACCGGACGCCATGAGGATCCCGTAATCAGAAGCGGGGAGAGGAATTCCTAGAAGCAAGCGGCTCCCATGTTACTGCACACGCCATAAATCACATACATCGCCTCACCCGCCGGGACACGGATGTTACAGCCGACTCTTCCTTACATTAGGACGCATAAAATATTCATCACCAAACTGCACCCGATCAATATTACATTCACAGCAAAATAAACGGAAACCCGCCCTCAACGCCAAACAGACCCCGAACAGGTCACCTGATCAGAATCCAACCACCGAGAGTCAGGAAACACCGACGACCATACGACAGGAAAATAAAGCCTTCCTTATAGGGGAAGAGCAACCTTATAATCCAGAAGATACCCAGGTTATACCAGCTGTACATATATAATTATATACAGGAAATACCCGGGTTATAACATCTGTACATATATAATTATATACAGGCGATGCCCAGGTTATACCAGCTGTACATATATAATTATATACAGGAGATACCCGGGTTATACCATCTGTACATATATAATTATATACAGGAGATGCCCGGGTTATACCAGCTGTACATATATAATTATATACAGGAGATACCCGGGTTATACCATCTGTACATATATAATTATATACAGGAGATGCCCAGGTTATACCAGCTGTACATATATAATTATATACAGGAGATGCCCAGGTTATACCATCTGTACATATATAATTATATACAGGAGATGCCCAGGTTATACCATCTGTACATATATAATTATATACAGGAGATGCCCAGGTTATACCAGCTGTACATATATAATTATATACAGGAGATGCCCAGGTTATACCAGCTGTACATATATAATGATATATAGGAGATGCCCGGGTTATACCAGCTGTACATATATAATTATATACAGGAGATGCCCAGGTTATACCAGCTGTACATATATAATTATATACAGGAGATGCCCAGGTTATACCAGCTGTACATATATAATTATATACAGGAGATGCCCAGGTTATACCAGCTGTACATATATAATTATATACAGGAGATGCCCAGGTTATACCAGCTGTAGATATATAATTATATACAGGAGATGCCCGGGTTATACCAGCTGTACATATATAATTATATACAGGAGATGCCCAGGTTATACCAGCTGTACATATATAATTATATACAGGAGATGCCCAGGTTATACCAGCTGTACATATATAATTATATACAGGAGATACCCAGGTTATACCGGCTGTACATATATAATTATATACAGGAGACACCCAGGTTATACCAGCATGCTCCATATCACTATATACAGAATATGTATAATTTATACCAGCTGTACATATATAATTATATACAGGAGATACCCAGGTTATACCAGCTGTACATATATAATTATATACAGGAGATGCCCAGGTTATATCAGCTGTACATATATAATTTCATACAGGAGATGCCCAGGTTATACCAGCTGTACATATATAATTATATACAGGAGATACCCGGGTTATACCAGCTGTACATATATAATTATATACAGGAGATGCCCGGGTTATACCAGCTGTACATATATAATTATACACAGGAGATACCCGGGTTATACCAGCTGTAGATATATAATTATATACAGGAGATGCCCAGGTTATACCAGCTGTACATATACAGCCCTTTATTACTAGGAAAGATACGCACTTCTGATTAGCCGTTCTGCGGTGAATTGTGATTGTTCTAGTTCTTTTTTTGGGGTGTATTAATAGGAAAAAGAATCCGTCTTTAGCCGCTCCGCAGTGAACCGACGTTGTTGAGGTGAATTCATGGGAAAGATACGCACTTCTTATTAGCCGCTCTGCAGGGAATTTACATTCTCATTCAGTAGTGAAAGTTGTTTGTGATACAGCTTTTTGGGGGAAAATTGATGGTAGCTGTAACTGTGGTCAGGGACGATACACGTCCTTTACGGCCCACTGGGTGAATGTGGTTCCTGCCCAGCCGCACCAGCAACTTGGCCGCTTCCACCTCCATGTTGTCACGTGGTTGGTCCTGCAACAATGTCCGCCTCTGCCGCCTCATCCTCCACAGTGTCCTCAGCCTCCCTTGCAGGGACAATTCACAGTGCCCCTCCAGCATACCACATGTGCAGGGCACGGCGGTGTCATGCCGTTCTTCACCTCGTTTGCCTGGGCAAACGGAGTCACACAGGGAAGGAAGTGCTCCGTGTCCTTCATCAAGAAATCAAATACTGGCTTTCTCTGAGATAACTCAAAATCTGAACCATGGTGACCAACAACGGGAAGCACATGGTGTCGGCACTGCGCCAAAGAGGCGACGTTTCCACTCGTTGGAATTCCACCCTCCATATCTTGGACCGATTGTACGAACAGAGAAAAGCCATAAACGATTTCTTGATGATCCCAGCGGACAGGAGAACTCCCCTGTGTAACTTTGATGTCAGCCAGTGGCAGCTCATGCGTGACACCTGCCGTTTGCTCAGGCCCTTTGAGGAGGCCACGTTATTTGTCAGTCACCAGGACTACGGGATGAACAATGTCATTCCATTCATGTCCTGGAACGGATGCTGGTAGTAAATCTGGCTGGTCAGGGGACTGGAGACGTGGCGCCTAGATCTCACGGCCACATGAGCCCTGTGGGGGCTGAACTGGAGGAGGAGGAGGACATTGGAGCACAAGCAATGTGTGGTTTTTCTATACAGCTGACAGGAGAGGAGGAGCAGCCAGAAGAGCTACAGGGCGATGAGGAAGACGAGGCAGAAGACCCAGACACGCCGTGGCAGAATGCAGTGGAGATTGAGGCAGGGAGTCCCTCCGAGTCACTTGCACAAATGGCCCAATGCATGCTCGCTTGCTTGCGTAGTGACAGCCGAATTGTCACCATTCACCAGAGGGATGACTTCTGGTTCTCCACCTTGTTGGACCCTCACTATCGGTCCAAGATGGGGCTTTTTTTTTTTTTTTTTTTTTTTACACCTGCTGAGAGGAAAGACAAACTGAATTACTACAGAGACATCCTATGTAGTCAGTTGGCCGCTGTCTTTCTGTGCCATCGTCCATCCTCTCACAGGTCTGACCAGGGGGGTCAGCTGCACTCACGTTCCTCTGCCATGGCTGCTGGGGGGTGGGGTGGGAGCAGTTCCAGCTCCATCAGCAGCGCCCGGAGTCTAGAGTTGTTGATGAGCAGCTTTCTTCACCCACCTAGTGAAGAAACTACTCACCAGCAGCTAGACCTGGAGCAGGACCTGAACCAGCAGGAGGTGGCATACTTGGACAGCACCCTGCCACCCCACACTGAAGATCCGCTGGACTACTGGGCAGCCAAACTGGATTTGTGACCGCAATAGGCAAAGTTTGCTCTGGAAAAGCTGTCCTGCCCGGCCAGTATTGTGGCATCAGAGCTGGTGATTAGTGCGGCGGGGGCCATAGTTACCCCAAGAAGAACTCACCTGTCCACCCAAAATGCCTGATGCATCAGACTAGATCATCCATGGTGACACACCAACACTTTGACAAAAGAGACTGGTTTCTTCTGGCTATCTGCCTCAGCTACTATTCTGATGCTGCCACCCACCTGATGCAAAGTGCTCCTCATTTCACCCACCATCTTCAAGCTGGTACTGGTATTGCCACCCACCTCCCCACTTTGTCCCTGGGTCACTCTGTGTACGTCTGATGCTGCTGCTGCCACCTCCACACTGTCATTGTGCCACTCTGTGGTCTCCTGATGCTGCCGCCACCTTACTGCTATGTCATAGGGCCACTCTATGGACTTATCATGCTGTTCCCACCCTCCCCACTTCATGACTGGGCGACTATTTTGCCTTTCAGCCTGGCTGACATCATCATTTATTTGACCTTTCTTCTGATCTGTGAGAAGGAAGTAAAAATGAGACGCACAACGGATCCTGTCTATGTAGCAGCTGTATGACATGGTCCCTATTTTGCATCAGAGTTGGCTTATGATTTGGTAGCCAAAAGCAGGAGTGGGTACAAAACACAGAAGACATGCAAGTATTCCATTCACGTGTCATCTCTGTTTTGGATCCACTCCTGTTTTTTTACATTACCAATACTGATGGATTACTGACCAAATGCTGACTGAGCGAAGGCGGATGCTCCACAGACAGGATCCGTTTTTGTGGGTTATTGTTCTGACGGATCAGATGGAGGGCAAAATAATCAGTGACGTCCGGACTGTCCGCAGCTCCGGACAAGAATATGAATTTCTACTGGGGTGCCGGCCTGGTGTTTAGCGGATCTGAAAAACACTGCGGATGTGTGAATGGACCCTAAAAGTAGTGCGCTTCTTCTTGGCGCTAACATTGAACTGTAAGGCTGAGTTCATACTTGAGTTATTTGGTCAGTTTTGGCCCCGTGACCGACCAAATAAGGGTACTTTCACACTAGTGTTATTCGGATCCGGCAGGCAGTTTCAGCAACGGAACTGCCTGCCGAATCCGTCAAACCATATTCAAATGGAAATCAGTTTTTTCCGGATCTGTTAGACGGATCAGGTGCTATACTGGATCCGTCTCATCCAGAATAACGGATCTGGTATTTAATGTATTTTCAAAGATCAAAAGCAAAAATTGCTCCTCCTATATCCCAGCGCATGCGCAGACCGGAAAACCGGATCTGGCAACGCAGCAATTCCTGGAACACTTGGTACCGGATCCGGCATTAATACATCTCTATGGATATTAGTGTCGGATCCGGCAAGTGCGCTAGTGTTCTGGGATTTTGTCAGGTCAAATACCGTTCAAGGGAGGGAACAGGAGACATCCTGATGCATACTGAACGGATTGCTTTCCATTCAAAATGCATTAGGACAAAACTGATGCGGTTTTTCCCGGTATTGAGACCCTTTACCGGATTTCAATACTAGGAAAAGAATAACGCCAAGTGAGAAAGTACCGTAAGTGCGCAGTGATTCTTAGAGCGACGCCTGTCATCGGACTCACAGTATTATTTCACTAGCAGACTCCCTATGCGCGTTACTGCAAGGCCCGATACAGGCTCTCGGCAGCCAGGAAATAGACCTTTTTTAACGCGATTCGCCGCAAATAAATTTTTAAAAAAATTCAGTAAACCGGCCGAATCGAATTTTTGAGAAATTTGCTCATCTCTAATAATTATATACAGGAGATACCCAGGTTATACCAGCTGTACATATATAATTATATACAGGAGATGCCCAGGTTATACCAGCTGTACATATATAATTATATACAGGAGATGCCCGGGTTATACCAGCTGTACATATATAATTATATACAGGAGATGCCCGGGTTATACCAGCTGTACATATATAATTATATACAGGAGATGCCCAGGTTATACCAGCTGTACATATATAATGATATACAGGAGATGCCCAGGTTATACCAGCTGTACATATATAATGATATACAGGAGATGCCCAGGTTATACCAGCTGTACATATATAATTATATACAGGAGATGCCCAGGTTATACCAGCTGTACATATATAATTATATACAGGAGATGCCCAGGTTATACCAGCTGTACATATATAATTATATACAGGAGATGCCCAGGTTATACCAGCTGTACATATATAATTATATACAGGAGATGCCCAGGTTATACCAGCTGTACATATATAATGATATACAGGAGATGCCCAGGTTATACCAGCTGTACATATATAATGATATACAGGAGATGCCCAGGTTATACCAGCTGCTACATATATAATTATATACAGGAGATGCCCAGGTTATACCAGCTGTACATATATAATTATATACAGGAGATGCCCAGGTTATACCAGCTGTACATATATAATTATATACAGGAGATGCCCAGGTTATACCAGCTGTACATATATAATTATATACAGGAGATACCCAGGTTATACCAGCTGTACATCTATAATCATATACAGGAGATGCCCAGGTTATACCAGCTGTACATATATAATTATATACAGGAGATACCCAGGTTATACCAGCTGTACATATATAATTATATACAGGAGATGCCCAGGTTATACCAGCTGTACATATATAATTATATACAGGAGATGCCCAGGTTATACCAGCTGTACATATATAATTATATACAGGAGATACCCAGGTTATACCAGCTGTACATATATAATTATATACAGGAGATGCCCAGGTTATACCAGCTGTACATATATAATTATATACAGGAGATACCCAGGTTATACCAGCTGTACATATATAATTATATACAGGAGATGCCCAGGTTATACCAGCTGTACATATATAATTATATACAGGAGATACCCAGGTTATACCAGCTGTACATATATAATTATATGCAGGAGATACCCAGGTTATAGCAGCTGTACATATATAACTATATACAGGAGATACCCAGGTTATACCAGCTGTACATATATAATTATATACAGGAGATGCCCGGGTTATACCAGCTGTACATATATAATTATATACAGGAGATACCCAGGTTATACCAGCTGTACATATATAACTATATACAGGAGATACCCAGGTTATACCAGCTGTACATATATAATTATATACAGGAGATACCCAGGTTATACCAGCTGCACATATATAATTATATACAGGAGATGCTCAGGTTATACCAGCTGTACATATATAACTATATACAGGAGATGCCCAGGTTATCCCAGCTGTACATATATAATTATACACAGGAGATGCCCAGGTTATACCAGCTGTACATATATAATTATATACAGGAGATACCCAGGTTATACCAGCTGTACATATATAATTATATACAGGAGATGCCCGGGTTATACCAGCTGTACATATATAATTATATACAGGAGATGCCCGGGTTATACCAGCTGTACATATATAATTATATACAGGAGATGCCCAGGTTATACCAGCTGTACATATATTATTATATACAGGAGATGCCCGGGTTATGCCCGCCATACTTTGCAGCCCCCACGTCTTGTAGCTCAGGGTGGTGGACACAGCTGGGTCCCTCAGGGCGCGGTGCACACGGTGGTCGCAGTGGTTGCAGCTGCTCAGCTCTGTGGTCACATTTATGGGGGATACAAGTAAACAGAACGCTGGAAGTAAACATCCCGTGTGTACACGCACTTCATCCACAGTAATCCCCAACCACCAGGAGCGGGCTGTCCGGCCAGTGAGGGGGTCACATGAGCACACGGCTAGCCTGCCAGTGAGGGGGGAGGTCAATGAACACAAGGCTATCCCTCCAGTGAGGGGGCCACATGAGCACAAGGCTATCCCTCCAGTGAGGGGGCCACATGAGCACAAGGCTATTCCTCCAGTGAGGGGCCACATGAGCACAAGGCTATCCCTCCAGTGAGGGGGCCACATGAGCACACGGCTATGAGTACGGTGCGGTGGGCATAAGCAGGTAACGCACTGGCTGTTAGGAGGGTGAAAACAGGCGTGACCTCGGGGGGGGGGGATCGGGGGCTCAATCAGCACTGCCACCCACATTAACCCCTCTTATGCCAGGCAAATAATAATCTGTTGTACACTGTAGGTCACCCTGTGCCTCCACGATCTCAAGACCAGGAAAAAAAAAAAAACGGATCTCAGATGGAAATGGCTCAAATGGATGCTCACACCGATGCTCAGGATCCGTTTTTTTCTGTTCTTCCGACAGATCAGAAGGATGAAAAACAGCGGCGCTCTGAGCGCTCCCTCAGGACTCACGCACAGACGTATTTTTCCTTCTCATCTCTGATGCGGACCCGATCACGTCAATTGTGCCGCAAAAGAGGCGGACAGCACACCGCGTTCTGTCCGCATCCGTGTGTCCGTTCCGTGGCCCCACAAAAAGACAGAACAAGCCCTATTACAGACAAGGATAGCACTGTTCTAGAGGGGCCAGGAGGTTCCGCAAAATGCAGAACGCACACGGCCGATATCCGTGTTTCATGGATCCGCAGTCCGCAGACCGTAAAACAGACTCCAGTCATGTGCATGAGCCCTTACTCATGAACATCTGTCCCGCCAAGACCAGCATCTGCCCCACCAGTCCAGGGTTAACCCCACCAAGACCCTCATCTGCCCCACCAGTCCAGGGTTAACCCCACCAAGACCAGCATCTGCCCCACCAGTCCAGGGTTAACCCCACCAAGACCAGCATCTGCCCCACCAGTCCAGGGTTAACCCCACCAAGACCAGCATCTGCCCCACCAGTCCAGGGTTAACCCCACCAAGACCCGCATCTGCCCCACCAGTCCAGGGTTAACCCCACCAAGACCAGTATCTGCCCCACCAGTCCAGGGTTAACCCCACCAAGATCAGCATCTGCCCCACCAGTCCAGGGTTAACCCCACCAAGACCAGCATCTGCCCCACCAGTCCAGGGTTAACCCCACCAAGACCAGCATCTGCCCCACCAGTCCAGGGTTAACCCCACCAGTTCCACCACCAGTCCAGCATCTATACAAACCTTGCCATTACATGTGGGACTTACCTGCAAGCAGAGCCCCGGTAAGTAGCAGGCAGATGCCTGGGAGGCCCATAGTGTGTGTTGTCACAATGCCATGTGTGTCCTGTAATCACAGCCTGGAACCCCAGGAGGTCACAGCAGCAGCTGACGAGGCCCCTCAGTCCTAGGGGACAAGGGGAGCAGATGGTGAGCGGGGGCCCGGACACGTGGAGCACCCTCCGGCTGGGCACACACCCTGCCAGCCCCTGCATGTGGCACAACCAGTCACCGGCTGCCAAGATATACACACACCGAGAGCACCGACGTCACACACACCGTATACAATATACACACAGAGAGCACCGACGTCACACACACCGTATACAATATACACACAGAGAGCACCGGCGTCACACACACCGTATACAATATACACACAGAGAGCACCGACATCACACACACCGTATACAATATACACACAGAGAGCACCGGCGTCACACACACCGTATACAATATACACACAGAGAGCACCGGCGTCACACACACACCGTATACAATACACACACAGAGAGCACCGACGTCACACACACCGTATACAATATACACACAGAGAGCACCGACGTCACACACACCGTATACAATATACACACAGAGAGCACCGACGTCACACACACCGTATACAATACACACACAGAGAGCACCGACGTCACACACACCGTATACAATATACACACAGAGAGCACCGACGTCACACACACCGTATACAATATACACACACAGAGCACCGACGTCACACACACCGTATACAATACACACACAGAGAGCACCGACGTCACACACACCGTATACAATACACACACAGAGAGCACCGGCGTCACACACACCATATACAATATACACACACAGAGCACCGACGTCACACACACCGTATACAATATACACACAGAGAGCACCGACGTCACACACCGTATACAATATACACACAGAGAACACCGACGTCACACACACCGTATACAATACACACACAGAGAGCACCGACGTCACACACACCGTATACAATATACAAGCAGAGAGCACCGACGTCACACACACCGTATACAATATACACACAGAGAGCACCGACGTCACACACACCGTATACAATATACACACAGAGCACCGACGCCACACACACCGTATACAATATACACACAGAGAGCACCGACGTCACACACACCGTATACAATATACACACAGAGAGCACCGACGTCACACACACCGTATACAATATACACACAGAGAGCACCGACGTCACACACACCGTATACAATATACACACAGAGAGCACCGACGTCACACACACCGTATACAATATACACACAGAGAGCACCGACGCCACACACACCGTATACAATATACACACAGAGAGCACCGACGCCACACACACCGTATACAATATACACACAGAGAGCACCGACGTCACACACACCGTATACAATATACACACAGAGAGCACCGACGTCACACACACCGTATACAATATACACACAGAGAGCACCGACGCCACACACACCGTATACAATATACACACACAGAGCACCGACGTCACACACACCGTATACAATATACACACAGAGAGCACCGACGTCACACACCGTATACAATATACACACAGAGAGCACCGACGTCACACACACCGTATACAATATACACACAGAGAGCACCGACGCCACACACACCGTATACAATATACACAGCAGAGAGCACCGACGCCACACACACCGTATACAATATACACACACAGAGCACCGACGTCACACACACCGTATACAATATACACACAGAGAGCACCGGCGCCACACACACCGTATACAATATACACACAGAGAGCACCGACGCCACACACACCGTATACAATATACACACAGAGAGCACCGACGCCACACACACCGTATACAATATACACACAGAGAGCACCGACGTCACACACACCGTATACAATATACACACAGAGAGCACCGACGCCACACACACCGTATACAATATACACACAGAGAGCACCGAGCGCCACACACACCGTATACAATATACACACAGAGAGCACCGATGTCACACACACCGTATACAATATACACACACAGAGAGCACCGACGCCACACACACCGTATACAATATACACACACACAGAGAGCACCGACGTCACACACACTGTATACAATATACACACAGAGAGCACCGACGCCACACACACCGCATACAATATACACACAGAGAGCACCGACGTCACACACACCGTATACAATATACACACACAGTATATACACACACAGAGAGCGCCGACGTCACACACACCGTATACAATATACACACAGAGAGCACCGACGTCACACACACCGTATACAATATACACACAGAGAGCACCGACGTCACACACACCGTATACAATATACACACAGAGAGCACCGACGCCACAGACACCGTATACAATATACACACAGAGAGCACCGACGTCACACACACCGTATACAATATACACACAGAGAGCACCGACGCCACACACACCGTATACAATATACACAGAGAGAGCACCGACGCCACACACACACCGTATACAATATACACACGAGAGCACCAACGTCACACACACCGTATACAATATACACACAGAGAGCACCGACGCCACACACACCGTATACAATATACACACAGAGAGCACCGACGCCACACACACACCGTATACAATATACACACAGAGCACCTAACGTCACACACACCGTATACAATATACACACAGAGAGCACCGACGCCACACACACCGTATACAATATACACACAGAGCACCAACGCCACACACACCGTATACAATATACACACAGAGAGCACCGACGCCACACACACCGTATACAATATACACACAGAGAGCGCCGACGTCACACACACACACAGTATACAATATACACACACAGAGAGCACCGACGTCACACACACCGTATACAATATACACACACAGAGAGCACCGACGTCACACACACCGTATACAATATACACACAGAGAGCACCGACGCCACACACACCGTATACAATATACACACAGAGAGCACCGACGTCACACACACCGTATACAATATACACACACAGAGAGCACCGATGTCACACACACCGTATACAATATACACACAGAGAGCACCGACGCCACACACACTGTATACAATATACACACAGAGAGCACCGACGCCACACACACCGTATACAATATACACACAGAGAGCACCGACGCCACACACACCGTATACAATATACACACAGAGAGCACCGACGTCACACACACCGTATACAATATACACACACAGAGAGCACCGACGCCACACACACCGTATACAATATACACACACAGAGAGCACCGACGTCACACACACCGTATACAATATACACACAGAGAGCACCGACGCCACACACACCGTATACAATATACACACAGAGAGCACCGACGTCACACACACCGTATACAATATACACACAGAGAGCACCGACGCCACACACACCGTATACAATATACACACAGAGAGCACCGACGCCACACACACCGTATACAATATACACACAGAGAGCACCGACGTCACACACACCGTATACAATATACACACAGAGAGCACCGACGTCACACACACCGTATACAATATACACACAGAGAGCACCGACGCCACACACACCGTATACAATATACACACAGAGAGCACCGACGCCACACACACCGTATACAATATACACACAGAGAGCACCGACGCCACACACACCGTATACAATATACACACAGAGAGCACCGACGTCACACACACCGTATACAATATACACACAGAGAGCACCGACGTCACACACACCGTATACAATATACACACAGAGAGCACCGACGCCACACACACCGTATACAATATACACACAGAGAGCACCGGCGTCACACACACCGTATACAATATACACACAGAGAGCACCGGCGTCACACACACCGTATACAATATACACACACAGAGAGCACCGACGCCACACACACTGTATACAATATACACACAGAGAGCACCGACGCCACACACACCGCATACAATATACACACAGAGAGCACCGACGTCACACACACCGTATACAATATACACACACAGAGAGCACCGGTGTCACACACACCGTATACAATATACACACACAGAGAGCACCGGCGTCACACACACCGTATACAATATACACACACAGAGAGCACCGGTGTCACACACACCGTATACAATATACACACACAGAGAGCACCGGCGTCACACACACCGTATACAATATACACACACAGAGAGCACCGGCGTCACACACACTGTATACAATATACACACAGAGCACCGACGTCACACACACCGCATACAATATACACACAGAGAGCACCGACGTCACACACACCGTATACAATATACACAGAGAGAGCACCGACGTCACACACACACACCGTATACAATATACACACAGAGCCCCAACGTCACACACACCGTATACAATATACACACAGAGAGCACCGACGTCACACACACCGTATACAATATACACACAGAGAGCACCGACGTCACACACACACACCCAGGGCTGTGGAGTCGGTAGATAAATTGTCCGACTCCGACTCCGACTCCTCAGATTTTGAAACTTCCGACTCCGACTCCGACTCCTCGACTCCGACTCCTCTGTATTTAATATGCAAATACGAAGCTGTTCCACCAAGTTCTTCTAATCTTCTCTAGCACAGAGAGGTAGTTGAGCAGAAGCTGCTGCCTTCTGCTTTGTGTGCTGATCTTCTGCTGAAGATAGAGCAGTGGGAGGATCCAGGAAGGGGCAGGGGAAGGGGCATTTATTTTAAAACATGATTTTCCTAGTAGAATCCCATAGTCATGTTTAAAATTTAAGCTAACAATCTGAGTTTACATGTTTTATAGCCTTAGCTGAATGATAGCAGTTTTTCAAATGGTTTACAGCTTCAGTCTTGAACTATTGACTATCCATTCCCTTCACTTATACAAGTGTCTCCAGTCCTTAATCAGTTATCAGTGAGAGGCTAGGATAACCATGGGTTCCCTGTAACAGCAGACCACAAGACGATGGAAAGTGTAAGTATTGCCGCTCCTTAAAGGGACACTGACAGGCTGATTTTCCAGCTAAAGATATATATATACTGGTATTCATCAGAGAATTAGGAATAAAACTATACTAATGTTACCCCCAGTTAAGCTGTACTTGTGTTTAAGAAACATTTTAATCTGTATGCAAATTCACTATCTTGTGCCCAATGGGGCAGCGTCTCCTGCGGCTTTGTGCCCAGCCGCGCCCGAAGTACAGCTTCCCAGCGCTGTTCCCTCGTTATTATTCACTGCACTGGCCTGTTTTTCAGGCTAGCCGAACGCTGAATTCCTGCGCAGGCGCACGTGTAGAGTGCTGGCAGCAGCCTCGTCTGGCTATGCTGAGGCTGTGCCAGCTTTCTCTCTTCCTCCTCGCTACCTAGTCCTGTCTAGTGCTGCCAGTACTCTACATGTGCGCCTGCCCCCTTGGGCACAAAGGTAGAGAATTTGCATATTGATTAAAACGTTTTTAAACACAAGTAAATCTCAACTGGGGGTAACAGTCGTCTAGTTGTATTCCTAATCCTCTGATGAATACCAGCAGATATATCAGCCTGTCAGTGTCCCTTTAACTGCATAGTGAAGCATATGAAAAGCTTCTTCACGGTCACTTAACGTCTTTGTTTAGCGGTAAAGTGACGCACTGCATGCATTGGCCTTTATTCTTACAGTAGAGAAGTAATTAATTATAACTTTATCTGAATTAGGACATTTAAACTTGCTTTTTTTTTATTTCAATTTTTTTTTATTCCAATTTAAATCTAGTAGGAGTCGGAGTCGGAGTCGGTCCATTTTTTGCCGACTCCGACTCCGACTCCAGGTACCCAAAATTGCCTCCGACTCCGACTCCTCGACTCCGACTCCGACTCCACAGCCCTGCACACACCGTATACAATATACACACAGAGCCCCAACGTCACACACACCGTATACAATATACACACAGAGAGCACCGACGTCACACACACCGTATACAATATACACACAGAGCCCCAACGTCACACACACCGTATACAATATACACACAGAGAGCACCGACGTCACACACACCGTATACAATATACACACAGAGAGCGCCGACGTCACACACACACACCGTATACAATATACACACACAGAGAGCACCGGTGTCACACACACCGTATACAATACACACACACAGAGAGCACCGGTGTCACACACACCGTATACAATATACACACACAGAGAGCACCGACGTCACACACACCGTATACAATATACACACAGAGAGCACCGACGTCACACACCGTATACAATATACACACAGAGAGCACCGACGTCACACACACCGTATACAATATACACACAGAGAGCACCGACGTCACACACACCGTATACAATATACACACAGAGAGCACCGACGTCACACACACCGTATACAATATACACACAGAGAGCACCGACGTCACACACACCGTATACAATATACACACAGAGAGCACCGACGCCACACACACCGTATACAATATACACACAGAGAGCACCGACGTCACACACACCGTATACAATATACACACAGAGAGCACCGACGTCACACACACCGTATACAATATACACACAGAGAGCACCGACGTCACACACACCGTATACAATATACACACAGTAGTACACACACAGAGCGCCGACGTCACACACACCGTATACAATATACACACAGAGAGCACCGACGCCACACACACCGTATACAATATACACACAGAGAGCACCGACGTCACACACACCGTATACAATATACACACAGAGAGCACCGACGCCACACACACCGTATACAATATACACACAGAGAGCACCGACATCACACACACACACCGTATACAATATACACACAGAGAGCACCGACGTCACACACACACCAGTATACAATATACACACAGAGAGCACCGACGTCACACACCGTATACAATATACACACAGAGAGCACCGACGTCACACACCGTATACAATATACACACAGAGAGCACCGACGTCACACACACCGTATACAATATACACACAGAGAGCACCGACGCCACACACACCGTATACAATATACACACAGAGAGCACCGACGCCACACACACCGTATACAATATACACACAGAGAGCACCGACGCCACACACACCGTATACAATATACACACAGAGAGCACCGACGCCACACACACCGTATACAATATACACACAGAGAGCACCGACGCCACACACACCGTATACAATATACACACAGAGAGCACCGACGTCACACACACCGTATACAATACACACACAGAGAGCACTGGCGTCACACACACCGTATACAATACACACACAGAGAGCACCGACGTCACACACCGTATACAATATACACACAGAGAGCACCGACGTCACACACACCGTATACAATACACACACAGAGAGCACTGACGTCACACACACCGTATACAATATACACACAGAGAGCACCGACGTCACACACACCGTATACAATATACACACAGAGAGCACTGGCATCACACACACACACAATATACAATGTAACATTCAGTAATATACACACTCCATACAACGTATCCTGTATACACACACACTCCATACAATGTATCACACACACTATATACAATGTATCACACACTACATACAATGTATCCTGTATATGCACTATATACAATGTATCCTGTATACGCACACTATACACAATGTATCACACATTATATACAATGTATCCTGTATACGCACACTATATACAATGTATACTGTATATGCACACTATATACAATGTAACACACACTATATACAATGTATCATGTATACGCACACTATATACAATGTATCACACACTATATACAATGTATCCTGTATACGCACACTATATACAATGTATCACACACTATATACATTGTATCCTGTATACGCACACAATATACAATGTATCACACACTATATAAAATGTATCCTGTATACGCACACTATATACAATGTATCACACACTATATACAATGTATCCTGTATACGCACACTATATACAATGTATCACACACTATATACAATGTATCCTGTATACGCACACTATATACAATGTATCACACACTATATACAATGTATCCTGTATACGCACACTATATACAATGTAACACACACCATATACAATGTAACACACACTATATACAATGTATCCTGTATACGCACACTATATACAATGTATCACACACTATATACAATGTATCCTGTATACACACACTATATACAATGTATCCTGTACACTCACACTATATACAATGTATCCTGTATACGCACACTATATACAATGTATCACACACTATATACAATGTATCACACACTATATACAATGTATCCTGTATACGCACACTATATACAATGTAACACACACACCATATACAATGTAACACACACTATATACAATGTATCCTGTATACACACACACACACACACACTATATACAATGTAACACACACTATATACAATGTATACTGTATACGCACACTATATACAATGTATCACACAGTATATACAATGTAACACACACTATACACAATGTATCCTGTATACGCACACTATATACAATGTAACACACACTATACACAATGTATCCTGTATACGCACACTATATACAATGTATCACACAGTATATACAATGTAACACACACTATACACAATGTATCCTGTATACGCACACTATATACAATGTAACACACACTATACACAATGTATCCTGTATACGCACACTATATACAATGTATCACACACTATACACAATGTATCCTGTATACGCACTATATACAATGTATCACACACTATACATAATGTATCCTGTATACGCACACTATATACAATGTATCACACACTATACACAATGTATCCTGTATACTCACACTATATACAATGTATCCTGTATACGCACACTATATACAATGTATCCTGTATATGCACACTATATACAATGTATCACACACTATACACAATGTATCCTGTATACTCACACTATATACAATGTATCCTGTATACGCACACTATATACAATGTATCCTGTATACTCACACTATATACAATGTATCCTGTATACGCACACTATATACAATGTATCCTGTATACTCACACTATATACAATGTAACACACACTATATACAATGTAACACACACTATATACAATGTATCCTGTATACACACACTATATACAATGTATCCTGTATACGCACACTATATACAATGTAACACACACTATATACAATGTATCCTGTATACGCACACTATATACAATGTAACACACACTATATACATTGTAACACACACTATATACAATGTATCCTGTATACTCACACTATATACAATGTATCCTGTATACGCACACTATATACAATGTATCCTGTATACGCACACTATATACAATGTATCCTGTATACTCACACTATATACAATGTATCCTGTATACGCACACTATATACAATGTAACACACACTATATACAATGTAACACACACTATATACAATGTAACACACACTATATACAATGTATCCTGTATACGCACACTATATACAATGTAACACACACTATATACAATGTATCCTGTATACTCACCCTGCTCGCTGCTCTCTCCATCCACAGATCACGGAGACTCAATACCAACTGACAATGAAATCCACAACCACACCTCTAGACACCCCCAACAAGAGACAGCCCCCAGCCCAGCCCATGCCAAGAGACAGCCCACACCTCTAACAAGAGACAGCCCACCCCTCCACCAAGAGACAGCCCACCCCTCCACCAAGAGACAGCCCACACCTCTAACAAGAGACAGCCCACACCTCCAACAAGAGACAGCCCACCCATCCACCAAGAGACAGCCCACCCCTCCACCAAGAGACAGCCCGCACCTCTAACAAGAGACAGCCCACCCCTCCACCAAGAGACAGCCCACACCTCTAACAAGAGACAGCAAGCCACCCCTCCCAACAAGACACACCAGTCCAAGTAGAGACAGCCCCAATCCCGACACCACACCTGTAGAATGGACAGCCCCTTTCCTACAGGTCAGAGAACAGTCATCATTCCTAATATAGACAGCCCCAGCCTGAGGAGAGACTGCCCAGACTGCACTCCAGAAAGCATCACAGTGTGCCCAACACAAAGAGACCTCTACCACACAGAGACAGTGCACACCTGAGACAGCACTGTAGCTATGAGACATGCACATCAGAAAGACACCTACATGTGAGACACTTCCATGTAACTATGAGACATCCACATCTCAGGGACAGCCCTATATCGGAGAGACATCACTGTAACAACAAGACATCCAAACCTTACAAAGAGACCTGACTCTGAGCTATCCACCTGAGAGACGGCAAACATTGCATGTAACGCCATAGAGTGCACAGAAAGCATATATAGCGCTGATAATACTGCCATAAGACAGTCCTGTGCTCACAAGTGTCCACACAACAGTGACGAAAGGAGGTCAAATAATACCATCATATACTGCCGGCATATATGTCATATAATACCATCATATAGTGCACGAACGGCAGTCTACATAGAGGTCACTGAGTGCCATCATACAGTGCACAGATAACGCCATACATAAGTCATATAATACCATCATATAGTGTAGAGATGTCATGTGTGCCCCTCTCTCTGATGATGGCGGCTGCACTGTGCCTGTAGTGGTGGTGAGCCAGGAGGAGGTTCTGGCTTCTTAGAGATGTCTTCTAGCATCTTGTGTTCTTTGGCTCATCTTCCTAGACAGAGGTGGTCTCCTCACCCCCATGTCCCCCTCTCTAATGGTCTCCTCTGTATCTATACGGTCACCCAGTAGTGGTGGGGGCTTCCTGTAGGTCCGGAATGAAGGTCTGGCGATGTCCTGCAGCATCTTGTGTTCTGGAGATTCTTGTCCTGGACAGTGGCGGTCTTCTCTTTGCAAATACCATGTAGATGTCAATGTAGTAGTGCCAGTATATATATATAATGTACCGCGTAGTACCAGTATATATATATATAATGTACCCCGTAGTACCAGTATATATATATATAATGTACCCCGTAGTACCAGTATATATATATATATAATGTACCCCGTAGTGCCAGTATATAATGCTCCCCTCATAGTGCCAGTATATAATGCTCCCCTCATAGTGCCAGTATATATATATAATGTACCCCGTAGTACCAGTATATAATGCTCCCCCATAGTGCCAGTATATATATATCTATAATTCACCCCGTAGTGCCAGTATATATATAATGTACCGCGTATCGCCAGGATATAAAACTCCCCCCAAAGTGCCAGTATATAATGCTCCCCTCATAGTGCCAGTATATATATATATCTATAATTCACCCCGTAGTGCCAGAATATATAATAACATAGTAACATAGTATATAAGACCGAAAAAAGCCCTCTGGTCATCCAGTTCGGCCTGTTTCCTACAAGTTGATCCAGAGGAAGGAAAAAACCCCTGTGAGGCAGAAACCAATTTTCCCCACTGAAGGGGAAAAAAATTCCTTCCCGACTCCAATCAGAAGAACTCCCTGGATCAACGACCCCTCTCTAGTAGCTATAGCCTGTAATATTATTACACTCCAGATATACATCCAGTCCCCTCCTGAATTCCTTTATTGTACTCACCATCACCACCTCCTCAGGGAGAGAGTTCCATAGTCTCACTGCTCTTACAGTAAAGAGTCCATAGTCCCACTGCTCTTACAGTGAAGAATCCAAAGTCTCACTGCTCTTACAGTAAAGAGTCCATAGTCTCACTGCTCTTACAGTAAAGAGTCCATAGTCTCACTGCTCTTACAGTAAAGAGTCCATAGTCTCACTGCTCTTACAGTATAGAGTCCATAGTCTCACTGATCTTACAGTATAGAGTCCATAGTCTCACTGCTCTTACAGTAAAGAGTCCATAGTCTCACTGCTCTTACAGTATAGAGTCCATAGTCTCACTGCTCTTACAGTAAAGAGTCCATAGTCTCACTGCTCTTACAGTAAAGAGTCCATAGTCTCACTGCTCTTACAGTAAAGAGTCCATAGTCTCACTGCTCTTACAGTAAAGAGTCCATAGTCTCACTACTCTTACAGTAAAGAGTCCATAGTCTCACTGCTCTTACAGTAAAGAGTCCATAGTCTCACTGCTCTTACAGTATAGAGTCCATAGTCTCAATGCTCTTACAGTATAGAGTCCATAGTCTCACTGCTCTTACAGTATAGAGTCCATAGTCTCACTGCTCTTGCAGTAAAGAGTCCATAGTCTCACTGCTCTTACAGTACAGAGTCCATAGTCTCACTCCTCTTACAGTACAGAGTCTATAGTCTCACTGCTCTTACAGTAAAGAGTCCATAGTCTCACTGCTCTTACAGTAAAGAGTCCATAGTCTCACTGCTCTTACAGTATAGAGTCCATAGTCTCACTGCTCTTACAGTATAGAGTCCATAGTCTCACTGCTCTTACAGTATAGAGTCCATAGTCTCACTGCTCTTACAGTAAAGAGTCCATAGTCTGACTGCTCTTACAGTAAAGAGTCCATAGTCTGCACTGCTCTTACAGTAAAGAGTCCATAGTCTCACTGCTCTTACAGTATAGAGTCCATAGTCTCACTGCTCTTACAGTATACGAGTCCATAGTCTCACTGCTCTTACAGTATACGAGTCCATAGTCTCACTGCTCTTACAGTAAAGAGTCCATAGTCTCACTGCTCTTGCAGTAAAGAGTCCATAGTCTCACTGCTCTTACAGTAAAGAGTCCATAGTCTCACTGCTCTTACAGTAAAGAGTCCATAGTCTGCACTGCTCTTACAGTAAAGAGTCCATAGTCTCACTGCTCTTACAGTAAAGAGTCCATAGTCTCACTGCTCTTACAGTAAAGAGTCCATAGTCATCACTGCTCTTACAGTAAAGAGTCCATAGTCTCAATGCTCTTACAGTATAGAGTCCATAGTCTCACTGCTCTTACAGTAAAGAGTCCATAGTCTCACTGCTCTTACAGTATAGAGTTCCATAGTCTCACTGCTCTTACAGTAAAGAGTCCATAGTCTCACTGCTCTTACAGTAAAGAGTCCATAGTCTCACTGCTCTTACAGTAAAGAGTCCATAGTCTCACTGCTCTTACCGTGATAGAGTCCATAGTCTCACTGCTCTTACAGTAAAGAGTCCATAGTCTCACTGCTCTTACAGTATAGAGTCCATAGTCTCACTGCTCTTACAGTATAAGAGTCCATAGTCTCACTGCTCTTACAGTATAGAGTCCATAGTCTCACTGCTCTTACAGTAAAGAGTCCATAGTCTCACTGATCTTACAGTATAGAGTCCATAGTCTCACTGCTCTTACAGTAAAGAGTCCATAGTCTCACTGCTCTTACAGTATAGAGTCCATAGTCTCACTGCTCTTACAGTATAGAGTCCATAGTCTCACTGCTCTTACAGTAAAGAGTCCATAGTCTCACTGCTCTTACAGTATAGAGTCCATAGTCTCACTGCTCTTACAGTAAAGAGTCCATAGTCTCACTGCTCTTACAGTAAAGAGTCCATAGTCTCACTGCTCTTACAGTATAGAGTCCATAGTCTCATTGCTCTTACAGTAAAGAGTCCATAGTCTCACTGCTCTTACAGTAAAGAGTCCATAGTCTCACTGCTCTTACAGTAAAGAGTCCATAGTCTCACTGCTCTTACAGTATAGAGTCCATAGTCTCACTGCTCTTACAGTAAAGAGTCCATAGTCTCACTGCTCTTACAGTATAGAGTCCATAGTCTCACTGCTCTTACAGTAAAGAGTCCATAGTCTCACTGCTCTTACAGTAAAGAGTCCATAGTCTCACTGCTCTTACAGTAAAGAGTCCATAGTCTCACTGCTCTTACAGTAAAGAGTCCATAGTCTCACTGCTCTTACAGTATAGAGTCCATAGTCTCACTGCTCTTACAGTAAAGAGTCCATAGTCTCACTGCTCTTACAGTAAAGAGTCCATAGTCTCACTGCTCTTACAGTAAAGAGTCCATAGTCTCACTGCTCTTACAGTAAAGAGTCCATAGTCTCACTGCTCTTACAGTATAGAGTCCATAGTCTCACTGCTCTTACAGTAAAGAGTCCATAGTCTCACTGCTCTTACAGTAAAGAGTCCATAGTCTCACTGCTCTTACAGTATAGAGTTCCATAGTCTCACTGCTCTTACAGTAAAGAGTCCATAGTCTCACTGCTCTTACAGTATAGAGTCCATAGTCTCACTGCTCTTACAGTATAGAGTCCATAGTCTCACTGCTCTTACAGTAAAGAGTCCATAGTCTCACTTGCTCTTACAGTAAAGAGTCCATAGTCTCACGTGCTCTTACAGTATAGAGTCCATAGTCTCACTGCTCTTACAGTAAAGAGTCCATAGTCTCACTGCTCTTACAGTATAGCGTCCATAGTCTCACTGCTCTTACAGTATAGAGTCCATAGTCTCACTGCTCTTACAGTAAGAGTCCATAGTCTCACTGCTCTTACAGTATAGAGTCCATAGTCTCACTGCTCTTACAGTATAGAGTCCATAGTCTCACTGCTCTTACAGTAAAGAGTCCATAGTCTCACTGCTCTTACAGTATAGAGTCCATAGTCTCACTGCTCTTACAGTATAGAGTCCATAGTCTCACAGCTCTTACAGTAAAGAGTCCATAGTCTCACTGCTCTTACAGTAAAGAGTCCATAGTCTCACTGCTCTTACAGTAAAGAGTCCATAGTCTCACTGCTCTTACAGTAAAGAGTCCATAGTCTCGCTGCTCTTACAGTAAAGCGTCCATAGTCTCACTGCTCTTACAGTATAGAGTCCATAGTCTCACTGCTCTTACAGTATAGAGTCCATAGTCTCACTGCTCTTACAGTATAGAGTCCATAGTCTCACAGCTCTTACAGTAAAGAGTCCATAGTCTCCTTGCTCTTACAGTAAAGAGTCCATAGTCTCACTGCTCTTACAGTAAAGAGTCCATAGTCTCACTGCTCTTACAGTAAAGAGTCCATAGTCTCGCTGCTCTTACAGTAAAAAGTCCATAGTCTTACCTCTCTTACAGTAAAGAGTCCATAGTCTCACTGATCTTACAGTAAAGAGTCCATAGTCTCACTGCTCTTACAGTAAAGAGTCCATAATCTGCTTGCTCTTACCGTAAAGAGTCCAAAGTCTCACCGCTCTTACAGTAAAGAGTCTAAAGTCTCACTGCTCTTACAGTAAAGAGTTTATAGTCTCACTGCTCTTACAGTAAAGAGTCCATAGTCTCACTCCTCTTACCGTAAAGAATCCATTGTCACACTGCTCTTACCGTAAAGAGTCCATAGTCTCACCGCTCATACAGTAAAGAGTCCATAGTCTCACTGATCTTACAGTAAAGGGTCCATAGTCTCACCGCTCTTACAGTAAAGAGTCCATAGTCTCCCTGCTCTTACAGTAAAGAGTCCATAGTCTCACTGCTGTTACAGTATAGAGTCCATAGTCTCCCTGCTCTTACAGTAAAGAGTTCCATAGTCTCACTGCTCTTACAGTAAAGAGTCCATAGTCTCACTGCTCTTACAGTAAAGAGTCCATAGTCTCACTGCTCTTACAGTAAAGAGTCCATAGTCTCACTGCTCTTACAGTAAAGAGTCCATAGTCTCACTGCTCTTACAGTAAAGAGTCCATAGTCTCACTGCTCTTACAGTAAAGAGTCCATAGTCTCACTGCTCTTACAGTATAGAGTCCATAGTCTCACTGCTCTTACAGTAAAGAGTTCCATAGTCTCACTGCTCTTAAAGTATAGAGTCCATAGTCTCACAGCTCTTACAGTAAAGAGTCCATAGTCTCACTGCTCTTACAGTAAAGAGTCCATAGTCTCACTGCTCTTACAGTATAGAGTCCATAGTCTCACTGATCTTACAGTATAGAGTCCATAGTCTCACTGCTCTTACAGTAAAGAGTCCATAGTCTCACTGCTCTTACAGTAAAGAGTCTATAGTCTCACTGCTCTTACAGTAAAGAGTCCAAAGTCTCACTGCTCTTACAGTAAAGAGTCCATAATCTGCTTGCTCTTACCGTAAAGAGTCCATAGTCTCACCGCTCTTACAGTAAAGAGTCTAAAGTCTCACTGCTCTTACAGTAAAGAGTCCATAATCTGCTTGCTCTTACCGTAAAGAGTCCATAGTCTCACCGCTCTTACAGTAAAGAGTCTAAAGTCTCACTGCTCTTACAGTAAAGAGTTTATAGTCTCACTGCTCTTACAGTAAAGAGTCCATAGTCTCACTCCTCTTACCGTAAAGAATCCATTGTCACACTGCTCTTACCGTAAAGAGTCCATAGTCTCACTGCTCTTACAGTAAAGAGTCCATAGTCTCACTGCTATTACAGTAAAGAGTCCATAGTCTCACTGCTCTTACAGTAAAGAATCCTCTTCTATGTTTGTGTAAAAACCTTCCTTCCTCCAGACGCAGAGGATGTCCCCTCTTCAGTCCTGGGGATAAATAGATGATGGGAGTGATCTCTGTACTGACCCCTGATATATTTATACATAGTTATTAGATCTCCCCTCAGTCGTCTTTTTTCTAAAGTGAATAACCCTAATTTTGATAACCTTTCAGGGTCCTGTAGTTGCCCCATTCCAGTTATTACTTTAGTTGCCCTCCTCTGAACCCTCTCCAGCTCTGCTATGTCTGCCTTGTTCACAGGAGCCCACAACTTTACACAGTCCTCCATGTGTGGTCTGACCAGTGATGTGTAAAGTGGTAGGACTATGTTCTCATCACGGGCGTCTATGACCCTTTTGATGCAACCCATTATCTTATTGGACTTAGCAGCAGCTGCCTGACACTGTTTTTTTACAGCTTAATTTGCTGTTTATTAAAATTCCTAGATCCTTTTCCATGTCAGTGTTACCCAGTGTTTTACCATTTAGTATGTACAGATGACTTGCATTATTGCTTCCCATGTGCATAACCTTACATTTGTTAGTGTTAAAACTCATCTACCACTTATCTGCCCAAGCCTCCAATCTATGCAGATCCATCTATAACAGAAAACTGTCCTCTGTAGTATATAAACAGTATACTGTCCTCTGTAGTATATATATACAGTATACTGTCCTCTGTAGTATATATATACAGTATACTGTCCTCTGTAGTGTATATACAGTATACTGTCCTCTGTAGTATATATACAGTATACTGTCCTCTGTAGTATATATACAGTATACTGTCCTCTGTAGTATATATATACACAGTATGCTGTCCTCTGTAGTGTATATACAGTATACTGTCCTCTGTAGTATATATACAGTATTCTGTCCTCTGTAGTATATATATACAGTATACTGTCCTCTGTAGTATATATACAGTATACTGTCCTCTGTAGTATATATACAGTATACTGTCCTCTGTAGTATATATATACAGTATACTGTCCTCTGTAGTATATATATACAGTATACTGTCCTCTGTAGTATATATACAGTATACTGTCCTAAGTAGTGTATATATAGTATACTGTCCTCTGTAGTGTATATATAGTATATATACATACAGTATACTGTCCTCTTTAGTATATATATACAGTATACTGTCCTCTGTAGTATATATACAGTGTACTGTCCTCTGTACTGTATATATACAGTATACTGTCCTCTGTCGTGTATATACAGTATACTGTCCTCTGTAGTGTATATAAACAGTATACTGCCCTCTGTAGTATATATATATATATATACGGTATACTGTCCTCTGTAGTATATATATACAGTATACTGTCCTTTGTAGTATATATACAGTGTACTGTCCTCTGTAGTATATATACACTATACTGTCCTCTGTAGTGTATATACAGTATACTGTCCTCTGTAGTGTGTATATACAGTATACTGTCCTCTGTAGTATAAATATACAGCATACTGTCCTCTGTAATATATATACAGTATACTGTCCTCTGTAGTATATATACACACAGTATACTGTCCTCTGTAGTATATATACAGTATACTGTCCTCTGTAGTATATATACACTATACTGTCCTCTGTAGTATATATACAGTGTACTGTCCTCTGTAGTGTATATATACAGTATACTGTCCTCTGTAGTATATATACAGTATACTGTCCTCTGTAGTGTGTATATACAGTATACTGTCCTCTGTAGTATCTATACAGGATACTGTCCTCTGTAGTGTATATACAGTATACTGTCCTCTGTAGTATATATACAGTATACTGTCCTCTGTAGTGTATATACAGTACACTGTCCACTGTAGTGTATATATACACTATACTGTCCTCTGTAGTATATATACAGTATACTGTCCTCTGTAGTATATATATACAGCATACTGTCCTCTGTAGTATATATACACTATACTGTCCTCTGTAGTATATATACAGTATACTGTCCTCTGTAGTATATATACAGTATACTGTCCTCTGTAGTATATACACAGTATACTGTCCTATGTAGTATATATACAGTATACTGTCCTCTGTAGTATATATATACAGTATTCTGTCCTCTGTAGTATATATACAGTATACTGTCCTCTATAGTATATATACAGTATGCAGTCCTCTGTAGTGTATATATACAGTATACTGTCCTCTGTAGTATATATACAGTATACTGTCCTCTATAGTATATATACAGTATACTGTCCTCTGTATTATACAGACCGTATACTGTCCTCTGTAGTGTATATACAGTATACTGTCCTCTGTATTATATAGACCGTATACTGTCCTCTGTAGTGTATATACAGTATACTGTCCTCTGTAGTATATATACAGTGTACTGTCCTCTGTAGTGTATATATACAGTATACTGTCTTCTGTAGTATATATACAGTATACTGTCCTCTATAGTATATATACAGTATACCGTCCTCTGTAGTATATATATAGTATACTGTCCTCTGTAGTGTATATATACAGTATACTGTCCTCTATAGTATATATACAGTATACTGTCCTCTGTATTATACAGACCGTATACTGTCCTCTGTAGTGTATATACAGTATACTGTCCTCTGTATTATATAGACCGTATACTGTCCTCTGTAGTGTATATACAGTATACTGTCCTCTGTAGTATATATATACATTATACTGTCCTATGTAGTATATATACAGTATACTGTCCTCTGTAGTGTATATATATATACAGTATACTGTCCTCTGTAGTGTATATACAGTATACTGTCCTCTGTAGTATATATATACAGTATACTGTCCTCTGTAGTATATATACAGTATACTGTCCTCTGTAGAATATATACAGTATACTGTCCTCTGTAGTATATATACAGTGTACTGTCCTCTGTAGTATATATACAGTATAATGTCCTTTGTAGTATATATACAGTATAATGTCCTCTGTAGTATATATATACAGTATACTGTCCTCTGTAGTATATATACAGTATACTGCCCTCTGTAGTATATATACAGTATACTGTCCTCTGTAGTATATATACAGTATACTGTCCTCTGTAGTATATATACAGTATACTATCATCAGTAGTATATATACAGTATACTGTCCTCTGTAGTGTATATTGTAAGAGGGTGCAAGGTGTTGTATTTGATAGCAGGTACGTGTCACCGAGGTTGCTGGCCTCGGTGAGGTGAGAGCCGGGTTTTTGTCTGCAGCAGCTAGTGCTGCTCTGTTAAATAGCATGGCTGCAAAGCCGATCCGGGCCGGCTCTTACTGGGAGCAGCTAAAGAGTAGGGTGGGTGGCTGCTCCCCACGGTCCAGTCCATGTTTTGGGCTGGGTATAAAACGCAGCCAGCAGCTGTGTCTGAGCTGTGATTATCCTGGAGCTGCTAACAGGGCTGAGGAGTTCTCTGTCCTGGAGGAAGGAGCTCAGCAAGGTGGTGTTTCCCTGCGACCTGAAGGTGGAATCGCCTGCGGCTGAACCGACTGCTAGGTGTGAACCCGCCCCTAAACCACCCAAGGTGACTGGACCCTGTGTTGGCCTGTTTTTGTTTTGCCACAGTATTTCCGTTGTGTGTGAACTGTCACCAAGAGACTGCTTTTCATTTATGGCGTGCAAGTGTGAATAAAACACTGTTTGATGCACCATCTGGACTCCTTGTTTTGCCTCTAAACTGCACCCGCACCGCTGTCTACCAGAGCGACTCCCCACATTTGGTGGAGGATGCGGGCATGCGCAGTGAGGCTGGCGTGAACGCCGAACTTTGTTTGCTGAGCAAAAGTGTATGTCCTATATTAGGCCGGCAAAGTTGCAGCCTGTGATTTCTGGCAACATGGAGGCTGCTGTGAAAGCCCTCATAGAGGCTAACGTGCAGCAGCGGGAGACCAACCAGTTATTGCTGCAACATGTGATGGCGTTACAGGCGGCAGGAGCGTCCCACCACGTCCATGATGCCCGGAAGCGGTCCGTGCGGCGATCCCAAAGATGACCCCCGCAGACGACGTGGAGACATACCTAGCCGTCTTTGAGAAGGTCGCCGTGAGGGAAAAGTTACCCGTGACCAGTGGGCCGAGGTGGTTGCTCCGTTCCTGGCAGCCGGACCCCAGCAAGTTTTTTCGATTTGGCAGATGTCCAGGCAGCTGACTACCCGACCGTGAAAGGTGAGATTCTAGCCAGACTGGGGGTGAATGTTTTGGTCCGGCCCAGCGGGTGCATCAGTGGGAATTTAACCCGGCTGAACCCGCCAGACCACAATACTATGACCTGCTACATCGGTTGCAAAAATGGCTGCAGCCAGACATACTGACTCCCACTGCTATGCTCGACCGTCTGTTAGCAGATGTATTCTGGAGGTCTTTGCCATACCCTCTCCAGCACTGGATCGGCCAGGTATCCCCCACCAATGCCCTTGAGATGGTCGACCTGGTGGAGCGATATGAGGCCACCAGAAACCTGCAGGGGGTTCTTTTGGGAGGAGGCCAGTCAAACCCCGGAAACCTCCACCCCAGTCCCGGCGGCCGGCCAAACCCGCCCGGGATGTACCCCTTGCAGATCCCTCCCCAGTAGTCTGCTGGCGGTGTCACGAGCCTGGCCACGTGAGGGCCGACTGTCCACAGTGGGGGAACCCATGGAGACTAATTATGGGTACCGGGCTTCCATGTATGCCCGGAGACTGTGTGCGACCGGCACCCCGAGACAATAGACAATCGACATCTGTGCCAGGTGCAAATCGGGATAACCTGGCAGTGGCGCTGTTGGACTCAGGAGCCTGGTAACCCTGGTAAGTGCTGCCCTGGTACAGCCCACCCAGTATACGGGCCGGAAAGTTGGTGTGGTGTGTATACACGGAGACTTAAAGGACTATCCCACTGCTGTAATGTCTCTGTCCACGGCGGCCAGCACCTGGACTTGTGAAGTGGCGATCTCCACAAAGCTGCCCTATGAACTAATAATTGGGAGAGACTTCCCTGGTTTTCCGTCACTGTGGCCTGAGGTGAAAGTGTCTAATAGCCCTGAGACAGGGGTAACCCTAGCAGAGTGGCCTGATACCCCTGGAAGGCCAGAACCCTGGGAGCCCGAGTCTGAAGGGCCAGCGGTAGGGGTGACCACTGCTGCAGCGGTAGAGGGGGAGACAACCCCACTGAGTGTAATGGTGGGAGACACGGAGGACTTGCCACCGGGGCCTGAGTTGGCAGACCTCAATGTCTCCGGGGAAAATTTTGGGACCGCACAACACCGGGACCAAACCCTAACCAGGGCCTGGGAGAATGTGCTGGAAATTGATGGTAAACCCCAGAAACCAGGGGCTGAATTAATGTTCCCACGATTTATTGTTCTGCAGGATATGTTGTATCGGGTGAACCAAATCCGAGGTGAACCTGTTGAACAGTTGGTGGTGCCCACAGCATATCGCAAGCTGGTCATGGAGCTTGCCCACCAACATGTTCTTGGGGGACACCTGGGGTGGCAGAAAACCCAGGACCGCATACTGCAGCGGTTTTATTGGCCCAGTGTGTTCAAGGAGGTAGAGAATTATTGTAAGTCCTGTCCGACCTGTCAGATAACTAGCCCCCAGCCACATTTCCGTAGTCCTCTGGTACCTCTGCCAATTATTGAAGTACCGTTCGAGCGAATCGCTATGGATTTAATTGGGCCTGTACCAAAGTCTGCCAGGGGCCACCAACACATTCTGGTAGTTCTCGACTATGCCACTCGGTATCCGGAGGCGGTGCCTCTGCGACATACCTCAGCTAAGCTCATTGCCAAAGAGTTAATGGAGATGTTTTCCCGTGTGGGCCTGCCAAAAGAGGTTCTGACCGACCAAGGGACCCCTTTTATGTCCAAAGTAATGAGGAACTGTGTAAATTGTTGCGTATAAAGCAGCTACGGACGTCCGTTTACCATCCGCAAACAGACGGTCTTGTTGAGAGGTTTAACCAAACTCTAAAAAATATGTTAAAGAGGGTGGTGTCTAGAGATGGGAAGGACTGGGACCTGCTTCTGCCCTATCTCATGTTCGCAGTGCGAGAGGTACCCCAGGCCTCTACTGGGTTCTCGCCCTTCGAACTGCTTTATGGCAGACACCCTCGGGGCCTGTTGGATATCGCCAAGGAAGCATGGGAACAACAGCCTGTCCCCACAAAAGTGTCATTGAGTATGTCACCCAGATGCAGGAACGGATAGAAAGGGTGTTGCCGCTGGTCCGGGAGCATATGGAGGCAGCGCAACAGGCCCAGAGTAGGGTGTACAATCGTCAGGCTCGGGTACGGGGCTTCCATCCGGGAGATCGGGTTTTGGTTCTGGTACCCACCCTTGACAGCAAATTCCTAGCTAGGTGGCAGGGCCCCTATGAGGTGATCGAGAAGGTAGGGAAGTAAATTACAAAGTACACCAGCCAGGCGGCGCAAGCCGGAGCAGGTGTACCACGTGAATTTACTTAAGCCGTGGAAAGATAGGGACACAGCCGACGACCACAGCCCCCGGCCAGGGCTTCTAGGTGACAAGGGTCCAGCCCCACAGTTCGAGGCCTGTGAAGCAGTAACCACGGTAAAAATTGCAGACAGCCTGTCTTCCAAACAAGTTCAGGAAGTCAGGGAGTTCGTCAGTCGGAACACGGATGTGTTCTCGGACCTCCCTGGCCGCACGTCTCTCATCCAACATGACATCGTCACTGAGCCTCAGGCCAAGATCCGGTTAAAACCATACCGGGTACCCGAGGCTCGGCGACGGGCCATCGCGGAGGAAGTACAGTTAATGTTGAAGCTCGATGTCATTGAGGAGTCGAAGAGTGAGTGGGCCAGTCCCATAGTCCTAATACCCAAGCCGGATGGGACGTTGCGGTTCTGCAACGATTTTCGCAAGTTAAATGAAGTGTCCAAGTTTGATGCATATCCCATGCCCCGAGTAGACGAGCTGGTTGAAAGTTTAGGGCAAGCCCGTTATTTTTCTGTGCTAGACCTCACCAAAGGCTACTGGCAGGTACCCTTAACGGAGTCGGCTAAGGAAAAAACCGCATTTGTTACCCCGCAGGGCCTGTATCACTACAAGGTGTTACCCTTTGGCCTGCATGGCGCCCCGCCACTTTCCAAGGTTAATGGACATAGTGCTGCGACCACATCGTCGGTGCGCCTCGGCCTACTTAGATGATGTAGTCATCCACAGCACCGACTGGGAAAGCCATTTACCCAAGGTGCAGGCGGTAGTGGATGCCCTGAGGAAAGCCGGACTGACCGCTAACCCAAAGAAGTGCTCCATAGGGTTAGAGGAGACAAAATATCTGGGATATGTAATTGGGCGGGGAGTCATCAAACCTCAGGTAACCAAGGTAGAGGCCATTCGTAACTGGCCCCGACCGGTCACCACCAAGCAGGTAAAGTCGTTCCTGGGGATTGTAGGTTACTACATGAGGTTTGTGCCCCACTTTGCCACAATAGCAGCGCCGTTGACAGACCTGTTGAAGGGGCGAAAGTCTGGGAGGGTTAGCTGGAGTGAGAAGGCGGAGGAGGCTTTCGCCGCGTTGAAGTCGGCACTGTGTGGGTCCCCGGTTTTGGTGACACCCGACTTCAACAAGGAGTTTGTCGTACAGACCGACGCCTCGGAGGTAGGCCTCGGTGCGGTACTGTCTCAGGAGGTCAACGGGGAAGAACATCCCGTTGTCTTCCTGAGCCGTAAGCTCAGTCCCGCCGAGTCCAGGTATAGTATAGTGGAGAGGGAGTGCCTGGCTATCAAGTGGGCACTCGAATCTCTCCGCTACTACCTGTTAGGGAGGAGGTTCCGTCTGGTGACCGACCATTCCCCCCTCAAGTGGATGAGTCAGGCCAAGGAGAGGAATGCTCGGGTCACCAGGTGGTTCCTATCTCTTCAAAATTTCAAATTCTCCGTGGAACACAGGGCAGGCCGCTTGCAGGGCAACGCAGATGCCCTGTCCCGCGTCCACTGCCTCACGTGTGTTCACCCCCTCAGGGTTGAACAAAGGGGGGGGGGTGTGTAAGAGGGTGCAAGGTGTTGTATTTGATAGCAGGTACGTGTCACCGAGGTTGCTGGCCTCGGTGAGGTAAGAGCCGGGGTTTTTGTCTGCAGCAGCTAGTGCTGCTCTGTTAAATAGCATGGCTGCAAAGCCGATCCGGGCCGGCTCTTACTGGGAGCAGCTAAAGAGTAGGGTGGGTGGCTGCTCCCCACGGTCCAGTCCATGTTTTGGGCTGGGTATAAAACGCAGCCAGCAGCTGTGTCTGAGGCTGTGATTATCCTGGAGCCTGCAAACAGGGCTGAGGAATTCTCTGTCCTGGAGGAAGGAGCTCAGCAAGGTGGTGTTTCCCTGCGACCTGAAGGTGGAATCGCCTGCGGCTGAACCGACTGCTAGGTGTGAACCCGCCCCTAAACCACCCAAGGTGACTGGACCCTGTGTTGGCCTGTTTTTGTTTTGCCACAGTATTTCCGTTGTGTGTGAACTGTCACCAAGAGACTGCTTTTCATTTATGGCGTGCAAGTGTGAATAAAACACTGTTTGATGCACCATCTGGACTCCTTGTTTTGCCTCTAAACTGCACCCGCACCGCTGTCTACCAGAGCGACTCCCCACAATATATATACAGTATACTGTCCTCTGTAGTGTATATACAGTATACTGTCCTCTGTAGTATATATATACAGTATACTGTCCTCTGTAGTATATATACAGTATACTGTCCTCTGTAGAATATATACAGTATACTGTCCTCTGTAGTATATATACAGTATACTGTCCTCTGTAGTATATATACAGTATACTATCATCAGTAGTATATATACACTATACTGTCCTCTGTAGTATATATACAATATACCGTCCTCTGTAGTATATATACAGTATACTGTCCTCTGTAGTATATATACAGTATACTGTACTCTGTAGTATATATACAGTATACTATCATCAGTAGTATATATACACTATACTGTCCTCTGTAGTATATATACAATATACCGTCCTCTGTAGTATATATCCAGTATACTGTCCTCTGTAGTATATATACAGTATACTCTCCTCTTCAGTGTCAAATACAGTTTAGTGTCATCTGCAAAAATTGATATTTTACTGTGCAAGCCTTCTACAAGATCATTAATAAATATATTGAAGAGAATAGGGCCCAATACTGACCCCTGAGGTACCCCACTAGTGACAGTGACCCCTCTAGTATTGACCCCTGTGGTACCCCACTAGTAACAGTGACCCCTCCAATACTGACCCCTGAGGTACCCCACTAGTGGCAGTGACCCCTCCAGTACTGACCCCTGAGGTACCCCACTAGTGACAGTGACCCCTCCAGTATTGACCCCTGAGGTACCCCACTAGTGACAGTGACCCCTCCAGTACTGACCCCTGAGGTACCCCACTAGTGACAGTGACCCCTCTAGTACTGACCCCTGAGGTACCCCACTAGTGACAGTGACCCCTCCAGTACTGACCCCTGAGGTACCCCACTAGTGACAGTGACCCCTCAAGTACTGACCCCTGAGGTACCCCACTAGTGACAGTGACCCCTCCAGTGCTGACCCCTGAGGTACCCCACTAGTGACAGTGACCCCTCCAGTACTGACCCCTGAGGTACCCCACTAGTGACAGTGACCCCTCCAGTACTGACCCCTGTGGTACCCCACTAGTTACAGTGACCCCTCCAGTACTGACCCCTGAGGTACCCCACTAGTGACAGTGACCCCTCTAGTACTGACCCCTGTGGTACCCCACTAGTTACAGTGACCCCTCCAGTACTGACCCCTGAGGTACCACACTAGTGACAGTGACCCCTCCAGTACTGACCCCTGTGGTACCCCACTAGTGACAGTGACCCCTCCAGTACTGACCCCTGTGATACCCCACTAGTGACATTGACACCTCCAGAACTGACCCCTGTGATACCCCACTAGTGACAGTGACCCCTCCAATACTGACCCCTGAGGTACCCCACTAGTGACAGTGACCCCTCCAGTACTGACCCCTGAGGTGCCCCACTAGTGACAGTGACCCCTCCAGTACTAACCCCTGTGGTTCCCCACTAGTGACAGTGACCCCTCCAATACTGACCCCTGAGGTACCCCACTAGTGACAGTGACCCCTCCAGTACTGACCCCTGAGGTACCCCACTAGTTACAGTGACCCCTCCTGTACTGACCCCCGAGGTACCCCACTAGTTACAGTGACCCCTCCAGTACTGACCCCTGAGGTACCCCACTAGTGACAGTGACCCTTCCTTTACTGACCCCTGAGGTACCCCACTAGTTACAGTGACCCCTCCTGTACTGACCCCTGAGGTACCCCACTAGTGACAGTGACCTCTCCTGTACTGACCCCTGAGGTACCCCACTAGTGACAGTGACACCTCCAGTACTGTCTAGTGTTGATCACGAATTTTTGAATTGCAAATTTTAATCGCGAATATCGGCACTTCGAGAATTCGTGAATATTTAGAATATCGCAAAATATATTCGCAATTGCGAATATTCGTTTTTTATGCAAATTTTTTATACGCACATTTTCACAAGCAAGAAAATAATGTCATTATTTTCTGAATGCAAAAATGCGCATTAAAAAAAAATTGCATAAATTTGCATAAAATTTACATAAAAAGGTATTTAAAAGGTATCTTTTAAATGCCAGTTTATGCGAATTTGTATGCAAATTTATGCGCATTGTTTATGCAAATTTTCGCAATCAAGAAAATAATGTCTGAAAATTACAAATTTGCGAAATTTTGAATATATGGTGAATATTCGCGAATTATCGCAAATTCGAATATTGCCCCTGCCGCTCATCACTAGTACTGACCCCTGTGGTACCCCACTATTGACACTGACCCCTCCAGTACTGACCCCTGAGGTACCCTACTAGTGACAGTGACCCCTCCAGTACTGACCCCTGTGATACCCCACTAGTGACAGTGACCCCTCCAGTACTGACCCCTGAGGTACCCCACTAGTGACAGTGACCCCTCCAGTACTGACCCCTGAGGTACCCCACTAGTGACAGTGACCCCTCCAGTGCTGACCCCTGAGGTACCCCACTAGTGACAGTGACCCCTCCAGTGCTGACCCCTGAGGTACCCCACTAGTGACAGTGTCCCCTCCAGTACTGACCCCTGAGGTACTCCACTAGTGACAGTGACCCCTCCAGTACTGACCCCTGTGGTACCCCACTAGTGACAGTGACCCCTCCAGTACTGACCCCTGAGGTACCCCACTAGTGACAGTGACCCTTCCAATACTGACCCCTGAGATACCCCACTAGTGACAGTGACCCCTCCAGTACTGACCCCTGAGGTACCCCACCAGTGACAGTGACCCCTCCAGTACTGACCCCTGAGATACCCCACTAGTGACAGTGACCCCTCCAGTACTGACCCCTGAGGTACCCCACTAGTTACAGTGACCCCTCCAGTACTGACCCCTGTGGTACCCCACTAGTGACAGTGATCCCTCCAGTACTGACCCCTGAGGTATCCCACTAGTGACAGTGACCCCTCCAGTACTGACCCCTGAGGTACCCCACTAGTGACAGTGACCCCTCCAGTACTGACCCCTGAGGTACCCCACTAGTGACAGTGACCCCTCCAGTACTGACCCCTGAGGTACCCCACTAGTGACAGTGACCCCTCCAGTACTGACCCCTGAGGTACTCCACTAGTGACAGTGCCCCAATCTGAGTATCTACCGTTAATAACCCCCCTCTGTTTTCTGTCACTCAGCCAGTTACTTACCCACTTACAGACATTTTCTCCCGGTCCGAGCATCCTCATTTTATATACTAACCTTTTATGAGGTACGGTGTCAAATGCTTTGGAGAAGTCCAGATATACGACATCCATTGATTCGGCGCGGCCAAGTCTAGAACTTACCTCCTCATAGAAACTGATTAAATTAGTCTGACATGACCGATCCCTCATGAAGCCATGCTGATATGGCGGTATTTGCTTATTTTCATTGAGATACTCCAAGATAGCATCTCTCAGAAAACCTTCAAACAGTTTACCCACAACGGATGTTAAACTTACCGGCCTATAATTTCCAGGCTCTGTTTTTGGACCCTTTTTGAATATTGGCACCACATTTGCTATGCGCCAATCCTGTGGAACACTCCCTGTCAGTATAGAGTCCGTAAATATCAGAAATAAAGGTCTGGCTATGACATTACTTAAATCGCTTAGGATACGGGGGTGTATGCCATCTGGTACCAGAGATTTGTCTATTTTAATCTTTTTAAGTCGCTGCTGTACTTCTTCCTGGGTCAGACAGGGCACTTTTAATGGGGGATTTACTTTTACATTCTGCATTTCATCTGACAGTTTATTTTCCTCAGTGAATATAGTGGAGAAAAAAATATTTAATAGTTTTGCTTTATCCTCGTCGCTCTCTGCAACTCCCCCCTCATCACTCTGTAAAGGGCCGACACATTCAGATTTATACTTTTTAACATTTATATAATTGAAGAACATTTTAGGGTTAGTTTTGCTCTCTTTGGCAATTAATCTCTCGGTCTCTAGTTTGACAGATTTTATTAGTTTTTTACATATTCTATTTTTTTCCTTATAGTTTATCAGTGCTTCCTGGCTCC
The DNA here is from genome assembly GCA_033119425.1 of Bufotes viridis. NCBI lineage: Eukaryota > Metazoa > Chordata > Amphibia > Anura > Bufonidae > Bufotes > Bufotes viridis. The sequence continues at coordinate 4,941,089 of CM065591.1, read as the reverse complement.
CCTCCTGTTTTAGTGATTTATATGCTTTCTTTTTGTCATTTATTGCCTTCTTTACGGTTTTATTTATCCACATTGGTTTCTTATTGTTCCTTAGCCTTTTATTCCTATAAGGTATGTACCTCTCACAATTAGATGTTACACTGCTTTTAAAAATCTCCCATTTTGTGGCTGTATTTTTGTTTTTGAGGACTTTGTCTCAGTTAGTTATGCCTATGGCCTCGCGTAGTTGGCTAAATTTTGCTTTTTTGTACCAAGTAGTGCCAGTATATCTATAATGTACCAAGTAGTGCCAGTATATGAACCCCCTATTGTGCCAGGTACAGCGGTCCCTCAGATTCAATATTAATTGGTTCCGGGGCGACCATTGTATGCTGAAACCACTGTAAGTTGAGTAATCGGTTCCAAAGCCTCAAAATGTCATCCAAGATAAGAGAAAATGAAGATTTAAGAAAAATAGGCAGATAACTAAGAGAGATCCTTCATATACCAGTCAGGACAGCTGCTAGCTCGCCACTAATCCGGCTGTTTCACCAGAGAAGTGGCCGTCATTGGTCGCCTGAGTCTGAGACATTGTATGCTGGAAATATTGTATCCTGAGGACACCCGCCTCCCTCCCGTCCCCCGCCGCTCTCTGCGATGCAGACCAGTCTTATCTGTGGCTGTGGGAATGCCGCCCCGATGACATCACCAATGACTACACCGCTCCTGCTCCGGGTCTCACGTCATCATGCGAGACCCAGCGCAGGAGTTTGCAGTGATGTCATTGTGGCTTCTTGCTCTGTTCTGAGGACTAGCGGCTTGAGACTTGTGGGGTTGAACAGCCATGAGTGCGCCCCCTTTATGGGCAGCGAGGTGGTGCCCTGCGCAGACGACTACCCTCCCCTATCGATCTTCCCGTCCCTAATTCAGAGCACATTAGCTCAGGAGCTATAACAAAAGAGGACTACAACTCCCAGCCGCTATGTAATATCAGAGTACATTACAAGAGGAGGTATAAGAGGAGAGGACTACAACTCCCAGCATATCCAGGGTGTTGTAATGTATCCTGATATTACATAATAATGGCCTGTACATGCTGAGAGTTGTAGTCCTCTCCTTATCTTGTAATATACTCTGATATTACATAACAGGAGGTATAACAGGAGATGACTACAACCCCCAGCTTTTCCCTAGCTCTTACATTGAATCCTTCACTTCTTCACATGCATGGCTGGTCTCTTCATTACTTTACTGCACTGCTGAGCTCTGCCTCCGGTTCTGGTCACATGATGGTGAGGTCATCACAGGTCCTTCATCCCCTCTTCTCTGCTGAGCTCCGCCTCCTGTTCTGGTCACATGATGGTGAGGTCATCACAGGTCTTTCATCCCCTCTTCTCTGCTGAGCTCCGCCTCCTGTTCTGGTCACATGATAGTGAGGTCATCGTAGGTCCTTCATCCCCTCTTCTCTGCTGAGCTCCGCCTCCTGTTCTGGTCACATGATAGTGAGGTCATCACAGGTCCTTCATTCCTCTTCTCTGCTGAGCTCCGCCTCCTGTTCTGGTCACATGATAGTGAGGTCATCACAGGTCCTTCATCCCTCTTCTCTGCTGAGCTCCGCCTCCTGTTCTGGTCACATGATGGTGAGGTCATCGCAGGTCCTTCATCCCCTCTTCTCTGCTGAGCTCCGCCTCCTGTTCTGGTCATATGATGGTGAGGTCATCGCAGGTCCTTCCTCCCCTCTTCTCTGCTGAGCTCCGCCTCCTGTTCTGGTCATATGATGGTGAGGTCATCGCAGGTCCTTTCTCCCCTCTTCTCTGCTGAGCGCCACCGCTGCTTGTGGCATCATGGCAGGTCCTACAGCTCCAGTAGAGGTCACTGCTGGTGTCCGGAGCTGTCAGCGCTGTGGTAATGCTTTCTCTCGTATGTGAGGGAGGGGACCTTACACTGCATTGTAAAGCTGCCCCTTCGCTTCCATGGATGTTCAGCTGATCAGCAGCACTGAAGCAGGGGGCCCATTAGACAATGACCCCCACCCCCCTAACGCCAGCCCTGCCTCACCTAACACCTGGCAGGCCAGGACCCCCAAAGCCAGGGAGTTCTCCGAAGGGAAGAAAAGCTGCTTCCTTCCTATGACTGCACAGCCCCAGGGAGAACCAGAGTGAGGACTGCCACTGTCATTGCTACCACCGCCCCTTCTAATAGTTACCATCTATACTGTGACCTCAGCAGTGGTGAGAGCTTCCTGTAGGTCCTAGGATGAAGTTCTGGCATTTTATAGGCCTCTTCCAGCATCTTGAGTGACTGATCTTCCTGCACAGTGGTGGTCTCTTTCTTGCACACCCCATGTAGATGCAATGCGTGTCCCTCTCTCTCGTCTCCTGCACTGTGACCTCAGCAGTGGTGAGAGCTTCCTGTAGGTCCTAGGATGAAGTTCTGGCATTTTATAGGCCTCTTCCAGCATCTTGAGTGACTGATCTTCCTGCACAGTGGTGGTCTCTTTCTTGCACACCCCATGTAGATGCAATGCGTGTCCCTCTCTCTCGTCTCCTGCACTGTAACCTCAGCAGTGGTGAGAGCTTCCTGTAGGTCCTAGGATGAAGTTCAGGCTTTTCTTTCTGGGGATGATACTCTCCTCATACCCTTCATGTAGATGTCATCTGTGTTCTTCTCTGTAATAATGTATCTACACTGCAACCTTAATGGGGGTGAGAGCTTCCTGTAGGTACCAGGATGAAGTCCTGGCTTCTTAGAGACATCTGGGGATGATCTTCCTGGACAGTGGTGGTCTCTTCCTCGCACCCCCCATGTAGATGTCATGTGGTTCCTTCGCTCTAATGGTCTCTATCTATACTGTGACCTTAGTGGTGGTGAGAGCTTCCTGTAGGTCCTGACTTCATTGTGGGAGAGGCCGTGGGCTGGAGTGTGGAGATGCTGCATTGTGAGATCACTTTCTGTGCTTTTGGGGTATCCATAATTGAGAGGTCTTATAGGGTTATCATTTAGAAAGGCCTGGAGAACACCAGTGGGTAGCAATCAGCTGACCAAGGGCGACATTGCCCCTTTAGAGTAGTGGGCTGGGAAGAGGGCTGCGGGAGCCAAAAAAGCTTGGTGTCACGAACCAGCAGGTGTGAACCCACCGTGCCACGTGTCCTACCTCCTCTAAGGGCGTTGTCTAAGTGAACCCCTCAATCTTCACAGTACCCCTGATGGTGGGAATAGACTTTCCTGAGGGGAACACCAGGTCGCTACCTCTTGAGGCAGATAGTCAAATGAGGCAGCTGGTGCAGGAGGTACCAGAGGTACAGGCATTGTCAGCAGGCTGAATCGTTATCAGGAGCAACAGTGCAGGACCGAAGGATGAGGCAGAGATGTGGTCAGAGTCAGACAGGGCAGGCGGCACAGGTACAGGTCAAGCAATGCGGGTCAGCAACAGGAGAGTCAAGGCAAGCAGGCAGGGATCAGACGGGTAGCAGAGTCCAGGAACACCAGTGGATATCAGGACCCTTAGCAGGACACAAGGACCTTGACACTGAGGTATCTGGGAAGGGGGCTAAGCCACTTATATATGGGCAGGAGGGCTAGGATTGTTCAGCGAGGTCACATGATCCAACCCATAAAACACAGGAAGTGACGCGCGCTGACCCTTAAGGAAATGCTGCAGGAAACAAGCAGCAAGCATGCTGTGGCCAGGGCTGAAAGGAAACACTGGCAGCAGATCACCGCTGAACACGGCGCCCGGGACCGCGGCGGTAAACAGGGGAACAGCGGCGCACAGCAGCGCTGTTACACTTGGGTTGTGGGAAGCTTTAATTCTGAGTAGGCAAAAGCTAGGGCCGGAAAGGGGTGGTGTCAGACACCAGCTAAAGAGAAATCTAGGATGATAGCACCACCTGTACCCGTAAGTGTGAACTGTAACTATCAAGGTGTGTTGTGTCATTGTTTTATGAAGAAACTCTGGAGCCAGGTGCAGGGATATGCAGCGGCCGGGTTTGGGGTGGCCCCAAGGCTACGCTGGGTTCCCCGGACACCGTTAAGGTGCCACCACGAGTTGCTGCTCTCCGGAAGGGATGGTAAGGAGTGGTGCACCCCAATAAGAGATAAGTCCAGAGAGTCGGGGTCTGCAGTAACCAGGGAGCTTCTTTACTGTAGGAATTCAGGTGCAAAACAATACAGGCAGTGCACTGAGCGGCTTCTCCAGTCTCCTCCCTGCAGAAAAAGGGTTTGATGCTGAGGAAAGGCCTGAGCATACTGTCCCTCTCTCCAGGGGCGTAGCTAACGTCTCATGGGCCCTGGTGCAAGAGTTCAGCTTGGGCCCCCCCTTCCCTCAGTGCTGTGTGTTTTCTTATGCGGCACAAGGGTCTTTGGGCCCCCTCAGGCTCCTGGGCCCGGTAGCGACTGCTACCTCTGCACCCCCTATAGCTACTCCCATGCCTCTCTCTCTCAGAAGGCTGATACCCTGGTCAAGGGCCCACGGTCTGTAGCTCAGTAGTCGGGGGGCTCCTTGGTCACAGTGTTGATGACCCAAGGTCTGTGGCTCAGCGTCCCCATCTCGGCGTCTTCTTCTGGTCACTCAGTCGTCTGGCAGAGTCTCCCCCTCCAAGCACAGGTCCCTAACTGCAGCACACTAGGGGCTCTGACTGCTCTTCTTATAGACAGTTTTTATCTAGACTAGAACCTTCTAGTGGGAGGGGTGGAGTGGAGAAACTCAGCACAAACCGATACAATGTTACAACTTCCCGTCTCTCATAGACTTACATTAGAGCTTCAATGATACTCAATGACACAGCAGTTTTTTCCAGACAAAAACAGGTTTCCAAACATAACAGAGCTAAACCAGATATTTAAAAGGTCAGACTGTCTGTTTTTGGTGGTAAGCAAGTCTGGCCTTTTCCCTCCAAAACATGGTCTTCTTTAAACTCTATGGCAGCCGTGGAAAATGACCAGCTTCTCATTCAAAGTCCCAAAAGTCTTTCAGTATTCATTAACCCTGAGCCTCGCAAATACAGTGATAATGAACAGGATATATATTACAGCATATAAAATGCAGTTACACAGTATTAAACAGTGCACGTTAACCCTTTCAAGTGAAATAAAGTAAGAAGTTTATAACTTTGCATCAGACCTCATGTACACGAATATATTTTCTTTCCGTGTCCGTTCCATTTTTTTTGGTGACCGTATACGTAAACATTCATTTCAATGGGTCCGCAAATGTGCATTCCGTTTTCGTATGTCCGTGTTTTCGTTTTGCAAAAAAATAGAACATGTCCTATTATTGTCCACATTATGGACAAGGATAGTTCTGTTCTATTAGAGGCCAGCTGTTCCGTTCCGCAAAATACAGAATGCACACGGTCGTCATCCATATTTTTGGCAGATCCGTTTTTGAGGACTGCAAAATACGGTCGTGTGCATGAGGCCTAAGGGAAACAGGGGAAAATGTCCACAAATGTCAAGACTTTAAAGTACCCCTTCTCCAGGGCACTACAGATAGCGCACATCTCACTGTGCTGTGGAGACATGTGCAGGGAAAGCGCACATTTCACTGCGCTGTGGAGAAAGGTGCAGGGATATCGCACATTTCACTGCGCTGTGGAGACAGGTGCAGGGATAGCGCACATCTCACTGCGCTGTGGAGACAGGTGCAGGGATAGCGCACATCTCACTGTGCTGTGGAGACATGTGCAGGGAAAGCGCACATTTCACTGCGCTGTGGAGAAAGGTGCAGGGATATCGCACATTTCACTGCGCTGTGGAGACAGGTGCAGGGATATCGCACATCTCACTGCGCTGTGGAGACAGGTGCAGGGATAGCGCACATCTCACTGCGCTGTGGAGAAAGGTGCAGGGATATCGCACATCTCACTGCGCTGTGGAGACAGGTGCAGGGATATCACACATCTCATTGCGCTGTGGAGACAGGTGCAGGGATAGCGCACATCTCACTGCGCTGTGGAGACAGGTGCAGGGATATCGCACATCTCACCGCTGTGGAGACAGGTGCGGAGGTAGCGCACATGTCACTGCGCTGTGGAGCCAGGTGCGGAGATAGCGCACATCTCACTGCGCTGTGGAGCCAGGTGCGGGGAGAGCGCACATCTTACTGCACTGTGGAGTCAGGTATCGGGATAGTGCACATCTCACTGCGCTGTGGAGACAGGTGCGGGCATAGCGCACATCTCACTGCGCTGTGGAGACAGGTGCGGGGATAGCGCACATCTCACTGCGCTGTGGAGACAGGTGCGGGGATAGCGCACATCTCACTGCGCTGTGGAGCCAGGTGCAGGGATATCGCACATCTCACCGCTGTGGAGACAGGTGCGGGCATAGCGCACATCTCACTGCGGTGTGGAGCCAGGTGCCAGGATAGCGCACATCTCACTGCGCTGTGGAGCCAGGTGCGGAGATAGCGCACAACTCACTGCGCTGTGGAGACAGGTGCAGGGATAGCGCACAACTCACTGCGCTGTGGAGACAGGTGCAGGGATGGCGCACAACTCACTGCGCTGTGGAGACAGGTGCAGGGATAGCGCACAACTCACTGCGCTGTGGAGACAGGTGCAGGGATAGCGCACAACTCACTGCGCTGTGGAGACAGGTGCAGGGATAGCGCACAACTCACTGCGCTGTGGAGACAGGTGCAGGGATAGCGCACATCTCACTGCGCTGTGGAGACAGGTGCAGGGATAGCGCACATCTCACTGTGCTGTGGAGACATGTGCAGGGAAAGCGCACATTTCACTGCGCTGTGGAGAAAGGTGCAGGGATATCGCACATTTCACTGCGCTGTGGAGACAGGTGCAGGGATATCGCACATCTCACTGCGCTGTGGAGACAGGTGCAGGGATAGCGCACATCTCACTGCGCTGTGGAGAAAGGTGCAGGGATATCGCACATCTCACTGCGCTGTGGAGACAGGTGCAGGGATATCACACATCTCACTGCGCTGTGGAGACAGGTGCAGGGATAGCGCACATCTCACTGCGCTGTGGAGACAGGTGCAGGGATAGCGCACATCTCACTGCGCTGTGGAGCCAGGTGCAGGGATATCGCACATCTCACCGCGCTGTGGAGACAGGTGCGGAGGTAGCGCACATGTCACTGCGCTGTGGAGCCAGGTGCGGAGATAGCGCACATCTCACTGCGCTGTGGAGCCAGGTGCGGGGAGAGCGCACATCTTACTGCGCTGTGGAGTCAGGTATCGGGATAGTGCACATCTCACTGCGCTGTGGAGACAGGTGCGGGCATAGCGCACATCTCACTGCGCTGTGGAGACAGGTGCGGGGATAGCGCACATCTCACTGCGCTGTGGAGACAGGTGCGGGGATAGCGCACATCTCACTGCGCTGTGGAGCCAGGTGCAGGGATATCGCACATCTCACCGCGCTGTGGAGACAGGTGCGGGCATAGCGCACATCTCACTGCGGTGTGGAGCCAGGTGCCAGGATAGCGCACATCTCACTGCGCTGTGGAGCCAGGTGCGGAGATAGCGCACAACTCACTGTGCTGTGGAGACAGGTGCAGGGATAGCGCACAACTCACTGCGCTGTGGAGACAGGTGCAGGGATAGCGCACAACTCACTGCGCTGTGGAGACAGGTGCAGGGATAGCGCACAACTCACTGCGCTGTGGAGACAGGTGCAGGGATAGCGCACAACTCACTGCGCTGTGGAGACAGGTGCAGGGATAGCGCACAACTCACTGCGCTGTGGAGACAGGTGCAGGGATAGCGCACAACTCACTGCGCTGTGGAGACAGGTGCAGGGATAGCGCACATCTCACTGCGCTGTGGAGACAGGTGCAGGGATAGCGCACATCTCACTGCGCTGTGGAGCCAGGTGTGGGGATCGCGCACATCTCACTGCGCTGTGGAGACAGGTGCGGAGGTAGCGCACATCTTACTGCGCTGTGGAGTCAGGTATCGGGATAGTGCACATCTCACTGCGCTGTGGAGACAGGTGCGAGGATATCGCACATCTCACTGCACTGTGGAGACTGGTGCAGGGAGAGCGCACATCTCACTGCGCTGTGGAGTCAGGTACGGGGATAGCGCACATCTCACTGCACTGTGGAGTCAGGTACGGGGATAGTGCACATCTCACTGCGCTGTGGAGCCAGGTATCGGGATAGTGCACATCTCACTGCGCTGTGGAGACAGGTGTGGGGATCGCGTACATCTCACTGCGCTGTGGAGACAGGTGCGAGGATATCGCACATCTCACTGCGCTGTGGAGTCAGGTACGGGGATAGCGCACATCTCACTGCGCTGTGGAGTCAGGTACGGGGATAGCGCACATCTCACTGCGCTGTGGAGACAGGTGCGGGGATAGCGCACATCTCACTGCGCTGTTGAGACAGGTGCGGAGGTAGCGCACATCTCACTGCGCTGTGGAGACAGGTACGGGGATAGCGCACATCTCACTGCGCTGTGGAGACAGGTGCGGGGATAGCGCACATCTCACTGCGCTGTTGAGACAGGTGTGGGGATCGCGCACATCTCACTGCGCTGTGGAGACTGGTGCAGAGGTAGCACACATCTCACTGCGCTGTGGAGTCAGGTACGGGGATCGCGCACATCTCACTGCGCTGTGTCCATAATCTTTACATTCTGTGATAGGAGATTTAAAACTAACGCCCTTAGGAGAAAAACAGAAACCCGTGCGTGGGGTGTTAGAGGGCGAGAGGCAGCAGGTCCTCACAGTCCGTACATATCAGGCGGCGTTCAGACACATGGGGCATTTTTACGAATGTGAGAGAAAGTTAATATTCTGGAGCATTTCTCGTCAATCCTGCGCCAGGTTTACGCTAGAATTCTGTCCGTGCACCAAGAAATGATCTAGTCTTTGGAAGGAATTTACCAGGAGGAATAACTGAGGTCAGTTTTCAGTCTTTGGGCGTTATGCGCCTCCTACTGCAGGAGATTGAGACTTTTTTGTGACTTTTTGAAAAATTTCTCGGCGATAAATCTGGGGTGAAACTCATTAACATGTCTGGCCCCGCCCACTTCCCACCCCTTTTGTAAAACTGGAGCGTGTGTTGTCAAAATGCAAAAAGTCACAAACGCCCTATTTTGCAGCTTTTTGAGGCCAGGATTCTGGAGAGATTTTGTGGAAGACGAGACCCTGCGTTTCTACCACTTATAAATCAGCGCAGTTTTACTCCAAGAATGCGGCAAATGTTTGGCGCACAGGAGCCGCATTTATCTAGATAGATGGCAGGCCTCAGGGGTTTGGCGCGGGGTCGCTCATTTCCCGGCTGCTCACTGATTTTTCCCTTTTACTCCATGTCGGGGGTGGATGGAAGGAGACATAGAAATGGCACCGACGTCGCTCACATTATTAACTCCTCGCAGACCACAGAGCAGCAGAAGCCGAAGGCCGCACAGAGCCAAGTCAGAAAACGAATGCAGGAAGCAGCACAGAGGATTTCAGGAGAGACGTGATGCTGATCTTTAAGACTTTCATCAGCAGTTCCACCAGCAGCACAGAGGACTTTTGGGGACGTTTAGTTGGAATATTTTGCTAGAAACTTCTGGCATGTGGTATATAGGAGGCTGGTGTTCTGGATATTCCTGTCATGTGGTATATAGGAGGCTGGTGTTCTGAATATTCCTGACATGTGGTATATAGGAGGCTGGTGTTCTGTATATTCCTGGCATGTGGTATATAGGAGGCTGGTGTTCTGTATATTCCTGGCATGCTGTATATAGGAGGCTGGTGTTCTGGATATTCCTGGCATGTAGTATATAGGAGGCTGGTGTTCTGGATATTCCTGGCATGTGGTATATAGGAGGCTGGTGTTCTGGATATTCCTGGCATGTGGTATATAGGAGGCTGGTGTTCTGGATATTCCTGGCATGTGGTATATAGGAGGCTGGTGTTCTGGATATTCCTGGCATGTAGTATATAGGAGGCTGGTGTTCTGGATATTCCTGGCATGTGGTATATAGGAGGCTGGTGTTCTGGATATTCCTGGCATGTAGTATATAGGAGGCTGGTGTTCTGTATATTCCTGGCATGTAGTATATAGGAGGCTGGTGTTCTGGATATTCCTGGCATGTAGTATATAGGAGGCTGGTGTTCTGGATATTCCTGACATATGGTATATAGGAGGCTGGTGTTCTGGATATTCCTGGCATGTATTATATAGGAGGCTGGTGTTCTGGATATTCCTGGCATGTGTTATATAGGAGGCTGGTGTTCTGGATATTCCTGGCATGTAGTATATAGGAGGCAGGTGTTCTGGATATTCCTGGCATGTGGTATATAGGAGGCTGGTGTTCTGGATATTCCTGGCATGTGGTATATAGGAGGCTGGTGTTCTGGATATTCCTGGCATGTAGTATATAGGAGGCTGGTGTTCTGGATATTCCTGGCATGTGGTATATAGGAGGCTGGTGTTCTGGATATTCCTGGCATGTGGTATATAGGAGGCTGGTGTTCTGGATATTCCTGGCATGTGGTATATAGGAGGCTGGTGTTCTGGATATTCCTGGCATGTGGTATATAGGAGGCTGGTGTTCTGGATATTCCTGGCATGTGGTATATAGGAGGCTGGTGTTCTGGATATTCCTGGCATGTAGTATATAGGAGGCTGGTGTTCTGGATATTCCTGGCATGTGGTATATAGGAGGCTGGTGTTCTGGATATTCCTGGCATGTAGTATATAGGAGGCTGGTGTTCTGGATATTCCTGGCATGTGGTATATAGGAGGCTGGTGTTCTGGATATTCCTGGCATGTGGTATATAGGAGGCTGGTGTTCTGGATATTCCTGGCATGTAGTATATAGGAGGCTGGTGTTCTGGATATTCCTGGCATGTGGTATATAGGAGGCTGGTGTTCTGGATATTCCTGGCATGTGGTATATAGGAGGCTGGTGTTCTGGATATTCCTGGCATGTGGTATATAGGAGGCTGGTGTTCTGGATATTCCTGGCATGTGGTATATAGGAGGCTGGTGTTCTGGATATTCCTGGCATGTGGTATATAGGAGGCTGGTGTTCTGGATATTCCTGGCATGTAGTATATAGGAGGCTGGTGTTCTGGATATTCCTGGCATGTGGTATATAGGAGGCTGGTGTTCTGATATTCCTGGCATGTGGTATATAGGAGGCTGGTGTTCTGGATATTCCTGGCATGTAGCATATAGGAGGCTGGTGTTCTGGATATTCCTGACATGCGGTATATAGGAGGCTGGTGTTCTGGATATTCCTGGCATGTAGTATATAGGAGGCTGGTGTTCTGTATATTCCTGGCATGCCGTATATAGGAGGCTGGTGCTCTGGATATTCCTGGCATGTGGTATATAGGAGGCTGGTGTTCTGTATATTCCTGGCATGCTGTATATAGGAGGCTGGTGTTCTGGATATTCCTGGCATGCTGTATATAGGAGGCTGGTGTTCTGGATATTCCTGACATGTGGTATATAGGAGGCTGGTGTTCTAGATATTCCTGGCATGTGGTATATAGGAGGCTGGTGTTCTGTATATTCCTGGCATGTGGTATATAGGAGGCTGGTGTTCTGGATATTCCTGGCATGTGGTATATAGGAGGCTGGTGTTCTGGATATTCCTGGCATGTAGTATATAGGAGGCTGGTGTTCTGATATTCCTGGCATGTGGTATATAGGAGGCTGGTGTTCTGTATATTCCTGGCATGTGGTATATAGGAGGCTGGTGTTCTGGATATTCCTGGCATGTAGTATATAGGAGGCTGGTGTTCTGGATATTCCTGGCATGTGGTATATAGGAGGCTGGTGTTCTGATATTCCTGGCATGTGGTATATAGGAGGCTGGTGTTCTGTATATTCCTGGCATGTGGTATATAGGAGGCTGGTGTTCTGGATATTCCTAGCATGTGTATATAGGAGGCTGGTGTTCTGGATATTCCTGGCATGTGTGTATATAGGAGGCTGGTGTTCTGGATATTCCTGGCATGTAGTATATAGGAGGCTGGTGTTCTGGATATTCCTGGCATGTGGTATATAGGAGGCTGTGTGTTCTGGATATCCTGGCATGTAGTATATAGGAGGCTGGTGTTCTGTATATTCCTGGCATGTGGTATATAGGAGGCTGGTGTTCTGGATATTCCTGGCATGTAGTATATAGGAGGCTGGTGTTCTGGATATTCCTGGCATGTGGATATAGGAGGCTGGTGTTCTGGATATTCCTGGCATGTGGTATATAGGAGGCTGGTGTTCTGGATATTCCTGGCATGTGGTATATAGGAGGCTGGTGTTCTGTATATTCCTGGCATGTGGTATATAGGAGGCTGGTGTTCTGATATTCTGTATGTGTCATAGCTAGTGTGGTCAGTGTATATAGAGGCTGGTGTTCGATATTCCTGGCATGTGGTATATAGGGAGGCTGGTGTTCTGTATATTCCTGACATGTGGTATATAGGAGGCTGGTGTTCTGGATATTCCTGGCATGTGGTATATAGGAGGCTGGTGTTCTGTATATTCCTGACATGTGGTATATAGGAGGCTGGTGTTCTGGATATTCCTGGCATGTAGTATAGTAGGAGGCTGGTGTTCTGGATATTCCTGGCATGTGGTATATAGGAGGCTGGTGTTCTGGATATTCCTGGCATGTATTATATAGGAGGCTGAGTTCTGGATATTCCTAAGTATGTGTTATATAGGAGGCTGGTAAAGGGGATATTCCTGACATGTGGTATATAGGAGGCTGGTGTTCTGGATATTCCTGCATGTAATATATAGGAGGCTGTGTTCTGGATATTCCTGGCATGTGTAGCATATAGGAGGCTGGTGTTCTGGATATTCCTGACATGTGGTATATATAGGAGGCTGGTGTTCTGGATATTCCTGGCATGTGGTATATAGGAGGCTGGTGTTCTGGATATTCCTACATGTATTATAGGGAGGCTGGTGTTCTGATATTCCTGGCATGTGGTATATAGAGGCTGGTGTTCTGTATATTCCTGACATGTGGCATAGGAGGCTGTGTGTTCTGGATATTCCTGGCATGTGGTGTATAGGAGGCTGGTGTTCTGGATATTCCTGACATGTGGTATATAGGAGGCTGGTGTTCTGGATATTCCTGGCATGTAGGTATATAGGAGGCTAGTGTTCTGGATATTCCTGGCATGTGGTATATAGGAGGCTGGTGTTCTGGATATTCCTGGCATGTGGTATATAGGAGGCTGGTGTTCTGGATATTCCTGGCATGTAGTATATAGGAGGCTGGTGTTCTGGATATTCCTGGCATGTGGTATATAGGAGGCTGGTGTTCTGGATATTCCTGGCATGTGGAATATAGGAGGCTGGTGTTCTGGATATTCCTGGCATGTGGTATATAGGAGGCTGGTGTTCTGGATATTCCTGACATGTGGTATATAGGAGGCTGGTGTTCTGGATATTCCTGGCATGTGGTATATAGGAGGCTGGTGTTCTGGATATTCCTGGCATGTGGTATATAGGAGGCTGGTGTTTTGGATATTCCTGGCATGTGGTATATAGGAGGCTGGTGTTCTGTATATTCCTGACATGTGGTATATAGGAGGCTGGTGTTCTGTATATTCCTGGCATGTGGTATATAGGAGGCTGGTGTTCTGGATATTCCTGACATGCGGTATATAGGAGGCTGGTGTTTTGGATATTCCTGGCATGTAGTATATAGGAGGCTGGTGTTCTGGATATTCCTGGCATGTGATATATAGGAGGCTGGTGTTCTGGATATTCCTGGCATGTAGTATATAGGAGGCTGGTGTTCTGGATATTCCTGGCATGTGGTATATAGGAGGCTGGTGTTCTGGATATTCCTGACATGTGGTATATAGGAGGCTGGTGTTCTGTATATTCCTGACATGTGGTATATAGGAGGCTGGTGTTCTGGTTATTCCTGGCATGTAGTATATAGGAGGCTGGTGTTCTGGATATTCCTGGTATGTGTTATATAGGAGGCTGGTGTTCTGTATATTCCTGGCATGTGGTATATAGGAGGCTGGTGTTCTGGACATTCCTGGCATGTGGTATATAGGAGGCTGGTGTTCTGGATATTCCTGGCATGTGGTATATAGGAGGCTGGTGTTCTGGATATTCCTGGCATGTGGTATATAGGAGGCTGGTGTTCTGGATATTCCTGGCATGCTGTATATAGGAGGCTGGTGTTCTGTATATTCCTGGCATGTGGTATATAGGAGGCTGGTGTTCTAGATATTCCTAGCATGCTGTATATAGGAGGCTGGTGTTCTGTATATTCCTGACATGTGGTATATAGGAGGCTGGTGTTCTGTATATTCCTGACATGTAGTATATTGGAGGCTGGTGTTCTGGATATTCCTGACATGTGGTATATAGGAGGCTGGTGTTCTGTATATTCCTGGCATGTGGTATATAGGAGGCTGGTGTTCTGTATATTCCTGGCATGTGGTATATAGGAGGCTGGTGTTCTGGATATTCCTGGCATGTGGTATATAGGAGGCTGGTGTTCTGTATATTCCTGGCATGTGGTATATAGGAGGCTGGTGTTCTGGATATTCCTGGCATGTAGTATATAGGAGGCTGGTGTTCTGGATATTCCTGGCATGTAGTATATAGGAGGCTGGTGTTCTGTATATTCCTGGCATGTAGTATATAGGAGGCTGGTGTTCTGGATATTCCTGGCATGTGGTATATAGGAGGCTGGTGTTCTGTATATTCCTGGCATGTGGTATATAGGAAGCTGGTGTTCTGGATATTCCTGGCATGTGGTATATAGGAGGCTGGTGTTCTGGATATTCCTGGCATGTGGTATATAGGAGGCTGGTGTTCTGGATATTCCTGGCATGTGGTATATAGGAGGCTGGTGTTCTGGATATTCCTGGCATGTGGTATATAGGAGGCTGGTGTTCTGTATATTCCTGGCATGCTGGTATATAGGAGGCTGGTGTTCTGTATATTCCTGGCATGTGGTATATAGGAGACTGGTGTTCTGGATATTCCTGGCATGTGGTATATAGGAGGCTGGTGTTCTGTATATTCCTGGCATGTGGTATATAGGAAGCTGGTGTTCTAGATATTCCTAGCATGCTGTATATAGGAGGCTGGTGTTCTGGATATTCCTGGCATGTGGTATATAGGAGGCTGGTGTTCTGGATATTCCTGGCATGTGGTATATAGGAGGCTGGTGTTCTGTATATTCCTGGCATGTAATATATAGGAGGCTGGTGTTCTGTATATTCCTGGCATTTGGTATATAGGAGGCTGGTGTTCTAGATATTCCTAGCATGCTGTATATAGGAGGCTGGTGTTCTGTATATTCCTGGCATTTGGTATATAGGAGGCTGGTGTTCTGGATATTCCTGGCATGTGGTATATAGGAGGCTGGTGTTCTGGATATTCCTGGCATGTAGTATATAGGAGGCTGGTGTTCTGGATATTCCTGGCATGTAGTATATAGGAGGCTGGTGTTCTGGATATTCCTGGCATGTAGTATATAGGAGGCTGGTGTTCTGGATATTCCTGGCATGTGGTATATAGGAGGCTGGTGTTCTGGATATTCCTGGCATGTGGTATATAGGAGGCTGGTGTTCTGGATATTCCTGGCATGTGGTATATAGGAGGCTGGTGTTCTGTATATTCCTGGCATGTGGTATATAGGAGGCTGGTGTTCTGGTATATTCCTGGCATGTGGTATATAGGAGGCTGGTGTTCTGTATATTCCTAGCATGCTGTATATAGTAGGCTGGTGTTCTGTATATTCCTGGCATTTGGTATATAGGAGGCTGGTGTTCTGGATATTCCTGGCATGTGGTATATAGGAGGCTGGTGTTCTGGATATTCCTGGCATGTAGTATATAGGAGGCTGGTGTTCTGTATATTCCTGGCATGTGGTATATAGGAGGCTGGTGTTCTGGATATTCCTGGCATGTGGTATATAGGAGGCTGGTGTTCTGGATATTCCTGGCATGTGGTATATAGGAGGCTGGTGTTCTGGATATTCCTGGCATGTGGTATATAGGAGGCTGGTGTTCTGGATATTCCTGGCATGTGGTATATAGGAGGCTGGTGTTCTGGATATTCCTGGCATGTGGTATATAGGAGGCTGGTGTTCTGGATATTCCTGGCATGTGGTATATAGGAGGCTGGTGTTCTGGATATTCCTGGCATGCTGGTATATAGGAGGCTGGTGTTCTGGATATTCCTGGCATGTGGTATATAGGAGGCTGGTGTTCTGGATATTCCTGGCATGTGGTATATAGGAGGCTGGTGTTCTGTATATTCCTGGCATGTGGTATATAGGAGGCTGGTGTTCTGGATATTCCTGGCATGTAGTATATAGGAGGCTGGTGTTCTGGATATTCCTGGCATGCTGGTATATAGGAGGCTGGTGTTCTGTATATTCCTGGCATGTGGTATATAGGAGGCTGGTGTTCTGGATATTCCTGGCATGTGTGTATATAGGAGGCTGGTGTTCTGGATATTCCTGGCATGTGGTATATAGGAGGCTGGTGTTCTGTATATTCCTGGCATGTGGTATATAGGAGGCTGGTGTTCTGGATATTCCTGGCATGTAGTATATAGGAGGCTGGTGTTCTGGATATTCCTGGCATGTGGTATATAGGAGGCTGGTGTTCTGTATATTCCTGGCATGTGGTATATAGGAGGCTGGTGTTCTGTATATTCCTGGCATGTAGTATATAGGAGGCTGGTGTTCTGGATATTCCTGGCATGTAGTATATAGGAGGCTGGTGTTCTGGATATTCCTGGCATGTGGTATATAGGAGGCTGGTGTTCTGTATATTCCTGGCATGTGGTATATAGGAGGCTGGTGTTCTGGATATTCCTGGCATGTGGTATATAGGAGGCTGGTGTTCTGTATATTCCTGGCATGTAGTATATAGGAGGCTGGTGTTCTGGATATTCCTGGCATGTGGTATATAGGAGGCTGGTGTTCTGTATATTCCTGGCATGTAGTATATAGGAGGCTGGTGTTCTGGATATTCCTGGCATGTGGTATATAGGAGGCTGGTGTTCTGGATATTCCTGGCATGTGGTATATAGGAGGCTGGTGTTCTGTATATTCCTGGCATGTGGTATATAGGAGGCTGGTGTTCTGGATATTCCTGGCATGTAGTATATAGGAGGCTGGTGTTCTGGATATTCCTGGCATGTGGTATATAGGAGGCTGGTGTTCTGGATATTCCTGGCATGTAGTATATAGGAGGCTGGTGTTCTGGATATTCCTGGCATGTGGTATATAGGAGGCTGGTGTTCTGGATATTCCTGGCATGTGGTATATAGGAGGCTGGTGTTCTGGATATTCCTGGCATGTGGTATATAGGAGGCTGGTGTTCTGGATATTCCTGGCATGTAGTATATAGGAGGCTGGTGTTCTGGATATTCCTGGCATGTGGTATATAGGAGGCTGGTGTTCTGGATATTCCTGGCATGTGGTATATAGGAGGCTGGTGTTCTGTATATTCCTGGCATGTAGTATATAGGAGGCTGGTGTTCTGGATATTCCTGGCATGTGGTATATAGGAGGCTGGTGTTCTGGATATTCCTAGCATGCTGTATATAGGAGGCTGGTGTTCTGGATATTCCTGGCATGTGGTATATAGGAGGCTGGTGTTCTGGATATTCCTGGCATGTGGTATATAGGAGGCTGGTGTTCTGGATATTCCTGGCATGTAGTATATAGGAGGCTGGTGTTCTGGATATTCCTGGCATGTGGTATATAGGAGGCTGGTGTTCTGGATATTCCTGGCATGTAGTATATAGGAGGCTGGTGTTCTGGATATTCCTGGCATGTGGTATATAGGAGGCTGGTGTTCTGGATATTCCTGGCATGTAGTATATAGGAGGCTGGTGTTCTGGATATTCCTGGCATGTGGTATATAGGAGGCTGGTGTTCTGGATATTCCTGGCATGTGGTATATAGGAGGCTGGTGTTCTGGATATTCCTGGCATGCTGGTATATAGGAGGCTGGTGTTCTGTATATTCCTGGCATGTGGTATATAGGAGGCTGGTGTTCTGTATATTCCTGGCATGTGGTATATAGGAGGCTGGTGTTCTGGATATTCCTGGCATGTGGTATATAGGAGGCTGGTGTTCTGTATATTCCTGGCATGTGGTATATAGGAGGCTGGTGTTCTGGATATTCCTGGCATGTGGTATATAGGAGGCTGGTGTTCTGGATATTCCTGGCATGTGGTATATAGGAGGCTGGTGTTCTGGATATTCCTGGCATGTGGTATATAGGAGGCTGGTGTTCTGGATATTCCTGGCATGTGGTATATAGGAGGCTGGTGTTCTGTATATTCCTGGCATGTGGTATATAGGAGGCTGGTGTTCTGGATATTCCTGGCATGTGGTATATAGGAGGCTGGTGTTCTGTATATTCCTGGCATGTGGTATATAGGAGGCTGGTGTTCTGTATATTCCTGGCATGTGGTATATAGGAGGCTGGTGTTCTGGATATTCCTGGCATGTGGTATATAGGAGGCTGGTGTTCTGTATATTCCTGGCATGTGGTATATAGGAGGCTGGTGTTCTGGATATTCCTGGCATGTGGTATATAGGAGGCTGGTGTTCTGGATATTCCTGGCATGTGGTATATAGGAGGCTGGTGTTCTGGATATTCCTGGCATGTGGTATATAGGAGGCTGGTGTTCTGGATATTCCTGGCATGTGGTATATAGGAGGCTGGTGTTCTGTATATTCCTGGCATGTGGTATATAGGAGGCTGGTGTTCTGGATATTCCTGGCATGTGGTATATAGGAGGCTGGTGTTCTGGATATTCCTGGCATGTAGTATATAGGAGGCTGGTGTTCTGTATATTCCTGGCATGTGGTATATAGGAGGCTGGTGTTCTGGATATTCCTGGCATGTGGTATATAGGAGGCTGGTGTTCTGGATATTCCTGGCATGTAGTATATAGGAGGCTGGTGTTCTGGATATTCCTGGCATGTGGTATATAGGAGGCTGGTGTTCTGGATATTCCTGGCATGTGGTATATAGGAGGCTGGTGTTCTGGATATTCCTGGCATGTGGTATATAGGAGGCTGGTGTTCTGGATATTCCTGGCATGTAGTATATAGGAGGCTGGTGTTCTGTATATTCCTGGCATGTGGTATATAGGAGGCTGGTGTTCTGGATATTCCTGGCATGTATTATATAGGAGGCTGGTGTTCTGGATATTCCTGGCTTGTGGTATATAGGAGGCTGGTGTTCTGTATATTCCTGGCATGTTGTATATAGGAGGCTGGTGTTCTGGATATTCCTGGCATGCTGTATATAGGAGGCTGGTGTTCTGTATATTCCTGGCATGTGGTATATAGGAGGCTGGTGTTCTGTATATTCCTGGCATGTGGTATATAGGAGGCTGGTGTTCTGGATATTCCTGTCATGTAGTATATAGGAGGCTGGTGTTCTGGATATTCCTGGCATGTGGTATATAGGAGGCTGGTGTTCTGTATATTCCTGGCATGTGGTATATAGGAGGCTGGTGTTCTGTATATTCCTGGCATGTAGTATATAGGAGGCTGGTGTTCTGTATATTCCTGGCATGTGGTATATAGGAGGCTGGTGTTCTGGATATTCCTGGCATGTGGTATATAGGAGGCTGGTGTTCTGGATATTCCTGGCATGTGGTATATAGGAGGCTGGTGTTCTGGATATTCCTGGCATGTGGTATATAGGAGGCTGGTGTTCTGGATATTCCTGGCATGTGGTATATAGGAGGCTGGTGTTCTGGATATTCCTGGCATGTGGTATATAGGAGGCTGGTGTTCTGTATATTCCTGGCATGTGGTATATAGGAGGCTGGTGTTCTGGATATTCCTGGCATGTGGTATATAGGAGGCTGGTGTTCTGGATATTCCTGGCATGTGGTATATAGGAGGCTGGTGTTCTGGATATTCCTGGCATGCTGGTATATAGGAGGCTGGTGTTCTGGATATTCCTGGCATGTGGTATATAGGAGGCTGGTGTTCTGGATATTCCTGGCATGTGGTATATAGGAGGCTGGTGTTCTGGATATTCCTGGCATGTGGTATATAGGAGGCTGGTGTTCTGTATATTCCTGGCATGTGGTATATAGGAGGCTGGTGTTCTGGATATTCCTGGCATGTGGTATATAGGAGGCTGGTGTTCTGGATATTCCTGGCATGTGGTATATAGGAGGCTGGTGTTCTGGATATTCCTGGCATGTAGTATATAGGAGGCTGGTGTTCTGGATATTCCTGGCATGTGGTATATAGGAGGCTGGTGTTCTGGATATTCCTGGCATGTGGTATATAGGAGGCTGGTGTTCTGGATATTCCTGGCATGTGGTATATAGGAGGCTGGTGTTCTGGATATTCCTGGCATGTGGTATATAGGAGGCTGGTGTTCTGGATATTCCTGGCATGTGGTATATAGGAGGCTGGTGTTCTGGATATTCCTGGCATGTGGTATATAGGAGGCTGGTGTTCTGGATATTCCTGGCATGTAGTATATAGGAGGCTGGTGTTCTGTATATTCCTGGCATGTGGTATATAGGAGGCTGGTGTTCTGTATATTCCTGGCATGTGGTATATAGGAGGCTGGTGTTCTGGATATTCCTGGCATGTGGTATATAGGAGGCTGGTGTTCTGGATATTCCTGGCATGTAGTATATAGGAGGCTGGTGTTCTGGATATTCCTGGCATGTGGTATATAGGAGGCTGGTGTTCTGGATATTCCTGGCATGTGGTATATAGGAGGCTGGTGTTCTGGATATTCCTGGCATGTGGTATATAGGAGGCTGGTGTTCTGGATATTCCTGGCATGTGGTATATAGGAGGCTGGTGTTCTGGATATTCCTGGCATGTGGTATATAGGAGGCTGGTGTTCTGTATATTCCTGGCATGTGGTATATAGGAGGCTGGTGTTCTGTATATTCCTGGCATGTGGTATATAGGAGGCTGGTGTTCTGGATATTCCTGGCATGTGGTATATAGGAGGCTGGTGTTCTGGATATTCCTGGCATGTGGTATATAGGAGGCTGGTGTTCTGGATATTCCTGGCATGTGGTATATAGGAGGCTGGTGTTCTGGATATTCCTGGCATGTAGTATATAGGAGGCTGGTGTTCTGGATATTCCTGGCATGTGGTATATAGGAGGCTGGTGTTCTGGATATTCCTGGCATGTAGTATATAGGAGGCTGGTGTTCTGGATATTCCTGGCATGTGGTATATAGGAGGCTGGTGTTCTGGATATTCCTGGCATGTGGTATATAGGAGGCTGGTGTTCTGGATATTCCTGGCATGTGGTATATAGGAGGCTGGTGTTCTGGATATTCCTGGCATGTGGTATATAGGAGGCTGGTGTTCTGGATATTCCTGGCATGTGGTATATAGGAGGCTGGTGTTCTGGATATTCCTGGCATGTGGTATATAGGAGGCTGGTGTTCTGGATATTCCTGGCATGTGGTATATAGGAGGCTGGTGTTCTGGATATTCCTGGCATGTGGTATATAGGAGGCTGGTGTTCTGGATATTCCTGGCATGTGGTATATAGGAGGCTGGTGTTCTGGATATTCCTGGCATGTGGTATATAGGAGGCTGGTGTTCTGGATATTCCTGGCATGTGGTATATAGGAGGCTGGTGTTCTGGATATTCCTGGCATGTGGTATATAGGAGGCTGGTGTTCTGGATATTCCTGGCATGTAGTATATAGGAGGCTGGTGTTCTGTATATTCCTGGCATGTGGTATATAGGAGGCTGGTGTTCTGGATATTCCTGGCATGTAGTATATAGGAGGCTGGTGTTCTGGATATTCCTGGCATGTGGTATATAGGAGGCTGGTGTTCTGGATATTCCTGGCATGTGGTATATAGGAGGCTGGTGTTCTGGATATTCCTGGCATGTGGTATATAGGAGGCTGGTGTTCTGGATATTCCTGGCATGTGGTATATAGGAGGCTGGTGTTCTGTATATTCCTGGCATGTGGTATATAGGAGGCTGGTGTTCTGGATATTCCTGGCATGTGGTATATAGGAGGCTGGTGTTCTGGATATTCCTGGCATGTAGTATATAGGAGGCTGGTGTTCTGGATATTCCTGGCATGTGGTATATAGGAGGCTGGTGTTCTGGATATTCCTGGCATGTGGTATATAGGAGGCTGGTGTTCTGGATATTCCTGGCATGTGGTATATAGGAGGCTGGTGTTCTGGATATTCCTGGCATGTGGTATATAGGAGGCTGGTGTTCTGGATATTCCTGGCATGTGGTATATAGGAGGCTGGTGTTCTGGATATTCCTGGCATGTGGTATATAGGAGGCTGGTGTTCTGGATATTCCTGGCATGTGGTATATAGGAGGCTGGTGTTCTGGATATTCCTGGCATGTGGTATATAGGAGGCTGGTGTTCTGGATATTCCTGGCATGTGGTATATAGGAGGCTGGTGTTCTGGATATTCCTGGCATGTGGTATATAGGAGGCTGGTGTTCTGGATATTCCTGGCATGTAGTATATAGGAGGCTGGTGTTCTGGATATTCCTGGCATGTGGTATATAGGAGGCTGGTGTTCTGGATATTCCTGGCATGTGGTATATAGGAGGCTGGTGTTCTGGATATTCCTGGCATGTGGTATATAGGAGGCTGGTGTTCTGGATATTCCTGGCATGTGGTATATAGGAGGCTGGTGTTCTGGATATTCCTGGCATGTAGTATATAGGAGGCTGGTGTTCTGGATATTCCTGGCATGTGGTATATAGGAGGCTGGTGTTCTGGATATTCCTGGCATGTGGTATATAGGAGGCTGGTGTTCTGGATATTCCTGGCATGTGGTATATAGGAGGCTGGTGTTCTGGATATTCCTGGCATGTGGTATATAGGAGGCTGGTGTTCTGGATATTCCTGGCATGTGGTATATAGGAGGCTGGTGTTCTGGATATTCCTGGCATGTGGTATATAGGAGGCTGGTGTTCTGTATATTCCTGGCATGTGGTATATAGGAGGCTGGTGTTCTGGATATTCCTGGCATGTGGTATATAGGAGGCTGGTGTTCTGGATATTCCTGGCATGTGGTATATAGGAGGCTGGTGTTCTGGATATTCCTGGCATGTGGTATATAGGAGGCTGGTGTTCTGGATATTCCTGGCATGTGGTATATAGGAGGCTGGTGTTCTGTATATTCCTGGCATGTAGTATATAGGAGGCTGGTGTTCTGGATATTCCTGGCATGTGGTATATAGGAGGCTGGTGTTCTGGATATTCCTGGCATGTGGTATATAGGAGGCTGGTGTTCTGGATATTCCTGGCATGTGGTATATAGGAGGCTGGTGTTCTGGATATTCCTGGCATGCTGGTATATAGGAGGCTGGTGTTCTGGATATTCCTGGCATGTGGTATATAGGAGGCTGGTGTTCTGGATATTCCTGGCATGTGGTATATAGGAGGCTGGTGTTCTGGATATTCCTGGCATGTGGTATATAGGAGGCTGGTGTTCTGGATATTCCTGGCATGTGGTATATAGGAGGCTGGTGTTCTGGATATTCCTGGCATGTGGTATATAGGAGGCTGGTGTTCTGGATATTCCTGGCATGTGGTATATAGGAGGCTGGTGTTCTGTATATTCCTGGCATGTGGTATATAGGAGGCTGGTGTTCTGGATATTCCTGGCATGTGGTATATAGGAGGCTGGTGTTCTGGATATTCCTGGCATGTGGTATATAGGAGGCTGGTGTTCTGGATATTCCTGGCATGTGGTATATAGGAGGCTGGTGTTCTGGATATTCCTGGCATGTGGTATATAGGAGGCTGGTGTTCTGGATATTCCTGGCATGTGGTATATAGGAGGCTGGTGTTCTGGATATTCCTGACATGTGGTATATAGGAGGCTGGTGTTCTGGATATTCCTGGCATGTGGTATATAGGAGGCTGGTGTTCTGGATATTCCTGACATGTAGTATATAGGAGGCTGGTGTTCTGGATATTCCTGGCATGTGGTATATAGGAGGCTGGTGTTCTGGATATTCCTGGCATGTGGTATATAGGAGGCTGGTGTTCTGTATATTCCTGGCATGTGGTATATAGGAGGCTGGTGTTCTGGATATTCCTGGCATGTGGTATATAGGAGGCTGGTGTTCTGGATATTCCTGGCATGTAGTATATAGGAGGCTGGTGTTCTGGATATTCCTGGCATGTGGTATATAGGAGGCTGGTGTTCTGTATATTCCTGGCATGTGGTATATAGGAGGCTGGTGTTCTGGATATTCCTGGCATGTGGTATATAGGAGGCTGGTGTTCTGTATATTCCTGGCATGTGTGTATATAGGAGGCTGGTGTTCTGGATATTCCTGGCATGTGGTATATAGGAGGCTGGTGTTCTGGATATTCCTGGCATGTTGTATATAGGAGGCTGGTGTTCTGGATATTCCTGGCATGTGGTATATAGGAGGCTGGTGTTCTGGATATTCCTGGCATGTGGTATATAGGAGGCTGGTGTTCTGGATATTCCTGGCATGTGGTATATAGGAGGCTGGTGTTCTGGATATTCCTGGCATGTAGTATATAGGAGGCTGGTGTTCTGGATATTCTGGCATGTAGTATATAGGAGGCTGGTGTTCTGGATATTCCTGGCATGTGGTATATAGGAGGCTGGTGTTCTGTATATTCCTGGCATGTGGTATATAGGAGGCTGGTGTTCTGGATATTCCTGGCATGTGGTATATAGGAGGCTGGTGTTCTGTATATTCCTGACATGTGGTATATAGGAGGCTGGTGTTCTGGATATTCCTGGCATGCCGTATATTGGAGGCTGGTGTTCTGGATATTCCTGGTATGTAGTATATAGGAGGCTGGTGTTCTGTATATTCCTGGCATGTGGTATATAGGAGGCTGGTGTTCTGGATATTCCTGGCATGTAGTATATAGGAGGCTGGTGTTCTGTATATTCCTGGCATGTGGTATATAGGAGGCTGGTGTTCTGTATATTCCTGGCATGTAGTATATAGGAGGCTGGTGTTCTGTATATTCCTGGCATGTAGTATATAGGAGGCTGGTGTTCTGTATATTCCTGGCATGTGGTATATAGGAGGCTGGTGTTCTGGATATTCCTGGCATGTAGTATATAGGAGGCTGGTGTTCTGTATATTCCTGGCATGTGGTATATAGGAGGCTGGTGTTCTGTATATTCCTGGCATGTAGTATATAGGAGGCTGGTGTTCTGTATATTCCTGGCATGTAGTAAATAGGAGGCTGGTGTTCTGGATATTCCTGGCATGTAGTATATAGGAGGCTGGTGTTCTGGATATTCCTGGCATGTGGTATATAGGAGGCTGGTGTTCTGGATATTCCTGGCATGTGGTATATAGGAGGCTGGTGTTCTGGATATTCCTGGCATGTGGTATATAGGAGGTTGGTATTCTGTATATTCCTGGCATGTAGTATATAGGAGGCTAGTGTTCTGGATATTCCTGGCATGTGGTATATAGGAGGCAGGTGTTCTGGATATTGCTGGCATGTAGTATATAGGAGGCAGTACACAAACGCCCTGTACTACCGCAGGAACACCACGCATCGAACACCTTGTACTACCGCAGGAACACCACGCATCGAACACCCTGTACTACCGCAGGAACACCACACATCGAACACCCTTTACTACCGCAGAAACACCACGCATCGAACACCCTGTACTACCGCAGGAACACCACACATCGAACACCCTTTACTACCGCAGAAACACCACGCATCGAACACCCTGTACTACCGCAGGAACACCACGCATCGAACACCTTGTACTACCGCAGGAACACCATGCATCGAACACCCTGTACTACCGCAGGAACACCACACATCGAACACCCTTTACTACCGCAGGAACACCACGCATCGAACACCCTGTACTACCGCAGGAACACCACGCATCGGACGGCCCGTACTACCACAGGAACACCACACATCGAACGGCCCATACTGCCGCAGGAACACCACGCATTGATCGCCCTATACTACGGCAGGAACACCACGCATTGAACACCCTGTACTACCGCAGGAACACCACGCATCGAACACCCTGTACTACCGCATGAACACCACGCATCGAACACCCTGTACTACGGCAGGAACACCACACATCGAACACCCTGTACTACCGCAGGAACACCACACATCGAACACCCTGTACTACCGCAGGAACACCACGCATAGAACACCCTGTACTACTGCAGGAACACCACGCATTGAACACACCTGTACTACCGCATGAACACCACACATCGAACACCCTTTACTACCGCAGGAACACCACGCATCGAACACCCTGTACTACCGCAGGAACACCACACATCGACCGACCTGTACTACCGCAGGAACACCACGCATCGAACACCCTGTAGTACCGCAGGAACACCACGCATCGAACACCCTGTACTACCGCAGGAACACCATGCATCGAACACCCTGTACTACTGCAGGAACACCACACATCGAACACCCTGTACTACCGCAGGAACACCACGCATCGAACACCCTGTACTACCGTAGGAACACCACACATCGACCGACCTGTACTACCGCAGGAACACCACGCATCGAACACCCTGTACTACCGCAGGAACACCACGCATAGAACACCCTGTTCTACCGCAGGAACACCACGCATCGAACACCCTGTTCTACCGCAGGAACACCACGCATCGAACACCCTGTACTACCGCAGGAACACCACGCATCAAACACCCTGTACTACCGCAGGAACACCACGCATCGAACACCCTGTACTACCGCAGGAACACCACGCATCGAACACCCTGTACTACCGCAGGAACACCACACATCGAACGGCCCGTACTACCACAGGAACACCACGCATCAAACACCCTGTACTACCGCAGGAACACCACGCATCAAACACCCTGTACTACCGCAAGAACACCACGCATAGAACACCCTCTACCACCGCAGGAACACCACGCATCGAACACCCTGTTCTACCGCAGGAACACCACGCATCGAACACCCTGTACTACCGCAGGAACACCACGCATCGAACACCCTGTACTACCGCAGGAACACCACGCATCGAACACCCTGTTCTACCGCAGGAACACCACACATCGAACACCCTGTACTACCGCAGGAACATCACACATCTAACGGCCTGTACTACCACAGGAACACCACGCATCGAACACCCTGTACTACCGCAGGAATACCACGCATCGAACACCCTGTACTACCGCAGGAACACCACTCATCGAACATCCTGTACTACCGCAGGAACAACACACATCGAACGGCCCGTACTACCGCAGAAACCCCACGCATCAAACACCCTGTACTAACACAGGACCACCACACATCGAACACCCTGTACTACCGCAGGAACACCACGCATTGAACTGCCTGTACTAACGCAGGAACAACACACATCGAACAGCCTGTATTACAGCAGGAAAAATACTCATCTACCGGCCCGTAATACCACAGGAACTACACACATAAACTGAACCAACACACAATAACCGCCTGTACATACTGCAGGCAACAATTACACATTTCTTACTCCAGAAACCATTCCTATTACACGGCCTACACTTGCTGCAGAGGACAATTCACATTGTGTCATTTGAACTTAATGTTGTAAGAAAAAATTCCACGGAACCAACCGTTCTGCATGGTGTGAACTCAGCGCCAGGACACTCCTGACAAGCGGTCTGCCCTATAACAGGCACAATACATGATACAACCACCTGCCCCGGGCATCAGGAGGACACAACACGAGGCACCTGCTGTTATATACGAGACTGGAGTTCTGGGAATATCCCGTATACTGTGCATTGGCAACAAGACTCCGGATTGTCAGGAGGAAGATAAGGAAATTCTCAAGCATTTTCCAGGAAGAATCAGTCGGATCACATGAAACCGCTGACAGTAGAGGAGCAACTAACACTGAACAACAGTATACATACCGGTATACTGCGGCCGAGGAGGTTACTGTATTACACTACATATATTATTATACATAGGAGCAGTATTATAGTAGTTATATTCCTGTATATAGGAGCAGTATTATAGTAGTTATATTCCTGTACATAGGATCAGTATTATAGTAGTTATATTCTTGTACATAGGAGGTAGTATTATAGTAGTTATATTCTTGTACATAGGAGCAGTATTATAGTAGTTATATTCCTGTACATAGGAGGCAGTATTATAGTAGTTATATTCCTGTACATAGGAGCAGTATTATAGTAGTTATATTCTTGTACATAGGAGCAGTATTATAGTAGTTATATTCTTGTACATAGGAGCAGTATTATAGTAGTTATATTCCTGTACATAGGATCAGTATTATAGTAGTTATATTCTTGTACATAGGAGGCAGTATTATAGTAGTTATATTCTTGTACATAGGAGCAGTATTATAGTAGTTATATTCTTGTACATAGGAGGCAGTATTATAGTAGTTATATTCTTGTACATAGGAGGCAGTATTATAGTAGTTATATTCTTGTACATAGGAGTAGTATTATAGTAGTTATATTCTTGTACATAGGAGGCAGTATTATAGTAGTTATATTCTTGTACATAGGAGCAGTATTATAGTAGTTATATTCTTGTACATAGGAGCAGTATTATAGTAGTTATATTCTTGTACATAGGAGGCAGTATTATAGTAGTTATATTCCTGTACATAGGAGCAGTATAATAGTAGTTATATTCTTGTACATAGGAGCAGTATTATAGTAGTTATATTCTTGTACATAGGAGGCAGTATTATAGTAGTTATATTCTTGTACATAGGAGCAGTATTATAGTAGTTATATTCTTGTACATAGGAGGCAGTATTATAGTAGTTATATTCTTGTACATAGGAGCAGTATTATAGTAGTTATATTCTTGTACATAGGAGCAGTATTATAGTAGTTATATTCTTGTACATAGGAGCAGTATTATAGTAGTTATATTCTTGTACATAGGAGCAGTATTATAGTAGTTATATTCTTGTACATAGGAGCAGTATTATAGTAGTTATATTCTTGTACATAGGAGCAGTATTATAGTAGTTATATTCTTGTACATAGGAGCAGTATTATAGTAGTTATATTCTTGTACATAGGAGCAGTATTATAGTAGTTATATTCTTGTACATAGGAGCAGTATTATAGTAGTTATATTCTTGTACATAGGAGGCAGTATTATAGTAGTTATATTCTTGTACATAGGAGACAGTATTATAGTAGTTATATTCTTGTACATAGGAGCAGTATTATAGTAGTTATATTCTTGTACATAGGAGCAGTATTATAGTAGTTATATTCTTGTACATAGGAGCAGTATTATAGTAGTTATATTCTTGTACATAGGAGGCAGTATTATAGTAGTTATATTCTTGTACATAGGAGCAGTATTATAGTAGTTATATTCTTGTACATAGGAGCAGTATTATAGTAGTTATATTCTTGTACATAGGAGCAGTATTATAGTAGTTATATTCTTGTACATAGGAGGCAGTATTATAGTAGTTATATTCTTGTACATAGGAGCAGTATTATAGTAGTTATATTCTTGTACATAGGAGCAGTATTATAGTAGTTATATTCTTGTACATAGGAGGCAGTATTATAGTAGTTATATTCTTGTACATAGGAGCAGTATTATAGTAGTTATATTCTTGTACATAGGAGCGGTATTATAGTAGATATATTCTTGTACATAGGAGCAGTATTATAGTAGTTATATTCTTGTACATAGGAGGCAGTATTATAGTAGTTATATTCTTGTACATAGCAGGCAGTATTATAGTAGTTATATTCCTGTACATAGGAGCAGTATTATAGTAGTTATATTCTTGTACATTGGAGCAGTATTATAGTAGTTATATTCTTGTACATAGGAGGCAGTATTATAGTAGTTATATTCCTATACATCCATAGACTGTGATTGTATGCTGATATCTTCATTCTGTCTAGTTTTCTTATCGTTGTACACTTCCTGGGAGATTAGATGGTTTTTCATGAGAATATAAATTTATGTGATTTTGTGGCACATTTTTTCTCCATAACAGCAGTGTTGTCCTTTAATTTGTAAGCTCTTGGGACTAGCAGCTGCTATATTAGGAGATATCAGCTTCATGCATGTTTAACCAGTCCATTGCTGCATCGACTCTGAAGATCCCTTTGGTCCCGGCCGTGTGAAGACATTATCGTGCAGGATGAGGCAAGTTGTGCCCAAGAGAGAGGCTCACAGCTTATGTCTAAATAAAGAGGTGATAGCACCCCCCCTCCCTATCTCTCACCCTTTATCATCAGCTGGGGGGGGGGGGGGGTCAGTGCGTCAGCTGCCAGGAAGAACATCCAGAGGTTACACTGGTGCAAGAAGAATAGCAGGAGCTCTACCAATGAATACCGACAACCAGATCCACAAGGTTACAACACTCCTATCCTGAAATCCTCTGTGCTGCTGGGACACTGCTGCCCCCACTAAGTAACTCTCACCCTGTGACCTCCACAGGATCAGCACACTCCTCTCCTGAAATCCTCTGTGCTGCTGGGACCCTGCTCCTCCCACTATGTAACTCTCATCCTGTGACCTCCACAGGATCAGCGCACTCCTCTCCTGAAATCCTCTGTGCTGCTGGGACCCTGCTCCTTCCACTATGTAACTCTCATCCTGTGACCTCCACAAGATCAGCGCACTGCTCTCCTGAAATCCTCTGTGCTGCTGGGACCCTGCTCCTCCCACTATGTAACTCTCAGCCTGTGACCTCCACAGGATCAGCACACTCCTCTCCTGAAATCCTCTGTGCTGCTGGGACCCTGCTCCTTCCACTATGTAACTCTCACCCTCTGACCTCCACAGGATCAGCGCACTCCTCTCCTGAAATCCTCTGTGCTGCGGGGACCCTGCTCCTCCCACTATGTAACTCTCACCCTGTGACCTCCATAGGATCAGCCTACTCCTCTCCTGAAATCCTCTGTGCTGCTGGGACCCTGCTCCTCCCACTATGTAACTCTCAGCCTGTGACCTCCACAGGATCAGCACACTCCTCTCCTGAAATCCTCTGTGCTGCTGAGACCCTGCTCCTTCCACTATGTAACTCTCACCCTGTGACCCCCACAGGATCAGCGCACTCCTCTCCTGAAATCCTCTGTGCTGCTGGGACCCTGCTCCGTCCACTATGTAACTCTCATCCTGTGACCTCCACAGGATCAGCACACTCCTCTCCTGAAATCCTCTGTGCTGCTGGGACCCTGCTCCGTCCACTATGTAACTCTCACCCTCTGACCTCCACAAGATCAGCGCACTCCTCTCCTGAAATCCTCTGTGCTGCTGGGACCCTGCTCCTCCCACTATGTAACTCTCATCCTGTGACCTCCACAGGATCAGCGCACTCCTCTCCTGAAATCCTCTGTGCTGCTGGGACCCTGCTCCTCCCACTATGTAACTCTCAGCCTGTGACCTCCACAGGATCAGCACACTGCTCTCCTGAAATCCTCTGTGCTGCTGGGACCCTGCTCCTTCCACTATGTAACTCTCAGCCTGTGACCTCCACAGGATCAGCGCACTCCTCTCCTGACATCCTCTGTGCTGCTGGGGCCCTGCTCTTCCCACTATGTAACTCTCATCCTGTGACCTCCACAGGATCAGCGCATTCCTCTCCTGAAATCCTCTGTGCTGCTGGGACCCTGCTCCTCCCATTATGTAACTCTCATCCTGTGACCTCCACAGGATCAGCGCACTCCTCTCCTGAAATCCTCTGTGCTGCTGGGACCCTGCTCCTCCCACTATGTAACTCTCAGTCTGTGACCTCCACAGGATCAGCGCACTCCTCTCCTGAAATCCTCTGTGCTGCTGGGACCCTGCTCCTCCCACTATATAACTCTCATCCTGTGACCTCCACAGGATCAGCGCACTCCTCTCCTGAAATCCTCTGTGCTGCTGGGACCCTCCTCCTTCCACTATGTAACTCTCATCCTGTGACCTCCACAGGATCAGCATACTCCTCTCCTGAAATCCTCTGTGCTGCTGGGACCCTGCTCCTTCCACTATGTAACTCTCACCCTGTGACCTCCACAGGATCAGCACACTCCTCTCCTGAAATCCTCTGTGCTGCTGGGACCCTGCTCCTCCCACTATGTAACTCTCACCCTGTGACCTCCACAGGATCAGCGCACTCCTCTCCTGAAATCCTCTGTGCTGCTGGGACCCTGCTCCTTCCACTATGTAACTCTCACCCTGTGACCTCCACAGGATCAGCGCACTCCTCTCCTGAAATCCTCTGTGCTGCTGAGACGTTATTCTATCACTGGGTGCAGAGCGGCTATGATACACATCATGCAGCACATGGCCCATACAGCGCACACTATGCTGGTACCAGGCGCCATCTGGTGGTGGCTGGAGGTATCACATAATGTATATTTGCTGCCTGCCTCAGACAGTACCATGACCGCGTGACACTTTATTTGCAAAATTCATAAGAAAATAATTGTATGAAAAACAAGTGCTGGGAAATGGCGGCATCAACGGAAAGGGGGCACAATGGTAACAATTCATACTAATCCGACACAGTAAAATCCAAGTTAAAGTGCAAGAAATAATAAGTCAATTAGGCAACGGACAGAATCTATTACCTCCGGGATGGCGCCAACCCCGACGCGCGTTTTGGCGAACCTTCGTAGGTAGTCTTCTGTAGGCATTTATATTGTTGTTTCTTGCCATGGGCATGTGATTCTACTTTGGTTTGTGTACGTGATGGCTATGTGTGCCCCCTCTGGTGGTGAGCTGTGATATTACACCTGGAGCCTGGGATGGAAGAGAGGGATCACAGAGGGATGACCCCCAAAGCTCTCCTCACCAGCACCACTAACCATCCCCATAATCCAGAGCACAGTAGAGGGGGCCGTGGCCCTTGAGAGGATGGATTGGCCCCTGATTACATGATGACATGGACGCCAACTTCAGAGCCAAAGTATCTGACACCAGAGTCACATAATGGAGCCCCAACCACATTCTGCCCAGAAGAAGGGCCACACGGCAGACTGAGGGCCACACTATACTTTGTCGTCCTGCTGACAATAGTGCCCATGTTATCAGATGTGCACAATAACTGGTGCAGTAAACCTGAGTCTGTGTGGGTTGTCACCCAGCTTTCCCAGGTGCAGATACAGCGATGACAAGCAGACATGAAGCTGAGCACCGCTGACAGATCCTGGTGTTACTGGATTACAACTCCCATCATCACTCACTGACTGGAAGTAATCCCCCAAACATGGAGACCTGAGTCATCCTCTGTATAATGTGGATCCATTATCAGCATCACCCGACATACACCCTAAAAGTGACGCCCCACCCCGAACATCTGCCAAGGTGACCGCCAGCAGATCCACACTTTATCATCTCAGATTATTTGTTCTACTTTTCCCAGGAAACTATCAACAAGATGATGGATGTAAACCTGGAGGTGCTCAGTAACTGAGCCTTTCTGCATTAACCCCTGAATACCCAGAGGAGGGACTGTAAAGAGTTAAATGCTAAACCCATGCACACTGGAGAGCAAGTAAATACAGTCTATTGCCCCCTGTTATCAGCCATTTCAGGGGAGAGGATGACTGTAGGACAGGAGAATACAGTCTATTGCCCCCTGTTATCAGCCATTTCAGGGGAGAGGATGACTGTAGGACAGGAGAATACAATCTATTGCTCCCTGTTATCAGCCATTTCAGGGGAGAGGATGACTGTAGGACAGGAGAATACAGTCTATTGGCCCCTGTTATCAGCCATTTCAGGGAAGAGGATGACTGTAGGACAGGAGAATACAGTCTATTGCCCCCTGTTATCAGCCATTTCAGGGGAGAGGATGACTGTAGGACAGGAGAATACAGTCTATTGCTCCCTGTTATCAGCCATTTCAGGGGAGAGGATGACTGTAGGACAGGAGAATACAGTCTATTGCTCCCTGTTATCAGCCATTTCAGGGAGAGGATGACTGTAGGACAGGAGAATACAGTCTATTGCTCCCTGTTATCAGCCATTTCAGGGGGTGACTGTAGGACAGGAGAATACAGTCTATTGCTCCCTGTTATCAGCCATTTCAGGGAGAAGATGACTGTAGGACAGGAGAATACAGTCTATTGCCCCTGTTATCAGCCATTTCAGGGGAGAGGGTGACTGTAGGACAGGGGAATACAGTCTATTGCTCCCTGTTATCAGCCATTTCAGGGAGAGGATGACTGTAGGACAGGAGAATACAGTCTATTGCCCCCTGTTATCAGCCATTTCAGGGGAGAGGATGACTGTAGGACAGGAGAATACAGTCTATTGCCCACTGTTATCAGCCATTTCAGGGGAGAGGATGACTGTAGGACAGGAGAATACAGTCTATTGCCCCCTGTTATCAGCCATTTCAGGGGGAGGATGACTGTAGGACAGGAGAATACAGTCTATTGCTCCCTGTTATCAGCCATTTCAGGGGAGAGGATGACTGTAGGACAGGAGAATACAGTCTATTGCCCCCTGTTATCAGCCATTTCAGGGGAGAGGATGACTGTAGGACAGGAGAATACAGTCTATTCCTCCCTGTTATCAGCCATTTCAGGGGGGAGGATGACTGTAGGATAGGAGAATACAGTATATTGCTCCCTGTTATCAGCCATTTCAGGGGAGAGGATGACTGTAGGACAGGAGAATACAGTCTATTGCCCCCTGTTATCAGCCATTTCAGGGTAGAGGATGACTGTAGGTCAGGAGAATACAGTCTATTGCCCCCTGTTATCAGCCATTTCAGGGGAGAGGATGACTGTAGGATAGGAGAATACAGTATATTGCTCCCTGTTATCAGCCATTTCAGGGGAGAGGATGACTGTAGGACAGGAGAATACAGTCTATTGCCCCCTGTTATCAGCCATTTCAGGGTAGAGGATGACTGTAGGACAGGAGAATACAGTCTATTGCCCCCTGTTATCAGCCATTTCAGGGGAGAGGATGACTGTAGGACAGGAGAATACAATCTATTGCCCCTGTTATCAGCCATTTCAGGGGAGAGGATGACTGTAGGACAGGAGAATACAATCTATTGTCCCCTGTTATCAGCCATTTCAGGGAGAGGATGACTGTAGGACAGGAGAATACAGTCTATTGACCCCTGTTATCAGCCATTTCAGGGAGAGGATGACTGTAGGACAGGAGAATACAGTCTATTGCCCCTGTTGTCAGTCATTTCAGGGAGAGGATGACTGTAGGACAGGAGAATACAGTCTATTGCCTCCTGTTATCAGCCATTTCAGGGAGAGAATGACTGTAGGACAGGAGAATACAGTCTATTGCCCCTGTTATCAGCCATTTCAGGGAAGAGGATGACTGTAGGACAGGAGAATACAGTCTATTGCTCCCTGTTATCAGCCATTTCAGGGAGAGGATGACTGTAGGACAGGAGAATACAGTCTATTGCCCCCTGTTATCAGCCATTTCAGGGGAGAGGATGACTGTAGGACAGGAGAATACAATCTATTGCCCCCTGTTATCAGCCATTTCAGAGGAGAGGATGACTGTAGGACAGGAGAATACAATCTATTGCCTCCTGTTATCAGCCATTTCAGGGGAGAGGATGACTGTAGGACAGGAGAATACAGTCTATTGCCCCTGTTATCAGCCATTTCAGGGGAGGATGACTGTAGGACAGGAGAATACAATCTATTGCCCCTGTTATCAGCCATTTCAGGGGAGAGGATGACTGTAGGACAGGAGAATACAGTCTATTGCCCCTGTTATCAGCCATTTCAGGGAGAGGATGACTGTAGGACAGGAGAATACAGTCCATTGCCCCTGTTATCAGCCATTTCAGGGAGAGGATGACTGTAGGACAGGAGAATACAGTCTATTGCTCCCTGTTATCAGCCATTTCAGGGGAGAAGATGACTGTAGGACAGGAGAATACAGTCTATTGCCCCTGTTATCAGCCATTTCAGGGGAGAGGATGACTGTAGGACAGGAGAATACAGTCTATTGCCCCCTGTTATCAGCCATTTCAGGGGAGAGGATGACTGTAGGACAGGAGAATACAGTCTATTGCTCCCTGTTATCAGCCATTTCAGGGAGAGGATGACTGTAGGACAGGAGAATACAGTCTATTGCTCCTGTTATCAGCCATTTCAGGAGAGAGGATGACTGTAGGACAGGAGAATACAATCTATTGCTCCCTGTTATCAGCCATTTCAGGAGGAGAGGATGACTGTAGGACAGGAGAATACAGTCTATTGCCCCTGTTATCAGCCATTTCAGGGAGAGGATGACTGTAGGACAGGAGAATACAGTCTATTGCTCCCTGTTATCAGCCATTTCAGGGGAGAGGATGACTGTAGGACAGGAGAATACAGTCTATTGCCCCTGTTATCAGCCATTTCAGGGGAGAGGATGACTGTAGGACAGGAGAATACAGTCTATTGCCCCTGTTATCAGCCATTTCAGGGGAGAGGATGACTGTAGGACAGGAGAATACAGTCTATTGCCCCTGTTATCAGCCATTTCAGGGAGAGGATGACTGTAGGACAGGAGAATACAGTCTATTGCCCCCTGTTATCAGCCATTTCAGGGGAGAGGATGACTGTAGGACAGGAGAATACAGTCTATTGCCCCCTGTTATCAGCCATTTCAGGGAGAGGATGACTGTAGGACAGGAGAATACAGTCTATTGCCCCCTGTTATCAGCCATTTCAGGGGAGAGGATGACTGTAGGACAGGAGAATACAGTCTATTGCCCCTGTTATCAGCCATTTCAGGGGAGAGGATGACTGTAGGACAGGAGAATACAGTCTATTGCCCCTGTTATCAGCCATTTCAGGGGAGAGGATGACTGTAGGACAGGAGAATACAATCTATTGCCCCTGTTATCAGCCATTTCAGGGGAGAGGATGACTGTAGGACAGGAGAATACAGTCTATTGCCCCTGTTATCAGCCATTTCAGGGGAGAGGATGACTGTAGGACAGGAGAATACAGTCTATTGCTCCCTGTTATCAGCCATTTCAGGGAGAGGATGACTGTAGGACAGGAGAATACAGTCTATTGCCCCTGTTATCAGCCATTTCAGGGGAGAGGATGACTGTAGGACAGGAGAATACAGTCTATTGCTCCCTGTTATCAGCCATTTCAGGGGAGAGGATGACTGTAGGACAGGAGAATACAGTCTATTGCTCCCTGTTATCAGCCATTTCAGGGGAGAGGATGACTGTAGGACAGGAGAATACAGTCTATTGCTCCCTGTTATCAGCCATTTCAGGGGAGAGGATGACTGTAGGACAGGAGAATACAGTCTATTGCCCCCTGTTATCAGCCATTTCAGGGGAGAGGATGACTGTAGGACAGGAGAATACAGTCTATTGCCCCTGTTATCAGCCATTTCAGGGGAGAGGATGACTGTAGGACAGGAGAATACAGTCTATTGCCCCCTGTTATCAGCCATTTCAGGGGAGAGGATGACTGTAGGACAGGAGAATACAGTCTATTGCCCCTGTTATCAGCCATTTCAGGGGAGAGGATGACTGTAGGACAGGAGAATACAGTCTATTGACCCCTGTTATCAGCCATTTCAGGGGAGAGGATGACTGTAGGACAGGAGAATACAGTCTATTGCTCCCTGTTATCAGCCATTTCAGGGGAGAGGATGACTGTAGGACAGGAGAATACAGTCTATTGCCCCCTGTTATCAGCCATTTCAGGGGAGAGGATGACTGTAGGACAGGAGAATACAGTCTATTGCCCCTGTTATCAGCCATTTCAGGGGAGAGGATGACTGTAGGACAGGAGAATACAGTCTATTGCCCCCTGTTATCAGCCATTTCAGGGGAGAGGATGACTGTAGGACAGGAGAATACAGTCTATTGCCCCTGTTATCAGCCATTTCAGGGGAGAGGATGACTGTAGGACAGGAGAATACAGTCTATTGCCCCCTGTTATCAGCCATTTCAGGGGAGAGGATGACTGTAGGACAGGAGAATACAGTCTATTGCCCCTGTTATCAGCCATTTCAGGGAGAGGATGACTGTAGGACAGGAGAATACAGTCTATTGCTCCCTGTTATCAGCCATTTCAGGGAGAGGATGACTGTAGGACAGTAGAATACAGTCTATTGCCCCTGTTATCAGCCATTTCAGGGGAGAGGATGACTGTAGGACAGGAGAATACAGTCTATTGCCCCTGTTATCAGCCATTTCAGGGGAGAGGATGACTGTAGGACAGGAGAATACAGTCTATTGCCCCTGTTATCAGCCATTTCAGGGAGAGGATGACTGTAGGACAGGAGAATACAGTCTATTGCCCCTGTTATCAGCCATTTCAGGGGAGAGGATGACTGCAGGACAGGAGAATACAGTCTATTGCCCCTGTTATCAGCCATTTCAGGGGAGAGGATGACTGTAGGACAGGAGAATACAGTCTATTGCCCCCTGTTATCAGCCATTTCAGGGGAGAGGATGACTGTAGGACAGGAGAATACAGTCTATTGCCCCCTGTTATCAGCCATTTCAGGGGAGAGGATGACTGTAGGACAGGAGAATACAGTCTATTGCCCCCTGTTATCAGCCATTTCAGGGGAGAGGATGACTGTAGGACAGGAGAATACAGTCTATTGCCCCCTGTTATCAGCCATTTCAGGGGAGAGGATGACTGTAGGACAGGAGAATACAGTCTATTGCCCCTGTTATCAGCCATTTCAGGGGAGAGGATGACTGTAGGACAGGAGAATACAGTCTATTGCCCCCTGTTATCAGCCATTTCAGGGGAGAGGATGACTGTAGGACAGGAGAATACAGTCTATTGCCCCCTGTTATCAGCCATTTCAGGGGAGAGGATGACTGTAGGACAGGAGAATACAATCTATTGCTCCCTGTTATCAGCCATTTCAGGGGAGAGGATGACTGTAGGACAGGAGAATACAGCCTATTGCCCCCTGTTATCAGCCATTTCAGGGGAGAGGATGACTGTAGGACAGGAGAATACAGTCTATTGCTCCCTGTTATCAGCCATTTCAGGGGAGAGGATGACTGTAGGGACAGGAGAATACAGTCTATTGCTCCCTGTTATCAGCCATTTCAGGGGAGAGGATGACTGTAGGACAGGAGAATACAGTCTATTGCCCCCTGTTATCAGCCATTTCAGGGGAGAGGATGACTGTAGGACAGGAGAATACAGTCTATTGCCCCTGTTATCAGCCATTTCAGGGGAGAGGGATGACTGTAGGACAGGAGAATACAGTCTATTGCCCCTGTTATCAGCCATTTCAGGGAGAGGATGACTGTAGGACAGGAGAATACAGTCTATTGCTCCCTGTTATCAGCCATTTCAGGGGAGAGGATGACTGTAGGACAGGAGAATACAGTCTATTGCCCCCTGTTATCAGCCATTTCAGGGGAGAGGATGACTGTAGGACAGGAGAATACAGTCTATTGCCCCCTGTTATCAGCCATTTCAGGGAGAGGATGACTGTAGGACAGGAGAATACAGTCTATTGCCCCCTGTTATCAGCCATTTCAGGGAGAGGATGACTGTAGGACAGGAGAATACAGTCTATTGCCCCTGTTATCAGCCATTTCAGGGGAGAGGATGACTGTAGGACAGGAGAATACAGTCTATTGCCCCTGTTATCAGCCATTTCAGGGGAGAGGATGACTGTAGGACAGGAGAATACAGTCTATTGCCCCCTGTTATCAGCCATTTCAGGGGAGAGGATGACTGTAGGACAGGAGAATACAGTCTATTGCCCCTGTTATCAGCCATTTCAGGGGAGAGGATGACTGTAGGACAGGAGAATACAGTCTATTGCCCCTGTTATCAGCCATTTCAGGGGAGAGGATGACTGTAGGACAGGAGAATACAGTCTATTGCCCCCTGTTATCAGCCATTTTCAGGGGAGAGGATGACTGTAGGACAGGAGAATACAGTCTATTGCCCCTGTTATCAGCCATTTCAGGGGAGAGGATGACTGTAGGACAGGAGAATACAGTCTATTGCCCCTGTTATCAGCCATTTCAGGGGAGAGGATGACTGTAGGACAGGAGAATACAGTCTATTGCCCCCTGTTATCAGCCATTTCAGGGGAGAGGATGACTGTAGGACAGGAGAATACAGTCTATTGCCCCTGTTATCAGCCATTTCAGGGGAGAGGATGACTGTAGGACAGGAGAATACAGTCTATTGCTCCCTGTTATCAGCCATTTCAGGGGAGAGGATGACTGTAGGACAGAGAATACAGTCTATTGCCCCTGTTATCAGCCATTTCAGGGGAGAGGATGACTGTAGGACAGGAGAATACAGTCTATTGCCCCTGTTATCAGCCATTTCAGGGGAGAGGATGACTGTAGGACAGGAGAATACAGTCTATTGCCCCCTGTTATCAGCCATTTCAGGGGAGAGGATGACTGTAGGACAGGAGAATACAGTCTATTGCCCCTGTTATCAGCCATTTCAGGGGAGAGGATGACTGTAGGACAGGAGAATACAGTCTATTGCCCCTGTTATCAGCCATTTCAGGGGAGAGGATGACTGTAGGACAGGAGAATACAGTCTATTGCCCCCTGTTATCAGCCATTTCAGGGGAGAGGATGACTGTAGGACAGGAGAATACAGTCTATTGCCCCCTGTTATCAGCCATTTCAGGGGAGAGGATGACTGTAGGACAGGAGAATACAGTCTATTGCCCCTGTTATCAGCCATTTCAGGGAGAGGATGACTGTAGGACAGGAGAATACAGTCTATTGCCCCCTGTTATCAGCCATTTCAGGGGAGAGGATGACTGTAGGACAGGAGAATACAATCTATTGCCTCCTGTTATCAGCCATTTCAGGGGAGAGGATGACTGTAGGACAGGAGAATACAGTCTATTGCCTCCTGTTATCAGCCATTTCAGGAGAGAGGATGACTGTAGGACAGGAGAATACAGTCTATTGCCCCTGTTATCAGCCATTTCAGGGGAGAGGATGACTGTAGGACAGGAGAATACAGTCTATTGCCTCCTGTTATCAGCCATTTCAGGGGAGAGGATGACTGTAGGACAGGAGAATACAGTCTATTGCTCCCTGTTATCAGCCATTTCAGGGGAGAGGATGACTGTAGGACAGGAGAATACAGTCTATTGCCCCCTGTTATCAGCCATTTCAGGGGAGAGGATGACTGTAGGACAGGAGAATACAGTCTATTGCCCCCTGTTATCAGCCATTTCAGGGGAGAGGATGACTGTAGGACAGGAGAATACAGTCTATTGCCCCCTGTTATCAGCCATTTCAGGGGAGAGGATGACTGTAGGACAGGAGAATACAGTCTATTGCCCCTGTTATCAGCCATTTCAGGGGAGAGGATGACTGTAGGACAGGAGAATACAGTCTATTGCCCCCTGTTATCAGCCATTTCAGGGGAGAGGATGACTGTAGGACAGGAGAATACAGTCTATTGCTCCCTGTTATCAGCCATTTCAGGGGAGAGGATGACTGTAGGACAGGAGAATACAGTCTATTGCTCCCCTGTTATCAGCCATTTCAGGGAGAGGATGACTGTAGGACAGGAGAATACAGTCTATTGCCCCCTGTTATCAGCCATTTCAGGGGAGAGGATGACTGTAGGACAGGAGAATACAGTCTATTGCCCCCTGTTATCAGCCATTTCAGGGGAGAGGATGACTGTAGGACAGGAGAATACAGTCTATTGCTCCCTGTTATCAGCCATTTCAGGGGAGAGGATGACTGTAGGACAGGAGAATACAGTCTATTGCCCCCTGTTATCAGCCATTTCAGGGGAGAGGATGACTGTAGGACAGGAGAATACAGTCTATTGCCCCCTGTTATCAGCCATTTCAGGGGAGAGGATGACTGTAGGACAGGAGAATACAGTCTATTGCTCCCTGTTATCAGCCATTTCAGGGGAGAGGATGACTGTAGGACAGGAGAATACAGTCTATTGCCCCCTGTTATCAGCCATTTCAGGGGAGAGGATGACTGTAGGACAGGAGAATACAGTCTATTGCCCCTGTTATCAGCCATTTCAGGGGAGAGGATGACTGTAGGACAGGAGAATACAGTCTATTGCCCCCTGTTATCAGCCATTTCAGGGGAGAGGATGACTGTAGGGACAGGAGAATACAGTCTATTGCCCCTGTTATCAGCCATTTCAGGGGAGAGGATGACTGTAGGACAGGAGAATACAGTCTATTGCCCCTGTTATCAGCCATTTCAGGGGAGAGGATGACTGTAGGACAGGAGAATACAGTCTATTGCTCCCTGTTATCAGCCATTTCAGGGGAGAGGATGACTGTAGGACAGGAGAATACAGTCTATTGCCCCCTGTTATCAGCCATTTCAGGGGAGAGGATGACTGTAGGACAGGAGAATACAGTCTATTGCCCCCTGTTATCAGCCATTTCAGGGGAGAGGATGACTGTAGGACAGGAGAATACAGTCTATTGCCCCTGTTATCAGCCATTTCAGGGGAGAGGATGACTGTAGGACAGGAGAATACAGTCTATTGCTCCCTGTTATCAGCCATTTCAGGGGAGAGGATGACTGTAGGACAGGAGAATACAGTCTATTGCCCCTGTTATCAGCCATTTCAGGGGAGAGGATGACTGTAGGACAGGAGAATACAGTCTATTGCCCCCTGTTATCAGCCATTTCAGGGGAGAGGATGACTGTAGGACAGGAGAATACAGTCTATTGCCCCCTGTTATCAGCCATTTCAGGGGAGAGGATGACTGTAGGACATGGAGAATACAGTCTATTGCCCCCTGTTATCAGCCATTTCAGGGGAGAGGATGACTGTAGGACAGGAGAATACAGTCTATTGCCCCCTGTTATCAGCCATTTCAGGGGAGAGGATGACTGTAGGACAGGAGAATACAGTCTATTGCCCCCTGTTATCAGCCATTTCAGGGAGAGGATGACTGTAGGACAGGAGAATACAGCCTATTGCCCCCTGTTATCAGCCATTTCAGGGGAGAGGATGACTGTAGGACAGGAGAATACAGTCTATTGCCCCCTGTTATCAGCCATTTCAGGGGAGAGGATGACTGTAGGACAGGAGAATACAGTCTATTGCTCCCTGTTATCAGCCATTTCAGGGGAGAGGATGACTGTAGGACAGGAGAATACAGTCTATTGCCCCCTGTTATCAGCCATTTCAGGGGAGAGGATGACTGTAGGACAGGAGAATACAGTCTATTGCCCAGTGTTATCAGCCATTTCAGGGGAGTGGATGACTGTAAGACAGGAGAATACAATCTATTGCTCCCTGTTATCAGCCATTTCAGGGGAGAGGATGACTGTAGGACAGGAGAATACAGTCTATTGCCCCCTGTTATCAGCCATTTCAGGGGAGAGGATGACTGTAGGACAGGAGAATACAAGCCTATTGCCCCTGTTATCAGCCATTTCAGGGGAGAGGATGACTGTAGGACAGGAGAATACAGACCTATTGCTCCCTGTTATCAGCCATTTCAGGGGAGAGGATGACTGTAGGACAGGAGAATACAGTCTATTGCCCCCTGTTATCAGCCATTTCAGGGGAGAGGATGACTGTAGGACAGGAGAATACAGTCTATTGCCCAGTGTTATCAGCCATTTCAGGGGAGTGGATGACTGTAAGACAGGAGAATACAATCTATTGCTCCCTGTTATCAGCCATTTCAGGGGAGAAGATGACGGTAGGACAGGAGAATACAGTCTATTGCTCCCTGTTATCAGCCATTTCAGGGGAGAGGATGACTGTAGGACAGGAGAATACAGTCTATTGCTCCCTGTTATCAGCCATTTCAGGGGAGAGGATGACTGTAGGACAGGAGAATACAGTCTATTGCTCCCTGTTATCAGCTACTTCAGGGGGGAGGATGACTGTAGGACAGGAGAATACAGTCTATTGCCCCCTGTTATCAGCCATTTCAGGGGACAGGATGACTGTAGGACAGGAGAATACAGTCTATTGCCCCCTGTTATCAGCCATTTCAGGGGAGGATGACTGTA
This sequence comes from Bufotes viridis, assembly GCA_033119425.1. Lineage (NCBI taxonomy): Eukaryota > Metazoa > Chordata > Amphibia > Anura > Bufonidae > Bufotes > Bufotes viridis. Next base: position 4,897,194 of record CM065591.1, on the reverse strand, counting down.
GGACAGGAGAATACAGTCTATTGCCCCCTGTTATCAGCCATTTCAGGGGAGAGGATGACTGTAGGACAGGAGAATACAATCTATTGCTCCCTGTTATCAGCCATTTCAGGGGAGAGGATGACTGTAGGACAGGAGAATACAGTCTATTGCACCCTGTTATCGGCCATTTCAGGGGAGAGGATGACTGTAGGACAGGAGAATACAGTCTATTGCCCCTGTTCTCAGCCATTTCAGGGGAGAGGATGACTGTAGGACAGGAGAATACAGTCTATTGCTCACTGTTATCAGCCATTTCAGGGGAGAGGATGACTGTAGGACAGGAGAATACACTCTATTGCCCCTGTTCTCAGCCATTTCAGGGGAGAGGATGACTGTAGGACAGGAGAATACAGTCTATTGCTCCCTGTTATCAGCCATTTCAGGGGAGGGGATGACTGTAGGACAGGAGAATACAGTCTATTGCCCCCTGTTATCAGCCATTTCAGGGGAGAGGATGACTGTAGGACAGGAGAATACAGTCTATTGCCCCCTGTTATCAGCCATTTCAGGGAAGAGGATGACTGTAGGACAGGAGAATACAGTCTATTGCTCCCTGTTATCAGCCATTTCAGGGGAGAGGATGACTGTAGGACAGGAGAATACAGTCTATTGCCCCCTGTTATCAGCCATTTCAGGGGAGAGGATGACTGTAGGACGGGAGAATACAGTCTATTGCTCCCTGTTATCAGCCATTTCAGGGGAGAGGATGACTGTAGGACAGGAGAATACAGTCTATTGCTCCTTGTTATCAGCCATTTCAGGGGAGAGGATGACTGTAGGACAGGAGAATACAGACTATTGCTCCCTGTTATCAGCCATTTCAGGGGAGAGGATGTCTGTAGGACAGGAGAATACAATCTATTGCTCCCTGTTATCAGCCATTTCAGGGGAGAGGATGACTGTAGGACAGGAGAATACAGTCTATTGCCCCCTGTTATCAGCCATTTCAGGGGAGTGGATGACTGTAGGACAGGAAAATACAATCTATTGCTCCCTGTTATCAGCCATTTCAGGGGAGAGGATGACTGTAGGACAGGAGAATACAGTCTATTGCTCCCTGTTATCAGCCATTTCAGGGGAGAGGATGACTGTAGGACATGAGAATACAGTCTATTGCCCCCTGTTATCAGCCATTTCAGGGGAGAGGATGACTGTAGGACTGGAGAATACAGTCTATTGCCCCTGTTATCAGCCATTTCAGGGGAGAGGATGACTGTAGTTCTCCAGTCCTACAGTCATCCTCCCTGAGTGGCTGATAACAGGGGCAACGGCTTGTAGTTCTCCTGTCCTACAATCTATTGCCCCCTGTTATCAGCCATTTCAGGGGAGAGGATGACTGTAGGACAAGAGAATACAGTCTATTGCCCCCTGTTATCAGCCATTTCAGGGGAGAGGATGACTGTAGGATAGGAGAATACAGTCTATTGCCCCCTGTTATCAGCCATTTCAGGGGAGAGGATGACTGTAGGACAGGAGAATACAGTCTATTGCTCCCTGTTATCAGCCATTTCAGGGGAGAGGATGACTGTAGGACAGGAGAATACAGTCTATTGCCCCCTGTTATCAGCCATTTCAGGGGAGAGGATGACTGTAGGACAGGAGAATACATACTATTGCCCCTGTTATCAGCCATTTCAGTGGAGAGGATGACTGTAGGACAGGAGAATAAAATCTATTGCCCCCTGTTATCAGCCATTTCAGGAGGGAGGATGACTGTAGGACAGGAGAATACAGTCTATTGCCCCCTGTTATCAGCCATTTCAGGGGAGAGGATGACTGTAGGACATGAGAATACAATCTATTGCCCCCTGTTATCAGCCATTTCAGTGGAGAGGATGACTGTAGGACAGGAGAATACAGTCTATTTCCCCCTGTTATCAGCCATTTCAGGGGAGAGGATGACTGTAGGACAGGAGAATACAGTCTATTACCCCCTGCTATCAGCCATTTCAGGGGAGAGGATGACTGTAGGACAGGAGAATACAGTCTATTGCTCCCTGTTATCAGCCATTTCAGGGGAGTGGATGACTGTAGGACAGGAGAATACAGTCTATTGCTCCCTGTTATCAGTCATTTCAGGGGAGAGGATGACTGTAGGACAGGAGAATACAATCTATTGTCCCTGTTATCAGCTATTTCAGGAGAGAGGATGACTGTAGGACAGGAGAATACAGTCTATTGCTCCCTGTTATCAGCCATTTCAGGGGAGAGGATGACTGTAGGACAGGAGATTACAGTCTATTGCCCCCTGTTATCAGCCATTTCAGGGGAGAGGATGACTGTAGGACAGGAGAATACAGTCTATTGCCCCCTGATATCAGCCATTTCAGGGGAGAGGATGACTGTAGGACAGGAGAATACAATCTATTGCTCCCTGTTATCAGCCATTTCAGGGGAGAGGATGACTGTAGGACTGGAGAATACAGTCTATTGCCCCCTGTTATCAGCCATTTCAGGGGAGAGGATGACAGTAGGACAGGAGAATACAATCTATTGCCCCCTGTTATCAGCCATTTCAGGGGAGAGGATGACTGTAGGACAGGAGAATACAGACCATTGCCCCCTGTTATCAGCCACTTCAGGGGAGAGGATGACTGTAGGACAGGAGAATACAATCTATTGCTCCCTGTTATCAGCCATTTCAGGGGAGAGGATGACTGTAGGACAGGAGAATACAGTCTATTGCCCCCTGTTATCAGCCATTTCAGGGGAGAGGGGATGACTGTAGAACAGGAGAATACAGTCTATTGCCCCCTGTTATCAGCCATTTCAGGGGAGAGGATGACTGTAGGACAGGAGAATACAGTCTATTGCCCCCTGTTATCAGCCATTTCAGGGGAGAGGATGACTGTAGGACAGGAGAATACAATCTATTGTCCCCTGTTATCAGCCATTTCAGGGGAGAGGATTACTGTAGGACAGGAGAATACAGTCTATTGCCCCCTGTTATCAGCCATTTCAGGGGAGAGGATGACTGTAGGACAGGAGAATACAGTCTATTGCCCCCTGTTATCAGCCATTTCAGGGGAGAGGATGACTGTAGGACAGGAGAATACAGTATATTGCTCCCTGTTATCAGCCATTTCAGTGGAGAGGATGACTGTAGGATAGGAGAATACAGTCTATTGCCCACTGTTATCAGCCATTTCAGGGGAGAGGATGACTGTAGGACAACAGAATACAATCTATTGCCTCCTGTTTTCAGCCATTTCAGGGGAGAGGATGACTGTAGGAAAGGAGAATACAATCTATTGCTCCCTGTTATCAGCTATTTCAGGGGAGAAGATGACTGTAGGACAGGAGAATACAGTCTATTGCTCCCTGTTATCAGCCATTTCAGGGGAGAGGATGACTGTAGGACAGGAGAATACAGTCTATTGCTCCCTGTTATCAGCCATTTCAGGGGAGAGGATGACTGTAGGACAGGAGAATACAGTCTATTACTCCCTGTTATCAGCCATTTCAGGGGAGAGGATGACTGTAGGACAGGAGAATACAGTCTATTGCTCCCTGTTATCAGCCATTTCAGGAGAGAGGATGACTGTAGGACAGGAGAATACAATCTATTGCTCCCTGTTATCAGCCATTTCAGGGGAGAAGAGGATGACTGTAGGACAGGAGAATACAGTCTATTGCCCCCTGTTATCAGCCATTTCAGGGGAGAGGATGACTGTAGGACAGGAGAATACAGTCTATTGCCCCCTGTTATCAGCCATTTCAGGGGAGAGGATGACTGTAGGACAGGAGAATACAGTCTATTGCTCCCTGTTATCAGCCATTTCAGGGGAGAGGATGACTGTAGGACAGGAGAATACAGTCTATTGCTCCCTGTTATCAGCCATTTCAGGGGAGAGGATGACTGTAGGACAGGAGAATACAATCTATTGCTCCCTGTTATCAGCCATTTCAGGGGAGAGGATGACTGTAGGACAGGAGAATACAGTCTATTGCCCCTGTTATCAGCCATTTCAGGGAGAGGATGACTGTAGGACAGGAGAATACAGTCTATTGCCCCTGTTATCAGCCATTTCAGGGGAGAGGATGACTGTAGGACAGGAGAATACAGTCTATTGCCCCCTGTTATCAGCCATTTCAGGGGAGAGGATGACTGTAGGACAGGAGAATACAGTCTATTGCCCCCTGTTATCAGCCATTTCAGGGGAGAGGATGACTGTAGGACAGGAGAATACAGTCTATTGCTCCCTGTTATCAGCCATTTCAGGGGAGAGGATGACTGTAGGACAGGAGAATACAGTCTATTGCTCCCTGTTATCAGCCATTTCAGGGGAGAGGATGACTGTAGGACAGGAGAATACAGTCTATTGCCCCCTGTTATCAGCCATTTCAGGGGAGAGGATGACTGTAGGACAGGAGAATACAGTCTATTGCTCCCTGTTATCAGCCATTTCAGGGGAGAGGATGACTGTAGGACAGGAGAATACAGTCTATTGCCCCTGTTATCAGCCATTTCAGGGGAGAGGATGACTGTAGGACAGGAGAATACAGTCTATTGCCCCTGTTATCAGCCATTTCAGGGAGAGGATGACTGTAGGACAGGAGAATACAGTCTATTGCTCCCTGTTATCAGCCATTTCAGGGGAGAGGATGACTGTAGGACAGGAGAATACAGTCTATTGCCCCCTGTTATCAGCCATTTCAGGGGAGAGGATGACTGTAGGACAGGAGAATACAGTCTATTGCTCCCTGTTATCAGCCATTTCAGGGGAGAGGATGACTGTAGGACAGGAGAATACAGTCTATTGCTCCCTGTTATCAGCCATTTCAGGGGAGAGGATGACTGTAGGACAGGAGAATACAGTCTATTGCCCCTGTTATCAGCCATTTCAGGGGAGAGGATGACTGTAGGACAGGAGAATACAGTCTATTGCCCCCTGTTATCAGCCATTTCAGGGGAGAGGATGACTGTAGGACAGGAGAATACAGTCTATTGCCCCTGTTATCAGCCATTTCAGGGGAGAGGATGACTGTAGGACAGGAGAATACAGTCTATTGCCCCCTGTTATCAGCCATTTCAGGGGAGAGGATGACTGTAGGACAGGAGAATACAGTCTATTGCCCCTGTTATCAGCCATTTCAGGGAGAGGATGACTGTAGGACAGGAGAATACAGTCTATTGCTCCCTGTTATCAGCCATTTCAGGGGAGAGGATGACTGTAGGACAGGAGAATACAGTCTATTGCCCCTGTTATCAGCCATTTCAGGGGAGAGGATGACTGTAGGACAGGAGAATACAGTCTATTGCTCCCTGTTATCAGCCATTTCAGGGGAGAGGATGACTGTAGGACAGGAGAATACAGTCTATTGCCCCTGTTATCAGCCATTTCAGGGGAGAGGATGACTGTAGGACAGGAGAATACAGTCTATTGCCCCCTGTTATCAGCCATTTCAGGGGAGAGGATGACTGTAGGACAGGAGAATACAGTCTATTGCCCCTGTTATCAGCCATTTCAGGGGAGAGGATGACTGTAGGACAGGAGAATACAGTCTATTGCTCCCTGTTATCAGCCATTTCAGGGGAGAGGATGACTGTAGGACAGGAGAATACAGTCTATTGCCCCCTGTTATCAGCCATTTCAGGGGAGAGGATGACTGTAGGACAGGAGAATACAGTCTATTGCTCCCTGTTATCAGCCATTTCAGGGGAGAGGATGACTGTAGGACAGGAGAATACAGTCTATTGCCCCCTGTTATCAGCCATTTCAGGGGAGAGGATGACTGTAGGACAGGAGAATACAGTCTATTGCCCCTGTTATCAGCCATTTCAGGGGAGAGGATGACTGTAGGACAGGAGAATACAGTCTATTGCCCCTGTTATCAGCCATTTCAGGGGAGAGGATGACTGTAGGACAGGAGAATACAGTCTATTGCTCCCTGTTATCAGCCATTTCAGGGGAGAGGATGACTGTAGGACAGGAGAATACAGTCTATTGCCCCTGTTATCAGCCATTTCAGGGGAGAGGATGACTGTAGGACAGGAGAATACAGTCTATTGCCCCTGTTATCAGCCATTTCAGGGGAGAGGATGACTGTAGGACAGGAGAATACAGTCTATTGCCCCCTGTTATCAGCCATTTCAGGGGAGAGGATGACTGTAGGACAGGAGAATACAGTCTATTGCCCCCTGTTATCAGCCATTTCAGGGGAGAGGATGACTGTAGGACAGGAGAATACAGTCTATTGCTCCCTGTTATCAGCCATTTCAGGGGAGAGGATGACTGTAGGACAGGAGAATACAGTCTATTGCCCCCTGTTATCAGCCATTTCAGGGGAGAGGATGACTGTAGGACAGGAGAATACAGTCTATTGCCCCCTGTTATCAGCCATTTCAGGGGAGAGGATGACTGTAGGACAGGAGAATACAATCTATTGCTCCCTGTTATCAGCCATTTCAGGGGAGAGGATGACTGTAGGACAGGAGAATACAGTCTATTGCCCCCTGTTATCAGCCATTTCAGGGGAGAGGATGACTGTAGGACAGGAGAATACAGTCTATTGCCCCTGTTATCAGCCATTTCAGGGGAGAGGATGACTGTAGGACAGGAGAATACAGTCTATTGCTCCCTGTTATCAGCCATTTCAGGGGAGAGGATGACTGTAGGACAGGAGAATACAGTCTATTGCCCCTGTTATCAGCCATTTCAGGGGAGAGGATGACTGTAGGACAGGAGAATACAGTCTATTGCTCCCTGTTATCAGCCATTTCAGGGGAGAGGATGACTGTAGGACAGGAGAATACAGTCTATTGCCCCCTGTTATCAGCCATTTCAGGGGAGAGGATGACTGTAGGACAGGAGAATACAGTCTATTGCCCCCTGTTATCAGCCATTTCAGGGGAGAGGATGACTGTAGGACAGGAGAATACAGTCTATTGCCCCCTGTTATCAGCCATTTCAGGGGAGAGGATGACTGTAGGACAGGAGAATACAGTCTATTGCCCCTGTTATCAGCCATTTCAGGGGAGAGGATGACTGTAGGACAGGAGAATACAGTCTATTGCTCCCTGTTATCAGCCATTTCAGGGGAGAGGATGACTGTAGGACAGGAGAATACAGTCTATTGCTCCCTGTTATCAGCCATTTCAGGGGAGAGGATGACTGTAGGACAGGAGAATACAGTCTATTGCCCCCTGTTATCAGCCATTTCAGGGGAGAGGATGACTGTAGGACAGGAGAATACAGTCTATTGCCCCCTGTTATCAGCCATTTCAGGGGAGAGGATGACTGTAGGACAGGAGAATACAGTCTATTGCCCCCTGTTATCAGCCATTTCAGGGAGAGGATGACTGTAGGACAGGAGAATACAGTCTATTGCCCCCTGTTATCAGCCATTTCAGGGGAGAGGATGACTGTAGGACAGGAGAATACAGTCTATTGCCCCCTGTTATCAGCCATTTCAGGGGAGAGGATGACTGTAGGACAGGAGAATACAGTCTATTGCCCCCTGTTATCAGCCATTTCAGGGGAGAGGATGACTGTAGGACAGGAGAATACAGTCTATTGCCCCCTGTTATCAGCCATTTCAGGGGAGAGGATGACTGTAGGACAGGAGAATACAGTCTATTGCCCCCTGTTATCAGCCATTTCAGGGGAGAGGATGACTGTAGGACAGGAGAATACAGTCTATTGCCCCTGTTATCAGCCATTTCAGGGGAGAGGATGACTGTAGGACAGGAGAATACAGTCTATTGCTCCCTGTTATCAGCCATTTCAGGGAGAGGATGACTGTAGGACAGGAGAATACAGTCTATTGCCCCTGTTATCAGCCATTTCAGGGGAGAGGATGACTGTAGGACAGGAGAATACAGTCTATTGCCCCTGTTATCAGCCATTTCAGGGGAGAGGATGACTGTAGGACAGGAGAATACAATCTATTGCCCCTGTTATCAGCCATTTCAGGGGAGAGGATGACTGTAGGACAGGAGAATATAGTCTATTGCCCCCTGTTATCAGCCATTTCAGGGGAGAGGATGACAGTAGGACAGGAGAATACAATCTATTGCCCCCTGTTATCAGCCATTTCAGGGGAGAGGATGACTGTAGGACAGGTGAATACAGTCTATTGCTCCCTGTTATCAGCCATTTCAGGGGAGAGGATGACTGTAGGACAGGAGAATACAATCTATTGGCCCCTGTTATCAGACATTTCAGGGGAGAGGATGACTGTAGGACAGGAGAATACAGTCTATTGCTCCCTGTTATCAGCCATTTCAGGGGAGAAGATGACTGTAGGACAGGAGAATACAGTTTATTGCCCCCTGTTATCAGCCATTTCAGGGGAGAGGATGACTGTAGGACAGGAGAATACAGTCTATTTCCCCTGTTATCAACCATTTTAGTGGAGAGGATGAGTGTAGGACAGGAGAATACAGTTTTTTGCCCCCTGTTATCAGCCATTTCAGGAAGAGGATGACTGTAGGACAGGAGAATACAGTTTATTGCCCCCTGTTATCAGTCATTTCAGGGGAGAGGATGACTGTAGGACAGGAGAATAAAGTCTATTTCCCCTGTTATCAACCAGTTTAGTGGAGAGGATGAGTGTAGGACAGGAGAATACAGTCTATTGCCCCCTGTTATCAGCCATTTCAGGGGAGAGGATGACTGTAGGACAGGAGAATACAATCTATTGGCCCCTGTTATCAGACATTTCAGGGGAGAGGATGACTGTAGGACAGGAGAATACAGTCTATTGCTCCCTGTTATCAGCCATTTCAGGGGAGAGAATGACTGTAGGACAGGAGAATACAGTTTATTGCCCCCTGTTATCAGCCATTTCAGGGGAGAAGATGACTGTAGGACAGGAGAATACAGTCTATTGCCCCCTGTTATCAGCCATTTCAGGGGAGAGGGTGACTGTAGGACAGGAGAATACAGTCTATTTCCCCTGTTATCAACCATTTTAGTGGAGAGGATGAGTGTAGGACAAGAGAATACAGTTTATTGCCCCTGTTATCAGCCATTTCAGGAAGAGGATGACTGTAGGACAGGAGAATACAGTTTATTGCCCCCTGTTATCAGCCATTTCAGGGTACAGGATGACTGTAGGACAGGAGAATACAGTCTATTGCCCCCTGTTATCAGCCATTTCAGGGGAGAGGATGACTGTAGGACAGGAGAATACAGTCTATTGCTCCCTGTTATCAGCCATTTCAGGGGAGAGGATGACTGTAGGACAGGAGAATACAGTCTATTGCCCCCTGTTATCAGCCATTTCAGGGGAGAGGATGACTGTAGGACAGGAGAATACAGTCTATTGCTCCCTGTTATCAGCCATTTCAGGGGAGAGGATGACTGTAGGACAGGAGAATACAGTCTATTGCTCCCTGTTATCAGCCATTTCAGGGGAGAGGATGACTGTAGGACAGGAGAATACAGTCTATTGCTCCTTGTTATCAGCCATTTCAGGGGAGAGGATGACTGTAGGACAGGAGAATACAGACTATTGCTCCCTGTTATCAGCCATTTCAGGGGAGAGGATGTCTGTAGGACAGGAGAATACAATCTATTGCTCCCTGTTATCAGCCATTTCAGGGGAGAGGATGACTGTAGGACAGGAGAATACAGTCTATTGCCCCCTGTTATCAGCCATTTCAGGGGAGTGGATGACTGTAGGACAGGAAAATACAATCTATTGCTCCCTGTTATCAGCCATTTCAGGGGAGAGGATGACTGTAGGACAGGAGAATACAGTCTATTGCTCCCTGTTATCAGCCATTTCAGGGGAGAGGATGACTGTAGGACATGAGAATACAGTCTATTGCCCCCTGTTATCAGCCATTTCAGGGGAGAGGATGACTGTAGGACTGGAGAATACAGTCTATTGCCCCCTGTTATCAGCCATTTCAGGGAGAGGATGACTGTAGTTCTCCAGTCCTACAGTCATCCTCCCTGAAGTGGCTGATAACAGGGGACAGCATGTTGCATTCTCCTGTCCTACAATCTATTGCCCCCTGTTATCAGCCATTTCAGGGGAGAGGATGACTGTAGGACAGGAGAATACAGTCTATTGCCCCCTGTTATCAGCCATTTCAGGGGAGAGGATGACTGTAGGACAGGAGAATACAGTCTATTGCCCCTGTTATCAGCCATTTCAGGGGAGAGGATGACTGTAGGACAGGAGAATACAGTCTATTGCCCCCTGTTATCAGCCATTTCAGGGGAGAGGATGACTGTAGGACAGGAGAATACAGTCTATTGCCCCTGTTATCAGCCATTTCAGGGGAGAGGATGACTGTAGGACAGGAGAATACAGTCTATTGCCCCTGTTATCAGCCATTTCAGGGGAGAGGATGACTGTAGGACAGGAGAATACAGTCTATTGCCCCCTGTTATCAGCCATTTCAGGGGAGAGGATGACTGTAGGACAGGAGAATACAGTCTATTGCCCCTGTTATCAGCCATTTCAGGGGAGAGGATGACTGTAGGACAGGAGAATACAGTCTATTGCCCCTGTTATCAGCCATTTCAGGGGAGAGGATGACTGTAGGACAGGAGAATACAGTCTATTGCCCCTGTTATCAGCCATTTCAGGGGAGAGGATGACTGTAGGACAGGAGAATACAGTCTATTGCCCCTGTTATCAGCCATTTCAGGGGAGAGGATGACTGTAGGACAGGAGAATACAGTCTATTGCCCCTGTTATCAGCCATTTCAGGGGAGAGGATGACTGTAGGACAGGAGAATACAGTCTATTGCTCCCTGTTATCAGCCATTTCAGGGGAGAGGATGACTGTAGGACAGGAGAATACAGTCTATTGCTCCCTGTTATCAGCCATTTCAGGGGAGAGGATGACTGTAGGACAGGAGAATACAGTCTATTGCCCCCTGTTATCAGCCATTTCAGGGGAGAGGATGACTGTAGGACAGGAGAATACAGTCTATTGCCCCTGTTATCAGCCATTTCAGGGGAGAGGATGACTGTAGGACAGGAGAATACAGTCTATTGCCCCCTGTTATCAGCCATTTCAGGGGAGAGGATGACTGTAGGACAGGAGAATACAGTCTATTGCCCCTGTTATCAGCCATTTCAGGGGAGAGGATGACTGTAGGACAGGAGAATACAGTCTATTGCTCCCTGTTATCAGCCATTTCAGGGGAGAGGATGACTGTAGGACAGGAGAATACAGTCTATTGCCCCCTGTTATCAGCCATTTCAGGGGAGAGGATGACTGTAGGACAGGAGAATACAGTCTATTGCTCCCTGTTATCAGCCATTTCAGGGGAGAGGATGACTGTAGGACAGGAGAATACAGTCTATTGCCCCCTGTTATCAGCCATTTCAGGGGAGAGGATGACTGTAGGACAGGAGAATACAGTCTATTGCCCCTGTTATCAGCCATTTCAGGGGAGAGGATGACTGTAGGACAGGAGAATACAGTCTATTGCCCCCTGTTATCAGCCATTTCAGGGAGAGGATGACTGTAGGACAGGAGAATACAGTCTATTGCCCCCTGTTATCAGCCATTTCAGGGGAGAGGATGACTGTAGGACAGGAGAATACAGTCTATTGCCCCTGTTATCAGCCATTTCAGTGGAGAGGATGACTGTAGGACAGGAGAATACAGTCTATTGCCCCCTGTTATCAGCCATTTCAGGGGAGAGGATGACTGTAGGACAGGAGAATACAGTCTATTGCCCCCTGTTATCAGCCATTTCAGGGGAGAGGATGACTGTAGGACAGGAGAATACAGTCTATTGCTCCCTGTTATCAGCCATTTCAGGGGAGAGGATGACTGTAGGACAGGAGAATACAGTCTATTGCCCCTGTTATCAGCCATTTCAGGGGAGAAGATGACTGTAGGACAGGAGAATACAGTCTATTGCCCCTGTTATCAGCCATTTCAGGGGAGAGGATGACTGTAGGACAGGAGAATACAGTCTATTGCCCCTGTTATCAGCCATTTCAGGGGAGAGGATGACTGTAGGACAGGAGAATACAGTCTATTGCCCCCTGTTATCAGCCATTTCAGGGGAGAGGATGACTGTAGGACAGGAGAATACAGTCTATTGCCCCCTGTTATCAGCCATTTCAGGGGAGAGGATGACTGTAGGACAGGAGAATACAGTCTATTGCCCCCTGTTATCAGCCATTTCAGGGGAGAGGATGACTGTAGGACAGGAGAATACAGTCTATTGCTCCCTGTTATCAGCCATTTCAGGGGAGAGGATGACTGTAGGACAGGAGAATACAGTCTATTGCCCCTGTTATCAGCCATTTCAGGGAGAGGATGACTGTAGGACAGGAGAATACAGTCTATTGCCCCTGTTATCAGCCATTTCAGGGGAGAGGATGACTGTAGGACAGGAGAATACAGTCTATTGCTCCCTGTTATCAGCCATTTCAGGGGAGAGGATGACTGTAGGACAGGAGAATACAGTCTATTGCTCCCTGTTATCAGCCATTTCAGGGGAGAGGATGACTGTAGGACAGGAGAATACAGTCTATTGCCCCTGTTATCAGCCATTTCAGGGGAGAGGATGACTGTAGGACAGGAGAATACAGTCTATTGCTCCCTGTTATCAGCCATTTCAGGGGAGAGGATGACTGTAGGACAGGAGAATACAGTCTATTGCTCCCTGTTATCAGCCATTTCAGGGGAGAGGATGACTGTAGGACAGGAGAATACAGTCTATTGCTCCCTGTTATCAGCCATTTCAGGGGAGAGGATGACTGTAGGACAGGAGAATACAGTCTATTGCTCCCTGTTATCAGCCATTTCAGGGGAGAGGATGACTGTAGGACAGGAGAATACAGTCTATTGCTCCCTGTTATCAGCCATTTCAGGGGAGAGGATGACTGTAGGACAGGAGAATACAGTCTATTGCCCCCTGTTATCAGCCATTTCAGGGGAGTGGATGACTGTAGGACAGGAAAATACAATCTATTGCTCCCTGTTATCAGCCATTTCAGGGGAGAGGATGACTGTAGGACAGGAGAATACAGTCTATTGCTCCCTGTTATCAGCCATTTCAGGGGAGAGGATGACTGTAGGACAGGAGAATACAGTCTATTGCCCCCTGTTATCAGCCATTTCAGGGGAGAGGATGACTGTAGGACAGGAGAATACAGTCTATTGCCCCCTGTTATCAGCCATTTCAGGGGAGAGGATGACTGTAGTCTCCTGTCCTACAGTCATCCTCCCTGAATGGCTGATAACAGGGGGCAACGGCTGTAGCCTCCTGTCCTACAATCTATTGCCCCCTGTTATCAGCCATTTCAGGGGAGAGGATGACTGTAGGACAGGAGAATACAGTCTATTGCCCCCTGTTATCAGCCATTTCAGGGGAGAGGATGACTGTAGGACAGGAGAATACAGTCTATTGCCCCCTGTTATCAGCCATTTCAGGGGAGAGGATGACTGTAGGACAGGAGAATACAGTCTATTGCTCCCTGTTATCAGCCATTTCAGGGGAGAGGATGACTGTAGGACAGGAGAATACAGTCTATTGCCCCTGTTATCAGCCATTTCAGGGGAGAGGATGACTGTAGGACAGGAGAATACAGTCTATTGCCCCTGTTATCAGCCATTTCAGGGGAGAGGATGACTGTAGGACAGGAGAATACAGTCTATTGCCCCCTGTTATCAGCCATTTCAGGAGGAGAGGATGACTGTAGGACAGGAGAATACAGTCTATTGCCCCTGTTATCAGCCATTTCAGGGGAGAGGATGACTGTAGGACAGGAGAATACAGTCTATTGCCCCCTGTTATCAGCCATTTCAGGGGAGAGGATGACTGTAGGACAGGAGAATACAGTCTATTGCCCCTGTTATCAGCCATTTCAGGGGAGAGGATGACTGTAGGACAGGAGAATACAGTCTATTGCCCCCTGTTATCAGCCATTTCAGGGGAGAGGATGACTGTAGGACAGGAGAATACAGTCTATTGCTCCCTGTTATCAGCCATTTCAGGGGAGAGGATGACTGTAGGACAGGAGAATACAGTCTATTGCCCCCTGTTATCAGCCATTTCAGGGGAGAGGATGACTGTAGGACAGGAGAATACAGTCTATTGCTCCCTGTTATCAGCCATTTCAGGGGAGAGGATGACTGTAGGACAGGAGAATACAGTCTATTGCCCCCTGTTATCAGCCATTTCAGGGGAGAGGATGACTGTAGGACAGGAGAATACAGTCTATTGCCCCCTGTTATCAGCCATTTCAGGGGAGAGGATGACTGTAGGACAGGAGAATACAGTCTATTGCTCCCTGTTATCAGCCATTTCAGGGGAGAGGATGACTGTAGGACAGGAGAATACAGTCTATTGCCCCTGTTATCAGCCATTTCAGGGGAGAGGATGACTGTAGGACAGGAGAATACAGTCTATTGCCCCCTGTTATCAGCCATTTCAGGGGAGAGGATGACTGTAGGACAGGAGAATACAGTCTATTGCTCCCTGTTATCAGCCATTTCAGGGGAGAGGATGACTGTAGGACAGGAGAATACAGTCTATTGCTCCCTGTTATCAGCCATTTCAGGGGAGAGGATGACTGTAGGACAGGAGAATACAGTCTATTGCTCCCTGTTATCAGCCATTTCAGGGAGAGGATGACTGTAGGACAGGAGAATACAGTCTATTGCCCCTGTTATCAGCCATTTCAGGGGAGAGGATGACTGTAGGACAGGAGAATACAGTCTATTGCCCCCTGTTATCAGCCATTTCAGGGGAGAGGATGACTGTAGGACAGGAGAATACAGTCTATTGCCCCCTGTTATCAGCCATTTCAGGGAGAGGATGACTGTAGGACAGGAGAATACAGTCTATTGCCCCTGTTATCAGCCATTTCAGGGGAGAGGATGACTGTAGGACAGGAGAATACAGTCTATTGCTCCCTGTTATCAGCCATTTCAGGGAGAGGATGACTGTAGGACAGGAGAATACAGTCTATTGCTCCCTGTTATCAGCCATTTCAGGGGAGAGGATGACTGTAGGACAGGAGAATACAGTCTATTGCCCCCTGTTATCAGCCATTTCAGGGGAGAGGATGACTGTAGGACAGGAGAATACAGTCTATTGCCCCTGTTATCAGCCATTTCAGGGGAGAGGATGACTGTAGGACAGGAGAATACAATCTATTGCCCCCTGTTATCAGCCATTTCAGGGGAGAGGATGACTGTAGGACAGGAGAATACAGTCTATTGCCCCCTGTTATCAGCCATTTCAGGGGAGAGGATGACTGTAGGACAGGAGAATACAGTCTATTGCTCCCTGTTATCAGCCATTTCAGGGGAGAGGATGACTGTAGGACAGGAGAATACAGTCTATTGCTCCCTGTTATCAGCCATTTCAGGGGAGAGGATGACTGTAGGACAGGAGAATACAGTCTATTGCCCCCTGTTATCAGCCATTTCAGGGGAGAGGATGACTGTAGGACAGGAGAATACAGTCTATTGCCCCCTGTTATCAGCCATTTCAGGGGAGAGGATGACTGTAGGACAGGAGAATACAGTCTATTGCCCCCTGTTATCAGCCATTTCAGGGGAGAGGATGACTGTAGGACAGGAGAATACAGTCTATTGCCCCCTGTTATCAGCCATTTCAGGGGAGAGGATGACTGTAGGACAGGAGAATACAGTCTATTGCCCCTGTTATCAGCCATTTCAGGGGAGAGGATGACTGTAGGACAGGAGAATACAGTCTATTGCTCCCTGTTATCAGCCATTTCAGGGGAGAGGATGACTGTAGGACAGGAGAATACAGTCTATTGCTCCCTGTTATCAGCCATTTCAGGGGAGAGGATGACTGTAGGACAGGAGAATACAGTCTATTGCCCCCTGTTATCAGCCATTTCAGGGGAGAGGATGACTGTAGGACAGGAGAATACAGTCTATTGCTCCCTGTTATCAGCCATTTCAGGGAGAGGATGACTGTAGGACAGGAGAATACAGTCTATTGCCCCTGTTATCAGCCATTTCAGGGGAGAGGATGACTGTAGGACAGGAGAATACAGTCTATTGCCCCTGTTATCAGCCATTTCAGGGGAGAGGATGACTGTAGGACAGGAGAATACAGTCTATTGCCCCCTGTTATCAGCCATTTCAGGGGAGAGGATGACTGTAGGACAGGAGAATACAGTCTATTGCTCCCTGTTATCAGCCATTTCAGGGGAGAGGATGACTGTAGGACAGGAGAATACAGTCTATTGCCCCCTGTTATCAGCCATTTCAGGGGAGAGGATGACTGTAGGACAGGAGAATACAGTCTATTGCCCCTGTTATCAGCCATTTCAGGGGAGAGGATGACTGTAGGACAGGAGAATACAATCTATTGCCCCTGTTATCAGCCATTTCAGGGAGAGGATGACTGTAGGACAGGAGAATACAGTCTATTGCCCCTGTTATCAGCCATTTCAGGGAGAGGATGACTGTAGGACAGGAGAATACAGTCTATTGCCCCTGTTATCAGCCATTTCAGGGGAGAGGATGACTGTAGGACAGGAGAATACAGTCTATTGCCCCTGTTATCAGCCATTTCAGGGGAGAGGATGACTGTAGGACAGGAGAATACAGTCTATTGCCCCTGTTATCAGCCATTTCAGGGGAGAGGATGACTGTAGGACAGGAGAATACAGTCTATTGCCCCTGTTATCAGCCATTTCAGGGAGAGGATGACTGTAGGACAGGAGAATACAGTCTATTGCCCCTGTTATCAGCCATTTCAGGGGAGAGGATGACTGTAGGACAGGAGAATACAGTCTATTGCCCCCTGTTATCAGCCATTTCAGGGGAGAGGATGACTGTAGGACAGGAGAATACAGTCTATTGCCCCCTGTTATCAGCCATTTCAGGGGAGAGGATGACTGTAGGACAGGAGAATACAGTCTATTGCTCCCTGTTATCAGCCATTTCAGGGGAGAGGATGACTGTAGGACAGGAGAATACAGTCTATTGCCCCCTGTTATCAGCCATTTCAGGGGAGAGGATGACTGTAGGACAGGAGAATACAGTCTATTGCCCCTGTTATCAGCCATTTCAGGGGAGAGGATGACTGTAGGACAGGAGAATACAGTCTATTGCTCCCTGTTATCAGCCATTTCAGGGGAGAGGATGACTGTAGGACAGGAGAATACAGTCTATTGCTCCCTGTTATCAGCCATTTCAGGGGAGAGGATGACTGTAGGACAGGAGAATACAGTCTATTGCCCCCTGTTATCAGCCATTTCAGGGGAGAGGATGACTGTAGGACAGGAGAATACAGTCTATTGCTCCCTGTTATCAGCCATTTCAGGGGAGAGGATGACTGTAGGACAGGAGAATACAGTCTATTGCCCCCTGTTATCAGCCATTTCAGGGGAGAGGATGACTGTAGGACAGGAGAATACAGTCTATTGCCCCCTGTTATCAGCCATTTCAGGGGAGAGGATGACTGTAGGACAGGAGAATACAGTCTATTGCCCCCTGTTATCAGCCATTTCAGGGGAGAGGATGACTGTAGGACAGGAGAATACAGTCTATTGCCCCCTGTTATCAGCCATTTCAGGGGAGAGGATGACTGTAGGACAGGAGAATACAGTCTATTGCCCCTGTTATCAGCCATTTCAGGGGAGAGGATGACTGTAGGACAGGAGAATACAGTCTATTGCCCCTGTTATCAGCCATTTCAGGGGAGAGGATGACTGTAGGACAGGAGAATACAGTCTATTGCTCCCTGTTATCAGCCATTTCAGGGGAGAGGATGACTGTAGGACAGGAGAATACAGTCTATTGCCCCTGTTATCAGCCATTTCAGGGGAGAGGATGACTGTAGGACAGGAGAATACAGTCTATTGCTCCCTGTTATCAGCCATTTCAGGGGAGAGGATGACTGTAGGACAGGAGAATACAGTCTATTGCCCCCTGTTATCAGCCATTTCAGGGGAGAGGATGACTGTAGGACAGGAGAATACAGTCTATTGCCCCTGTTATCAGCCATTTCAGGGGAGAGGATGACTGTAGGACAGGAGAATACAGTCTATTGCCCCCTGTTATCAGCCATTTCAGGGGAGAGGATGACTGTAGGACAGGAGAATACAGTCTATTGCTCCCTGTTATCAGCCATTTCAGGGGAGAGGATGACTGTAGGACAGGAGAATACAGTCTATTGCCCCTGTTATCAGCCATTTCAGGGGAGAGGATGACTGTAGGACAGGAGAATACAGTCTATTGCCCCCTGTTATCAGCCATTTCAGGGGAGAGGATGACTGTAGGACAGGAGAATACAGTCTATTGCTCCCTGTTATCAGCCATTTCAGGGGAGAGGATGACTGTAGGACAGGAGAATACAGTCTATTGCTCCCTGTTATCAGCCATTTCAGGGGAGAGGATGACTGTAGGACAGGAGAATACAGTCTATTGCTCCCTGTTATCAGCCATTTCAGGGGAGAGGATGACTGTAGGACAGGAGAATACAGTCTATTGCCCCCTGTTATCAGCCATTTCAGGGGAGAGGATGACTGTAGGACAGGAGAATACAGTCTATTGCCCCCTGTTATCAGCCATTTCAGGGGAGAGGATGACTGTAGGACAGGAGAATACAGTCTATTGCTCCCTGTTATCAGCCATTTCAGGGGAGAGGATGACTGTAGGACAGGAGAATACAGTCTATTGCCCCCTGTTATCAGCCATTTCAGGGGAGAGGATGACTGTAGGACAGGAGAATACAGTCTATTGCTCCCTGTTATCAGCCATTTCAGGGGAGAGGATGACTGTAGGACAGGAGAATACAGTCTATTGCCCCCTGTTATCAGCCATTTCAGGGGAGAGGATGACTGTAGGACAGGAGAATACAGTCTATTGCCCCCTGTTATCAGCCATTTCAGGGGAGAGGATGACTGTAGGACAGGAGAATACAGTCTATTGCCCCCTGTTATCAGCCATTTCAGGGGAGAGGATGACTGTAGGACAGGAGAATACAGTCTATTGCCCCCTGTTATCAGCCATTTCAGGGGAGAGGATGACTGTAGGACAGGAGAATACAGTCTATTGCTCCCTGTTATCAGCCATTTCAGGGGAGAGGATGACTGTAGGACAGGAGAATACAGTCTATTGCTCCCTGTTATCAGCCATTTCAGGGGAGAGGATGACTGTAGGACAGGAGAATACAGTCTATTGCCCCCTGTTATCAGCCATTTCAGGGGAGAGGATGACTGTAGGACAGGAGAATACAGTCTATTGCCCCCTGTTATCAGCCATTTCAGGGGAGAGGATGACTGTAGGACAGGAGAATACAGTCTATTGCCCCCTGTTATCAGCCATTTCAGGGGAGAGGATGACTGTAGGACAGGAGAATACAGTCTATTGCCCCCTGTTATCAGCCATTTCAGGGGAGAGGATGACTGTAGGACAGGAGAATACAGTCTATTGCCCCTGTTATCAGCCATTTCAGGGGAGAGGATGACTGTAGGACAGGAGAATACAGTCTATTGCCCCTGTTATCAGCCATTTCAGGGGAGAGGATGACTGTAGGACAGGAGAATACAGTCTATTGCCCCCTGTTATCAGCCATTTCAGGGGAGAGGATGACTGTAGGACAGGAGAATACAGTCTATTGCCCCCTGTTATCAGCCATTTCAGGGGAGAGGATGACTGTAGGACAGGAGAATACAGTCTATTGCTCCCTGTTATCAGCCATTTCAGGGGAGAGGATGACTGTAGGACAGGAGAATACAGTCTATTGCCCCTGTTATCAGCCATTTCAGGGGAGAGGATGACTGTAGGACAGGAGAATACAGTCTATTGCTCCCTGTTATCAGCCATTTCAGGGAGAGGATGACTGTAGGACAGGAGAATACAGTCTATTGCTCCCTGTTATCAGCCATTTCAGGGGAGAGGATGACTGTAGGACAGGAGAATACAGTCTATTGCTCCCTGTTATCAGCCATTTCAGGGGAGAGGATGACTGTAGGACAGGAGAATACAGTCTATTGCCCCCTGTTATCAGCCATTTCAGGGGAGAGGATGACTGTAGGACAGGAGAATACAGTCTATTGCCCCCTGTTATCAGCCATTTCAGGGGAGAGGATGACTGTAGGACAGGAGAATACAGTCTATTGCCCCCTGTTATCAGCCATTTCAGGGGAGAGGATGACTGTAGGACAGGAGAATACAGTCTATTGCCCCCTGTTATCAGCCATTTCAGGGGAGAGGATGACTGTAGGACAGGAGAATACAGTCTATTGCCCCTGTTATCAGCCATTTCAGGGGAGAGGATGACTGTAGGACAGGAGAATACAGTCTATTGCTCCCTGTTATCAGCCATTTCAGGGGAGAGGATGACTGTAGGACAGGAGAATACAGTCTATTGCCCCCTGTTATCAGCCATTTCAGGGGAGAGGATGACTGTAGGACAGGAGAATACAGTCTATTGCTCCCTGTTATCAGCCATTTCAGGGGAGAGGATGACTGTAGGACAGGAGAATACAGTCTATTGCTCCCTGTTATCAGCCATTTCAGGGGAGAGGATGACTGTAGGACAGGAGAATACAGTCTATTGCCCCCTGTTATCAGCCATTTCAGGGGAGAGGATGACTGTAGGACAGGAGAATACAGTCTATTGCCCCTGTTATCAGCCATTTCAGGGGAGAGGATGACTGTAGGACAGGAGAATACAGTCTATTGCTCCCTGTTATCAGCCATTTCAGGGGAGAGGATGACTGTAGGACAGGAGAATACAGTCTATTGCTCCCTGTTATCAGCCATTTCAGGGGAGAGGATGACTGTAGGACAGGAGAATACAGTCTATTGCTCCCTGTTATCAGCCATTTCAGGGGAGAGGATGACTGTAGGACAGGAGAATACAGTCTATTGCTCCCTGTTATCAGCCATTTCAGGGAGAGGATGACTGTAGGACAGGAGAATACAGTCTATTGCTCCCTGTTATCAGCCATTTCAGGGGAGAGGATGACTGTAGGACAGGAGAATACAGTCTATTGCTCCCTGTTATCAGCCATTTCAGGGGAGAGGATGACTGTAGGACAGGAGAATACAGTCTATTGCTCCCTGTTATCAGCCATTTCAGGGGAGAGGATGACTGTAGGACAGGAGAATACAGTCTATTGCCCCCTGTTATCAGCCATTTCAGGGGAGAGGATGACTGTAGGACAGGAGAATACAGTCTATTGCCCCCTGTTATCAGCCATTTCAGGGGAGAGGATGACTGTAGGACAGGAGAATACAGTCTATTGCCCCCTGTTATCAGCCATTTCAGGGGAGAGGATGACTGTAGGACAGGAGAATACAGTCTATTGCCCCCTGTTATCAGCCATTTCAGGGGAGAGGATGACTGTAGGACAGGAGAATACAGTCTATTGCCCCCTGTTATCAGCCATTTCAGGGGAGAGGATGACTGTAGGACAGGAGAATACAGTCTATTGCCCCCTGTTATCAGCCATTTCAGGGGAGAGGATGACTGTAGGACAGGAGAATACAGTCTATTGCTCCCTGTTATCAGCCATTTCAGGGGAGAGGATGACTGTAGGACAGGAGAATACAGTCTATTGCCCCCTGTTATCAGCCATTTCAGGGGAGAGGATGACTGTAGGACAGGAGAATACAGTCTATTGCCCCCTGTTATCAGCCATTTCAGGGGAGAGGATGACTGTAGGACAGGAGAATACAGTCTATTGCCCCCTGTTATCAGCCATTTCAGGGGAGAGGATGACTGTAGGACAGGAGAATACAGTCTATTGCCCCCTGTTATCAGCCATTTCAGGGGAGAGGATGACTGTAGGACAGGAGAATACAGTCTATTGCCCCTGTTATCAGCCATTTCAGGGGAGAGGATGACTGTAGGACAGGAGAATACAGTCTATTGCCCCCTGTTATCAGCCATTTCAGGGGAGAGGATGACTGTAGGACAGGAGAATACAGTCTATTGCCCCCTGTTATCAGCCATTTCAGGGGAGAGGATGACTGTAGGACAGGAGAATACAGTCTATTGCCCCTGTTATCAGCCATTTCAGGGGAGAGGATGACTGTAGGACAGGAGAATACAGTCTATTGCTCCCTGTTATCAGCCATTTCAGGGGAGAGGATGACTGTAGGACAGGAGAATACAGTCTATTGCTCCCTGTTATCAGCCATTTCAGGGGAGAGGATGACTGTAGGACAGGAGAATACAGTCTATTGCCCCTGTTATCAGCCATTTCAGGGGAGAGGATGACTGTAGGACAGGAGAATACAGTCTATTGCTCCCTGTTATCAGCCATTTCAGGGGAGAGGATGACTGTAGGACAGGAGAATACAGTCTATTGCCCCCTGTTATCAGCCATTTCAGGGGAGAGGATGACTGTAGGACAGGAGAATACAGTCTATTGCCCCCTGTTATCAGCCATTTCAGGGGAGAGGATGACTGTAGGACAGGAGAATACAGTCTATTGCCCCCTGTTATCAGCCATTTCAGGGGAGAGGATGACTGTAGGACAGGAGAATACAGTCTATTGCCCCTGTTATCAGCCATTTCAGGGGAGAGGATGACTGTAGGACAGGAGAATACAGTCTATTGCCCCTGTTATCAGCCATTTCAGGGAGAGGATGACTGTAGGACAGGAGAATACAGTCTATTGCCCCCTGTTATCAGCCATTTCAGGGGAGAGGATGACTGTAGGACAGGAGAATACAGTCTATTGCCCCCTGTTATCAGCCATTTCAGGGGAGAGGATGACTGTAGGACAGGAGAATACAGTCTATTGCCCCCTGTTATCAGCCATTTCAGGGGAGAGGATGACTGTAGGACAGGAGAATACAGTCTATTGCCCCCTGTTATCAGCCATTTCAGGGGAGAGGATGACTGTAGGACAGGAGAATACAGTCTATTGCCCCTGTTATCAGCCATTTCAGGGGAGAGGATGACTGTAGGACAGGAGAATACAGTCTATTGCCCCTGTTATCAGCCATTTCAGGGGAGAGGATGACTGTAGGACAGGAGAATACAGTCTATTGCTCCCTGTTATCAGCCATTTCAGGGAGAGGATGACTGTAGGACAGGAGAATACAGTCTATTGCCCCCTGTTATCAGCCATTTCAGGGAGAGGATGACTGTAGGACAGGAGAATACAGTCTATTGCCCCCTGTTATCAGCCATTTCAGGGGAGAGGATGACTGTAGGACAGGAGAATACAGTCTATTGCTCCCTGTTATCAGCCATTTCAGGGGAGAGGATGACTGTAGGACAGGAGAATACAGTCTATTGCCCCTGTTATCAGCCATTTCAGGGAGAGGATGACTGTAGGACAGGAGAATACAGTCTATTGCTCCCTGTTATCAGCCATTTCAGGGGAGAGGATGACTGTAGGACAGGAGAATACAGTCTATTGCCCCCTGTTATCAGCCATTTCAGGGGAGAGGATGACTGTAGGACAGGAGAATACAATCTATTGCTCCCTGTTATCAGCCATTTCAGGGGAGAGGATGACTGTAGGACAGGAGAATACAGTCTATTGCCCCCTGTTATCAGCCATTTCAGGGGAGAGGATGACTGTAGGACAGGAGAATACAGTCTATTGCCCCCTGTTATCAGCCATTTCAGGGGAGAGGATGACTGTAGGACTGGAGAATACAGTCTATTGCCCCCTGTTATCAGCCATTTCAGGGGAGAGGATGACTGTATTCTCCTGTCCTACAGTCATCCTCCCCCCTGAAGTGGCTGATAACAGGGGGCAACGGTTTGTATTCTCCTGTCCTACAATCTATTGCCCCCTGTTATCAGCCATTTCAGGGGAGAGGATGACTGTAGGACAAGAGAATACAGTCTATTGCCCCCTGTTATCAGCCATTTCAGGGGAGAGGATGACTGTAGGATAGGAGAATACAGTCTATTGCCCCCTGTTATCAGCCATTTCAGGGGAGAGGATGACTGTAGGACAGGAGAATACAGTCTATT
This sequence comes from Bufotes viridis, assembly GCA_033119425.1. NCBI lineage: Eukaryota > Metazoa > Chordata > Amphibia > Anura > Bufonidae > Bufotes > Bufotes viridis. The sequence continues at coordinate 4,873,282 of CM065591.1, read as the reverse complement.
GCTCCCTGTTATCAGCCATTTCAGGGGAGAGGATGACTGTAGGACAGGAGAATACAGTCTATTGCCCCCTGTTATCAGCCATTTCAGGGGAGAGGATGACTGTAGGACAGGAGAATACATACTATTGCCCCTGTTATCAGCCATTTCAGGGGAGAGGATGACTGTAGGACAGGAGAATAAAATCTATTGCCCCCTGTTATCAGCCATTTCAGGAGGGAGGATGACTGTAGGACAGGAGAATACAGTCTATTGCCCCCTGTTATCAGCCATTTCAGGGGAGAGGATGACTGTAGGACAGGAGAATACAGTCTATTGCCCCCTGTTATCAGTCATTTCAGGGGAGAGGATGACTGTAGGACAGGAGAATACAGTCTATTACCCCCTGCTATCAGCCATTTCAGGGGAGAGGATGACTGTAGGACAGGAGAATACAGTCTATTGCTCCCTGTTATCAGCCATTTCAGGGGACAGGATGACTGTAGGACAGGAGAATACAGTCTATTGCTCCCTGTTATCAGTCATTTCAGGTGAGAGGATGACTGTAGGACAGGAGAATACAATCTATTGTCCCTGTTATCAGCTATTTCAGGAGAGAGGATGACTGTAGGACAGGAGAATACAGTCTATTGCTCCCTGTTATCAGCCATTTCAGGGGAGAGGATGACTGTAGGACAGGAGATTACAGTCTATTGCCCCCTGTTATCAGCCATTTCAGGGGAGAGGATGACTGTAGGAAAGGAGAATACAGTCTATTGCCCGCTGTTATCAGCCATTTCAGGGGAGAGGATGACTGTAGGACAGGAGAATACAATCTATTGCTCCCTGTTATCAGCCATTTCAGGGGAGAGGATGACTGTAGGACTGGAGAATACAGTCTATTGCCCCCTGTTATCAGCCATTTCAGGGGAGAGGATGACAGTAGGACAGGAGAATACAATCTATTGCCCCCTGTTATCAGCCATTTCAGGGGAGAGGATGACTGTAGGACAGGAGAATACAAACCGTTGCCCCCTGTTATCAGCCACTTCAGGGGGGAGGATGACTGTAGGACAGGAGAATACAATCTATTGCTCCCTGTTATCAGCCATTTCAGGGGAGAGGATGACTGTAGGACAGGAGAATACAGTCTATTGCCCCCTGTTATCAGCCATTTCAGGGGAGAGGATGACTGTAGGACAGGAGAATACAGTCTATTGCTCCCTGTTATCAGCCATTTCAGGGGAGAGGATGACTGTAGGACAGGAGAATACAGTCTATTGCCCCCTGTTATCAGCCATTTCAGGGGGGAGGGGATGACTGTAGAACAGGAGAATACAGTCTATTGCCCCCTGTTATCAGCCATTTCAGGGGAGAGGATGACTGTAGGACAGGAGAATACAGTCTATTGCCCCCTGTTATCAGCCATTTCAGGGGAGAGGATGACTGTAGGAGAGGAGAATACAATCTATTGTCCCTGTTATCAGCCATTTCAGGGGAGAGGATTTCTGTAGGACAGGAGAATACAGTCTATTGCCCCCTGTTATCAGCCATTTCAGGGGAGAGGATGACTGTAGGACAGGAGAATACAGTCTATTGCCCCTGTTATCAGCCATTTCAGGGGGAGGATGACTGTAGGACAGGAGAATACAATCTATTGCCGCCTGTTATCAGCCATTTCAGGGGAGATGATGACTGTAGGACAGGAGAATACAATCTATTGCCCCCTGTTATCAGCCATTTCAGAGGAGAGGATGACTGTAGGACAGGAGAATACAGTCTATTGCTCCATGTTATCAGCCATTTCAGGGGAGAGGATGACTGTAGGACAGGAGAATACAGTCTATTGCCCCCTGTTATCAGCCATTTCAGGGGAGAGGATGACTGTAGGACAGGAGAATACAGTCTATTGCCCCTGTTCTCAGCCATTTCAGGGGAGAGGATGACTGTAGGACAGGAGAATACAGTCTATTGCTCACTGTTATCAGCCATTTCAGGGGAGAGGATGACTGTAGGACAGGAGAATATTGTCTATAGCCCCTGTTCTCAGCCATTTCAGGGGAGAGGATGACTGTAGGACAGGAGAATACAGTCTATTGCTCACTGTTATCAGCCATTTCAGGGGAGAGGATGACTGTAGGACAGGAGAATACAGTCTATTGCCCCCTGTTATCAGCCATTTCAGGGGAGAGGATGACTGTAGGACAGGAGAATACAATCTATTGCCCCCTGTTATCAGCCATTTCAGGGGAGAGGATGACTGTAGGACGGGAGAATACAGTCTATTGCTCCCTGTTATCAGCCATTTCAGGGGAGAGGATGACTGTAGGACAGGAGAATACAGTCTATTGCTCCCTGTTATCAGCCATTTCAGGGGAGAGGATGACTGTAGGACAGGAGAATACAGTCTATTGCCCCCTGTTATCAGCCATTTCAGGGGAGTGGATGACTGTAGGACAGGAGAATACAATCTATTGCTCCCTGTTATCAGCCATTTCAGGGGAGAGGATGACTGTAGGACTGGAGAATACAGTCTATTGCCCCCTGTTATCAGCCATTTCAGTGGAGAGGATGACTGTAGGACAGGAGAATACAAACCGTTGCCCCCTGTTATCAGCCACTTCAGGGGGGAGGATGACTGTAGTACAGGAGAATACAATCTATTGCCCCCTGTTATCAGCCATTTCAGGGGAGAGGATGACTGTAGGACAAGAGAATACAGTCTATTTCCCCCTGTTATCAGCCATTTCAGGGGAGAGGATGACTGTAGGACAGGAGAATACAGTCTATTGCCCCCTGTTATCAGCCATTTCAGGGGAGAGGATGACTGTAGGACAGGAGAATACAGTCTATTGCTCCCTGTTATCAGCCATTTCAGGGGAGAGGATGACTGTAGGACAGGAGAATACAGTCTATTGCTCCCTGTTATCAGCCATTTCAGGGAGAGGATGACTGTAGGACAGGAGAATACAGTCTATTGCCGCCTGTTATCAGCCATTTCAGGGGAGAGGATGACTGTAGGACAGGAGAATACAGTCTATTGCTCCCTGTTATCAGCCATTTCAGGGGAGAGGATGACTGTAGGACAGGAGAATACAGTCTATTGCTCCCTGTTATCAGCCATTTCAGGGGAGAGGATGACTGTAGGACAGGAGAATACAGTCTATTGCCCCTGTTATCAGCCATTTCAGGGGAGAGGATGACTGTAGGACAGGAGAATACAGTCTATTGCCCCTGTTATCAGCCATTTCAGGGGAGAGGATGACTGTAGGACAGGAGAATACAGTCTATTGCCCCTGTTATCAGCCATTTCAGGGGAGAGGATGACTGTAGGACAGGAGAATACAGTCTATTGCCCCCTGTTATCAGCCATTTCAGGGGAGAGGATGACTGTAGGACAGGAGAATACAGTCTATTGCCCCTGTTATCAGCCATTTCAGGGGAGAGGATGACTGTAGGACAGGAGAATACAGTCTATTGCCCCTGTTATCAGCCATTTCAGGGGAGAGGATGACTGTAGGACAGGAGAATACAGTCTATTGCCCCCTGTTATCAGCCATTTCAGGGGAGAGGATGACTGTAGGACAGGAGAATACAGTCTATTGCCCCTGTTATCAGCCATTTCAGGGGAGAGGATGACTGTAGGACAGGAGAATACAGTCTATTGCTCCCTGTTATCAGCCATTTCAGGGGAGAGGATGACTGTAGGACAGGAGAATACAGTCTATTGCCCCCTGTTATCAGCCATTTCAGGGAGAGGATGACTGTAGGACAGGAGAATACAGTCTATTGCCCCCTGTTATCAGCCATTTCAGGGGAGAGGATGACTGTAGGACAGGAGAATACAGTCTATTGCCCCCTGTTATCAGCCATTTCAGGGGAGAGGATGACTGTAGGACAGGAGAATACAGTCTATTGCCCCCTGTTATCAGCCATTTCAGGGAGAGGATGACTGTAGGACAGGAGAATACAGTCTATTGCTCCCTGTTATCAGCCATTTCAGGGGAGAGGATGACTGTAGGACAGGAGAATACAGTCTATTGCCCCCTGTTATCAGCCATTTCAGGGGAGAGGATGACTGTAGGACAGGAGAATACAGTCTATTGCCCCCTGTTATCAGCCATTTCAGGGGAGAGGATGACTGTAGGACAGGAGAATACAGTCTATTGCTCCCTGTTATCAGCCATTTCAGGGGAGAGGATGACTGTAGGACAGGAGAATACAGTCTATTGCCCCCTGTTATCAGCCATTTCAGGGAGAGGATGACTGTAGGACAGGAGAATACAGTCTATTGCCCCCTGTTATCAGCCATTTCAGGGTAGAGGATGACTGTAGGACAGGAGAATACAGTCTATTGCCCCCTGTTATCAGCCATTTCAGGGGAGAGGATGACTGTAGGACAGGAGAATACAGTCTATTGCCCCTGTTATCAACCATTTTAGTGGAGAGGATGACTGTAGGACAGGAGAATACAGTTTATTGCCCCCTGTTATCAGCCATTTCAGGGAAGAGGATGACTGTAGGACAGGAGAATACAGTCTATTGCCCCTGTTATCAGCCATTTCAGGGGAGAGGATGACTGTAGGACAGGAGAATACAGTCTATTGCTCCCTGTTATCAGCCATTTCAGGGGAGAGGATGACTGTAGGACAGGAGAATACAGTCTATTGCTCCCTGTTATCAGCCATTTCAGGGGAGAGGATGACTGTAGGACAGGAGAATACAGTCTATTGCTCCCTGTTATCAGCCATTTCAGGGGAGAGGATGACTGTAGGACAGGAGAATACAGTCTATTGCTCCCTGTTATCAGCCATTTCAGGGGAGAGGATGACTGTAGGACAGGAGAATACAGTCTATTGCTCCCTGTTATCAGCCATTTCAGGGAGAGGATGACTGTAGGACAGGAGAATACAGTCTATTGCCCCCTGTTATCAGCCATTTCAGGGAGAGGATGACTGTAGGACAGGAGAATACAGTCTATTGCCCCTGTTATCAGCCATTTCAGGGGAGAGGATGACTGTAGGACAGGAGAATACAGTCTATTGCCCCCTGTTATCAGCCATTTCAGGGAGAGGATGACTGTAGGACAGGAGAATACAGTCTATTGCCCCCTGTTATCAGCCATTTCAGGGGAGAGGATGACTGTAGGACAGGAGAATACAGTCTATTGCCCCCTGTTATCAGCCATTTCAGGGGGGTGGGTGACTGTAGGACAGGAGAATACAGTCTATTTCCCCTGTTATCAGCCATTTCAGGGGAGAGGATGACTGTAGGACAGGAGAATACAGTCTATTGCCCCCTGTTATCAGCCATTTCAGGGGAGAGGATGACTGTAGGACGGGAGAATACAATCTATTGCTCCCTGTTATCAGCCATTTCAGAGGAGAGGATGACTGTAGGACAGGAGAATACAGTCTATTGCTCCCTGTTATCCACCATTTCAGTGAATGTTAGTACTGAAGATACAGGCACAATTCTTGGACTGCAGGGATATTCAGAGTCTCAGCCTTTTTCACACTGTACAATTATCAATGAGAACAGAAATTATAGACATCACCATTTATTAGTCTCTGCAGGTTCTGAAGCACAGCGGGGGAGTTAACAAAGAAGTGGGCGGAGCACATGATATCCAATCCCTGGACAGGAGGTCTTGTACCTCCCCTGCGCTTCCGAGGGTCTTTATCTGGTTTCCTTTCAGGAGGGCAGGAGTCCTCTGCTGGGTTGTCTCTCTCATAGAGCAGGGAACGCGTGTATATATCCTGGGGCCCCTTCTATGGCAAACCTTTCTGTGGCACATTCATTGTTGACTTTAGTTAGTGTGATGCAATTTGAAGTTTATGGAGGATAAATCCTGTTCATGCGCAGGATACATGTTCAGCTGCAGAGATAAGTGGCACCGGTACAGGAGGGTGGTGACTCATTATTGCGTATCCCTGATGTGACCATCACCTCTGCTTTACACCACTCTGACCTCCAGGTCTCCTCATCTTTTGGACCCACAGCTTTACTATTAGTCACTGACTAAGGTCCTTTGCAGATTGGAGCTGGATCTGCTCCGCCTCCAGTGTCTCAGGCTCCTCCTCCCTTCGATCATCAAAGTTTACCTTAGACGTCTTCCTTGAAGTCCACAAACCCTTCCCCCCCTTTGTGGATGAACTCCTGGTCTTGTTCCTCCATCTTGCAAGAATTCTCCACCCAAGGACCATGAGCAGGAAGAGGAAGAGCCCCGAGACGACAAGCAGAAAGTAGAGGAGCCCCGGAGACGGGCAGAACTGAGAGCGCAAACCTGTGGGGAAACAGGAGAAGGGTGACTGCAGCTCTGGATGTGACTGGAGTAGAAGACTCGATGTAATGATAGACCTGTGACTGCAGCTCTGGATGGGACCGGAGTATAAGACATGATGTGACTGCAGCTCTGGATGTGACTGGAGTATAAGACATGATGTGACTGCAGCTCTGGATGTGACTGGAGTAGAAGACGATGTAATGATAGACCTGTGACTGCAGCTCTGGATGTGACTGGAGTAGAAGACGATGTAATGATAGACCTGTGACTGCAGCTCTGGATGTGACTGGAGTAGAAGACTCGATGTAATGATAGACCTGTGACTGCAGCTCTGGATGTGACTGGAGTAGAGGACTCTATGTAATGACAGACCTGTGACTGCAGCTCTGGATGTGACTGGAGTAGAAGACGTGATGTGACTGCAGCTCTGGATGTGACTGGAGTAGAAGATGATGTAATGATAGACCTGTGACTGCAGCTCTGGATGTGACTGGAGTAGAAGACGATGTAATGATAGACCTGTGACTGCAGCTCTGGATGTGACTGGAGTAGAAGACGATGTAATGACAGACCTGTGACTGCAGCTCTGGATGTGACTGGAGTAGAAGACTCGATGTAATGATAGACCTGTGACTGCAGCTCTGGGTGTGACTGGAGTAGAAGACTCGATGCAATGACAGACCTGTGACTGCAGCTCTGGATGTGACTGGAGTAGAAGACGATGTAATGACAGACCTGTGACTGCAGCTCTGGATGTGACTGGAGTAGAAGACGATGTAATGACAGACGTGTGACTGCAGCTCTGGATGTGACTGGAGTAGAAGACGATGTAATGACAGACCTGTGACTGCAGCTCTGGATGTGACTGAGTAGAAGACTGATGTAATGATAGACCTGTGACTGCAGCTCTGGGTGTGACTGGGTAGAAGACTCGATGCAATGACAGACCTGTGACTGCAGCTCTGGATGTGACTGAGTAGAAGACGATGTAATGACAGACCTGTGACTGCAGCTCTGGATGTGACTGGAGTAGAAGACGATGTAATGACAGACCTGTGACTGCAGCTCTGGATGTGACTGGAGTAGAAGACTCGATGTAATGACAGACCTGTGACTGCAGCTCTGGATGTGACTGGAGTAGAAGACTCGATGTAATGATAGACCTGTGACTGCAGCTCCGGATGTGACTGGAGTAGAAGACGTGATGTGACTGCAGCTCTGGATGTGACTGGAGTAGAAGACTCGATGTAATGACAGACCTGTGACTGCAGCTCCGGATGTGACTGGAGTAGAAGACGTGATGTGACTGCAGCTCTGGATGTGACTGGAGTAGAAGACTCGATGTAATGACAGACCTGTGACTGCAGCTCTGGATGTGACTGGAGTAGAAGACTCGATGTAATGACAGACCTGTGACTGCAGCTCTGGATGTGACTGGAGTAGAAGACTCGATGTAATGACAGACCTGTGACTGCAGCTCTGGATGTGACTGGAGTAGAAGACTCGATGTAATGACAGACCTGTGACTGCAGCTCTGGATGTGACTGGAGTAGAAGACTCAATGTAATGACAGACCTGTGACTGCAGCTCTGGATGTGACTGGAGTAGAAGACTCGATGTAATGACAGACCTGTGACTGCAGCTCTGGATGTGACTGGAGTAGAAGATGATGTACTGACAGACCTGTGACTGCAGCTCTGGATGTGACTGGAGTAGAAGACGATGTAATGACAGACCTGTGACTGCAGCTCTGGATGTGACTGGAGTAGAAGACGTGATGTGACTGCAGCTCTGGATGTGACTTGTACCTGCTGGCTGGATGGTAATGGACATGTTCCCCCCACTTCGCTGTCCGATCTGGTACCAGACCCCGCGGGGCGTCCTCGCCCACTCCTGGATCTTGCAGTAGTAGACCCCAGTATCTGCCCGGTGTGTGCGGAGGATCCTCAGATGGAACGTCAGCTCTGTGGTATGCTCATACTGGAGACGGCTGCCCTCCTCACTGGGGTACACAAAGTGGCCCAGGTGGCTGGCATTGAAGAGCAGTTGGGGCCCCAGGGCCCGGACCTTCCACCAGGTAATAGAGAAGATGGAGTCGGAGACAGATGTAGACAGCACATGACAGGGCAAAGTCAAGCTGGACTCCTCTGGAGCCACGAGGGTTAATTCAGTAAGGTTCACTCTCAGCTGATCATCTGGGAGGAGAAGGAAGATCAATATTATACTGATCCGGAACCCCACAACCAATATTATACTGATCCGGAACCCCACAACCAACACTATACTGATCCGGAACCCCACAACCAATATTATACTGATCCGGAACCCCACAACCAATATTATACTGATCCGGAACCCCACAACCAATATTATACTGATCCGGAACCCCACAACCAATATTATACTGATCCGGAACCCCACAACCAATATTATACTGATCCGGAACCCCACAACCAAGACTATACTGATCCGGAACCCCACAACCAAGACTATACTGATCCGGAAACAATATTATACTGATCCGGAACCCCACAACCAACAGAATACTGATCCAGAACCCCACAACCAATACTATACTGATACGGAACCCCTCAACCAATACTATACTGATCCGGAACCCCATAACCTATTTACTGTATATATAGAACCTCACAAACTTGTGTAAATAGTGATCTAGAACTCCTCAGCCTTCCCTCTTCGAGAACCCCACAACTTGTTACTGCTTCCTATAGCCTCTCGTCTCCTGAAGGGTCAGGAAGTCCTCCTCCGGCCACTCTACATGTTCTAGATGTGGACCACAGGGCCTCTTACCTGGGGTGATGACCTCGAGCTGCAAGTATCCCGAGGTATCAGAAGCCTCCAACCTCCAGTTGCCTTCCTGCAGCCTCCACTCCTCCACCTCACAGTGATATTTCCCAGCATCCTCCTGTCCCACAGTGCGCAGAATTAAGCTGTAGTTCCCCCGCACCGCGGCCACCATCTGCAGGCGCTCCGCCAACCCCTCCTTATATTCAGTGACCCCCTCCCACCCGACTCTGTACAGGAGGCTGGAGTAGAGGAGTGGAGCAGCCTGAAAATGCCAGGACACAGAGTAGAGGGCAGAGGAGCTCTGGACCTCCTCCAGGGGGCAGCGCAGCACCACGTCGCCGCCCGCGGGCACCAAGAGGCTCATGTTCTGCCTATAGACATTCAGCGTGTTAACTGCAAAAGAAAAAAATAGTAATAAGATCCAGGAGGGGGCGTGTCGTAGAGTTAACTGGGGAAAGGGGGGGGAAGGGGGGGTGGCGTGGAGTCCTAGAGTTACCCGGGCGGCGTCCTAGAAATAACCGGGGGATGGCGGTGGTGTCCTAGAGTTACCCGGGGGGGGCATCTTAGAAATAATCGGGGGGTGGCGGTGGTGTCCTAGAGTTACCCGGGGGGGGGGGGTTCTAGATATAGCCGGGGGGTGGCGCGGAGTCCTAGAGTTACCCGGGCGGTGTCCTAAAAATAACCGGGGGATGGCGGTGGTGTCCTAGAGTTACCCGGGGGGCATCCTAGAAATAATCGGGGGGTGGCGGTGGTGTCCTAGAGTTACCCGGGGAGGGGTTCTAGATTTAGCCGGGGGGTGGCGTGGAGTCCTAGAGTTACTCGGGGGTCCTAGAGTTACCAGGGGGGCGTCCTAGAGTTACCCAGGCGGGTAACAAGGGGTCAGGATGGGGTAGATGGAGGCAGTCAAATGAATCAATGCAATTTCATGAGAAAAAGGTGCAGTTCACTAATGATCTCTCCTCAGGACGCCGCTGCACCACAACTACCAGAATAGCAGAAGCGTTACAAGGGGTCCGTGATCTTAGGTGCTGAGCCATTCCCTGTGTGATACAGTCTGCTGTGTATCTAATCCTATCCTGTGTGATACAGTCTGCTGTGTATCTAATCCTATCCTGTGTGATACAGTCTGCTGATCTGTGTATCTAATCCCGTCCTGTGTGATACGTACCTGGTAATTGGACATTTACATTCATGGCAATAGAGGAGGCCGAGGTGTGAGGCACCGAGGCGTCTCTCCTCAGGACTTGGACCCGGCAGCGGTACGCCCCCTGGTGGTGCTGGCGCTGTATCGGGTAGATCTTCAGGGTGCTTGTATGCCCCACTATGGAGATCTGGGCTGCCCCCTGAAATCTGGGGGCGTTCTCCTCCCAGGACAGCCCGCCATCCCCGGACACATTCACCAGGTTCCGGAAAGATCCAAATCTCGGCTGGAAATCCCAGGACCAGAGGAGCCGCTTATCCCGCAGAGAGTACGGAGCCCTAACCATACAGAAGAGACGGGCGGAGGAGCCGGACATCACCTGCTGCTCCCGGGACATGAGCGCCACCTCCAGCCCTGAACCTGCGGGGGGCGAGAGAACTGAGGGTGAGAAAACAGGGGGCGAGAGAACTGAGGGTGAGAATACAGGGGGGAGAGAGAACTGAGGGTGAGAATACAGGGGGGTGAGACAGCTGAGGGTGAGAATACAGGGGGACGAGACAGCTGAGGGTGAGAATACAGGAGGGCGAGAGAACTGAGGGTAAGAATACAGGGGGGCGAAAGAACTGAGGGTGAGAAAACAGGGGGCGAGAGAACTGAGGGTGAGAATACAGGGGGGCGAGAGAACTGAGGGTGAGAATACAGGGGGCGAGACAGCTGAGGGTGAGAATACAGGGGGACGAGACAGCTGAGGGTGAGAATACAGGGGGACGAGACAGCTGAGGGTGAGAATACAGGAGGGCGAGAGAACTGAGGGTGAGAATACAGGGGGCGAAAGAACTGAGGGTGAGAATACAGGGGGCGAGACAGCTGAGGGTGAGAATACAGGGGTCGAGACAGCTGAGGGTGAGAATACAGGGGGCGAGACAGCTGAGGGTGAGAATTCAGGGGGGCGAGACAGCTGAGTGTGAGAATACAGGAAGGCGAGAGAGCTGAGGGTGAGAATACAGGGGGCGAGACAGCTGAGGGTGAGAATTCAGGGGGGCGAGACAGCTGAGGGTGAGAATACAGGAGGGCGAGAGAGCTGAGGGTGAGAATACAGGGGGCGAGACAGCTGAGGGTGAGAATACAGGGGCGAGACAGCTGAGGGTGAGAATTCAGGGGCGAGACAGCTGAGGGTGAGAATACAGGAGGCGAGAGAGCTGAGGGTGAGAATACAGGGGCGAGACAGCTGAGGGTGAGAATACAGGGGGCGAGACAGCTGAGGGTGAGAATACAGGGGGTGAGACAGCTATGGGTGAGAATACAGGGAGCCGAGAAAGCTGAGGGTGAGAATACAGGGGGCGAGACAGCTGAGGGTGAGAATACAGGGGGCCAAGACAGCTGAGGGTGAGAATACAGGAGGGCGAGAGAGCTGAGGGTGAGAATACAGGGGGCGAGACAGCTGAGGGTGAGAATACAGGAGGGCGAGAGAGCTGAGGGTGAGAATACAGGGGGCGAGACAGCCGAGGGTGAGAATACAGGGGGCGAGACAGCTAAGGGTGAGAATACAGGAGGGCGAGAGAACTGAGGGTGAGAATACAGGGGGCGAAAGAACTGAGGGTGAGAATACAGGGGGCGAGACAGCTAAGGGTGAGAATACAGGGGGGCGAGAGAGCTGAGGGTGAGAATACAGGGGGTGAGAACAGAATTCTGCCTGGATTTATTCTAGAATTACAAATTACAGAGGGATTCTGGATGTGACCCCGTTTTTCATGCGGGGACTGAAGTGCTGTGAAGACAGCCGGGACCCACTGAGCCAGAGTCGAGTGGCTGGGAGCAGGTAAGTAGGCTTCCCCTCACAGGTCTGGGAGCAGGTAAGTAGGCTTCCCCTCACAGGTCTGGGAGCAGGTAAGTAGGCTTCCCCTCACAGGTCTGGGAGCAGGTAAGTAGGCTTCCCCTCACAGGTCTGGGAGCAGGTAAGTAGGCTTCCCCTCACAGGTCAGGGAGCAGGTAAGTAGGCTTCCCCTCACACGTCTGGGAGCAGGTAAGTAGGCTTCCCCTCACAGGTCTGGGAGCAGGTAAGTAGGCTTCCCCTCACAGGTCTGGGAGCAGGTAAGTAGGCTTCCCCTCACAGGTCTGGGAGCAGGTGAGTAGGCTTCCCTCACAGGTCAGGGAGCAGGTGAGTAGGCTTCCCTCACAGGTCAGGGAGCAGGTGAGTAGGCTTCCCTCACAGGTCAGGGAGCAGGTAAGTAGGCTTCCCTCACAGGTCTGGGAGCAGGTAAGTAGGCTTCCCTCACAGGTCAGGGAGCAGGTAAGTAGGCTTCCCCTCACAGGTCTGGGAGCAGGTGAGTAGGCTTCCCCTCACAGGTCAGGGAGCAGGTGAGTAGGCTTCCCCTCACAGGTCTGGGAGCAGGTAAGTAGGCTTCCCCTCACAGGTCTGGGAGCAGGTAAGTAGGCTTCCCCTCACAGGTCTGGGAGCAGGTAAGTAGGCTTCCCCTCACAGGTCTGGGAGCAGGTAAGTAGGCTTCCCCTCACAGGTCAGGGAGCAGGTAAGTAGGCTTCCCCTCACAGGTCCTCGATCACAGCGGCTACCAGGCACGACCCAGACCACCGCGGCTACCGGGCACGACCCAGACCACCGCGGCTACCGGGCACGACCCAGACCACCGCGGCTACCGGGCACGACCCAGACCACCGCGGCTACCGGGCACGACCCAGACCACCACGGCTACCGGGCACGACCCAGACCACCACGGCTACCGGGCACGACCCAGACCACCGCGGCTACCGGGCACGACCCAGACCACCACGGCTACCGGGCACGACCCAGACCACTGCGGCTATCGGGCACGACCCAGACCACCGCGGCTACCGGGCACGACCCAGACCACCACTGCAGAAAACATCAGAGGATCTTCTGGAACTTTTGGATCTCAAACAGCACAGAAAAACAGTCTGACTGTGTGGACTGCATTAAAGTAGTCCTCCGGATCCAGATCTTGGAGCAGCGCTCCTGCCACGTTATGTGTATCAGGATGGCTCCAGAAGCTTCTCTAGACCTGCTCGCCTAATAACATGGGAGGTTCTCCTGTATCAGAATCTACTAGAATAATCCAGCGGGAGAAAGACGTGAATGGATAAATACCGACCAGCGGTTAGGAACTCTCACTTTAATGCTATTAATCAAAAACCTACTAATAACCTTGTAGAGTAAGTTGCCATGTGTATATGAATTATAGCGCTATATCTGACCATTACATGACCTGTGTCTGGCATTTTTTGCCCCTCTGCAGGCTCCATCTCGAATTCTCAGTTTTGGTGGGTCATCATGTCTCCCCATATACTGCACATGAAGACAGCAGATTCTGTTCGCTAACTCTCACTCAGAAGCTCCAGATAGGACTTTTTGGAGTGATACTGAGCAGAATAGATGTGAATAAAACACTTCAGGTGAGATATAACACTATTAGCTGTGTGGATGTCTCATCATAGACAACATATAGAGACAGAAGATTAGTCTCCTCACTTAGAAGCTCCATATAGTACAATATTGAGAAGTAATGAGCAGGATAGATGTGAATAAAGCACTTAGGTGCGATATAACACTTACTATTAGCTGTAATGTTGTCTTCCCATAGACTACACATAGAGATAGAACATTTTGCTCCCTAACTCTCACGCAGAAGCTCCATACAGGACATTATACAGCAGTACCGATCAGTATAGATGTGAATAAAGCACTTGGGATGAGATATAACACTATTTACTGCTGAATCCTGTCTCTCTTCTGTCTGCCTATTTCTTCTCCTTTCTTTTCCGTAGGCTTCTATGGGACGATGTAACCTGATCGCTCAGTAAGTGGACCGTCCGTCCTGGTCTTAGAAGCTGAATTTCTCACACATTTCAGAGTGAAAGTTAATTTAAATAAAAGAGGGGAACAGCTGATAACTGGAGAAGGAGGCATTTTTCTCTGGTAAGACAAATGATGAAGCTCCGTATATTCGCCTGTCTTACTCATTTATGTAAAGTGTGAACAGCGACCACTCTAGAGATGTATCTTAGGCACCGTCTTCCTCATTAATGAAAACAATGTGGTTGTCACGTGCATCCAGTTTCACTCTCTAGTGAAATGGATGCACTATGACTTCACAGAGCAGGGGAGATCAGCGGCGCCTTCACACGTATTTTCTGCCGGTGTTAATTGATTGGGACGTGCAGCTTTCCAAGTAACAACCTTTCCTCAAGACAGGCGATCGGTATCTGATCTGGTCCGACACCCTGCGCGCCGCCTGCTATGTAGTGGAGGGAGCCAGTGACTGCCGCGCTGCTCCCATTCGCTTCAGTACCGTAACCAGATCCGTCCAACGCTTCATCCACTGCAGAAGAGCTGAAGGGCAGGGGTGCGGGGTGTTGGACTCCCACCGATCAGGAGGGAACCTTCTCACAAAACTGAGAGAAGGAGAATAACCCCACAGATTATATGGAACAAAAAAGGTTAACCCTTAGGATACCAGCGCCGTACATGTACGGTGCTGGACACTGGGACAGAAATCCCAGCGCCATACAGCTACGGGGCTCTGACCGGGCGGGTGCAGGAGCTGGCCCGCCCGATCAGCTGCAGGGGTCCGGCAGTCACTGATAGCCGGACCCTGCTGTAAGCTCCGGGATTAGTGAAAACACAGATGCCAGCGCATAAACCCTTGCACTGCCGCGGTCAGTGCTGACCGCGGCACGTGCGGTATCCTGTGGGGTGTCCATCGGGTCCCCGCTCTGCTGTGATGGGGACCCGATGGCAGGGAAGGCAGCCCGATGCCTTCCAGGAGAGCCTGTGAGATCCAGCCCCCTGTATTACACTGGTAATGCACTTACTAGTAATGCAAGTATTGTAATGCATTGTACAGGGGATCAGACCCCCAAAAGTTGAAGTCCCAGAGTGGTACAAAAAATAAAGTGAAGAAATTTTTTTTTTTAAAGTTTCAAGTAAAAACAAAACAAAACATCCTTTTCCCAAAATACAGTAAAAAAAAATAAAAAATAGGGAAAAATAAGAAAAGTAGACATATTAGGTATCACTGCGTCCATATCAACCGGCTCTATAAAAATATCACATGAACCACCAGGTCAGGTGATCACCTTTAAAAAAAAAAAGCCATTTTCTATCAAGCGATCAAAAAGGCGTATTTAGCCCAAAATGGTACCAATCAAACAGTCATCTCATCCCGCAAAAAATGAGCCACTACCTAAGACAATCACCCAAAAAACTAAGAAACTATAGCTCTCAGAACATCACTAGCTCTTTATTCTGTTCAACAATGCTTTCACTGTGTATCGCCGCGTCCGTAGCAACCTGCTCTATAAAAGTATCACCTTATATGTCCCCTCAGGTGAATTCTGTAAAAAAAAGAAAATGATGCCACAACAGCCATTTTTTTTACCTTGCCTCACAAAAAGTTTAATACCAAGCGATCAAAAAGTCTCATGTACCCCAAAAAGGATACCAGTGAAACGGTCACCTCATCCCACTAAAAATGAGGCTCCACATAAGACAATCACTTAAAAAATAAAAACCAATCGCACCCGTAAACCAATTCATCAAAATCTGCTCTGCAAAAGCCATATGGCGCTCCTTCCTTTTTGAGTCCTGCCATGTGCCCCCACAGCAGTTTACCACCACATATGGGAGAAAATGGGTAACACATTATGGGGTGCTTTTTCTCCTGTGAAAATGTGAAATGAAAAATTTGGGGCTAAAGCAACACTTTATTGGAAAAAATGAAACTTTTCATTTTCACAGCCAAGTGTTTCCAACTTCCATAAAACGCTTATGGGGTCAAAGTGCTCAGTACCCCCCTTAATATATTCTTTAAGGGGTGTAGTTTCCAAAATGGGGTCACTTTTTAAGGGTTTCCACTGTAGGGGTACGTCAGGGTCTCTTCAAATACAGAATGTTGTCTAAAAACCATTCTAGCAAAATCTGCCTCCAAAATCCATATGGCGCTCCTTCCCTTCTGACCACTGCCACGTGCCCATAGAGCAGTTTACCTCCACATATGGGGTATTTCTGTAAACTGCAGAATCACAGTAATGTATATTGAGGTTTATTGTGCTGTTAACCCTTGCTGTGTTGCAATAAAAAATGTATATAAAAATAGACATAAAAAATCTACTATGAAAGTGAAATTTTGAAATTTCGCCTCCATTTTCCTTTAATTCTTGTGGAACCCTCAAGGGTTAACAAAGTTTGTAACATCAGTTTTGAATAATCTGAGGGGGGTAGTTTCTAAAATGGGGTGGAGACCCCCGCCGATCAGCAGTACGAGGAGACTGTGCGCGTAGTGCCTACGTGCCGCCTCCCGTTTCTCTTCCTGTTCGCTGCTGATGTCTATGGTTCTCAATTCAATAGACACTAAGGATTTAGAGAACGCAGAACGCTTCCGGTTCTGGAGAAACACGGTTCATATAAGCAGCGCAGAGATTTTCTGGGGTGTCCACTCCAGATCAGAATCGCATCAGTGTCTGCAGATAAGACGACTTAGAAAAGCCAAAAGAGAAATAGCGGTGGAGTATGGAGCAATGATGGACGATGGAGAAGATGGGTGCTCCACCCTCATACGTAACCCGCTGGAGGTCTGGACTAAAGCCATGAGCGATGTACCCACCCTTACAGAAAATCTACAGATACATTTCATACGGCGCTCGGCTCCATGACAAGTGTCGCCGATGGAAGACAATGGTGGATCCAGAGCACGATCCCCGGGGATCTCCGTGTCTATCGGAGACGGATCCTGAAAGGTTTTCCTACTTCATTAAGATATTTAAAGTCCCCTTCCCCGCGGCCAAAGCATTCGACAGCGTGGAATGGCGATACCTGTGGATGGAGCTTAAGGCAATGGGGTTTGGGCCAGAGTTTACTAAGTGGATACAACTCCTCTACGCCCGTCCCACAGCCACAATGAGGGTAAATGGGAGACTTTCAGACTCCTTCACGCTGCATAGAGGGACTAGACAAGGCTGTTTGCTGTGGCGGTGGAGCCTCTGGCGGAGACACTCGGAAAGGCGAATGCAGTGAGGGGTCTCGGTCTAAAAAGGTCGCTTAATATGCAGATGCCGCTCCACTCAATGACTGTCCGCAGTACTGATGTCTCTCTGTTCTTCCAGAGTGGACGAAGACCTGAACGCCGCTCCACCCAATGACTGGCCGCAGCACTGACGTCTTCCTGTGCTTCCAGAGTGGACGGAGACCTGAACGCCGCTCCACCCAATGACTGGCCGCAGCACTGACGTCTTCCTGTGCTCTCAGAGTGGACGGAGACCTGAACGCTGCTCCACCCAATGACTGGCCGCAGCACTGATGTCTTCCTGTGCTTCCAGAGTGGACGGAGACCTGAACGCCGCTCCACCCAATGACTGGCCGCAGTACTAACGTCTTCCTGTGCTTCCAGAGTGGACGGAGACTTGAACGCCGCTCCACCCAATGACTGGCCGCAGTACTGATGTCTCTCTGTTCTTCCAGAGTGGACGGAGACCTGAACGCCGCTCCACCCAATGACTGGCCGCAGCACTGACGTCTTCCTGTGCTTCCAGAGTGGACGGAGACCTGAACGCCGTTCCACCCAATGACTGGCCGCAGTACTAACGTCTTCCTGTGCTTCCAGAGTGGACGGAGACTTGAACGCCGCTCAACCCAATGACTGGCCGCAGCACTGACGTCTTCCTGTGCTTCCAGAGTGGATGGAGACCTGAACGCCGCTCCACCCAATGACTGGCCGCAGTACTGACGTCTTCCTGTGCTTCCAGAGTGGACGGAGACCTGAACGCCGCTCCACCCAATGACTGGCCGCAGCACTAACGTCTTCCTGTGCTTCCAGAGTCGACGGAGACCTGAACGCCGCTCCACCCAATGACTGGTCGCAGTACTGACGTCTCCCTGTGCTCTCAGAGTGGATGGAGACCTGAATGCCGCTCCACCCAATGAATGGCTGCAGTACTAACATCTTCCTGTGCTTCCAGAGTGGACAGAGACTTGAACGCCGCTCTACCCAATGACTGGCCGCAGTACTGATGTCTCTCTGTTCTTCCAGAGTGGACGAAGACCTGAACGCCGCTCCACCCAATGACTGGCCGCAGCACTGACGTCTTCCTGTGCTTCCAGAGTGGACGGAGACCTGAACGCCGCTCCACCCAATGACTGGCCGCAGTACTAACGTCTTCCTGTGCTTCCAGAGTGGACGGAGACCTGAATGCCGCTCCACCCAATGACTGGCCGCAGTACTAACGTCTTCCTGTGCTTCCAGAGTGGACGGAGACTTGAACGCCGCTCTACCCAATGACTGGCCGCAGTACTGATGTCTCTCTGTTCTTCCAGAGTGGACGGAGACCTGAACGCCGGTCCACCCAATGACTGGCGACAGTACTGACGTCTTCCTGTGCTTCCAGAGTGGACGAAGACCTGAACGCCGCTCCGCCCAATGACTGGCCGCAGCACTGACGTCTTCCTGTGCTTCCAGAGTGGACGGAGACCTGAACGCCGCTCCACCCAATGACTGGCCGCAGCACTGACGTCTTCCTGTGCTTCCAGAGTGGACGGAGACCTGAACGCCGCTCCACCCAATGACTGGCTGCAGTACTGACGTCTCCCTGTGCTCTCAGAGTGGATGGGGACCTGAACGCCGCTTCACCCAATGACTGGCTGCAGCACTGACGTCTTCCTGTGCTTCCAGAGTGGATGGAGACCTGAACGCCGCTCCACCCAATGACTGGCCGCAGCACTGACGTCTTCCTGTGCTTCCAGAGTGGACGGAGACCTGAACGCCGCTCCACCCAATGACTGGCTGCAGTACTGACGTCTCCCTGTGCTCTCAGAGTGGATGGGGACCTGAACGCCGCTCCACCCAATGACTGGCCGCAGTACTGACGTCTTCCTGTGCTTCCAGGATGGACGGAGACCTGAACGCCGCTCCACCCAATGACGTCTTCCTGTGCTTCCAGAGTGGACGGAGACCTGAACGCCGCTCCACCCAATGACTGGCTGCAGTACTGACGTCTCCCTGTGCTCTCAGAGTGGATGGGGACCTGAACGCCGCTCCACCCAATGACTGGCCGCAGAACTGACGTCTTCCTGTGCTTCCAGGATGGACGGAGACCTGAACGCCGCTCCACCCAATGACTTCTTCCTGTGCTTCCAGAGTGGACGGAGACCTGAACGCCGGTCCACCCAATGACTGGCGACAGTACTGATGTCTTCCTGTGCTTCCAGAGTGGACGAAGACCTGAACGCCGCTCCGCCCAATGACTGGCCGCAGCACTGACGTCTTCCTGTGCTTCCAGAGTGGACGGAGACCTGAACGCCGCTCCACCCAATGACTGGCCGCAGCACTGACGTCTTCCTGTGCTTCCAGAGTGGACGGAGACCTGAATGCCGCTCCACCCAATGACTGGCTGCAGTACTGACGTCTCCCTGTGCTCTCAGAGTGGATGGAGACCTGAACGCCGCTCCACCCAATGACTGGCCGCAGTACTGACGTCTTCCTGTGCTTCCAGAGTGGACGGAGACCTGAACGCCGTTCCACCCAATGACTGGCCGCAGCACTAACGTCTTCCTGTGCTTCCAGAGTCGACGGAGACCTGAACGCCGCTCCACCCAATGACTGGTCGCAGTACTGACGTCTCCCTGTGCTCTCAGAGTGGATGGAGACCTGAATGCCGCTCCACCCAATGACTGGCTGCAGTACTAACGTCTTCCTGTGCTTCCAGAGTGGACAGAGACTTGAACGCCGATCTACCCAATGACTGGCCGCAGTACTGATGTCTCTCTGTTCTTCCAGAGTGGACGAAGACCTGAACGCCGCTCCACCCAATGACTGGCCGCAGCACTGACGTCTTCCTGTGCTTCCAGAGTGGACGGAGACCTGAACGCCGCTCCACCCAATGACTGGCCGCAGTACTAACGTCTTCCTGTGCTTCCAGAGTGGACGGAGACCTGAACGCCGCTCCACCCAATGACTGGCCGCAGTACTAACGTCTTCCTGTGCTTCCAGAGTGGACGGAGACTTGAACGCCGCTCTACCCAATGACTGGCCGCAGTACTGATGTCTCTCTGTTCTTCCAGAGTGGACGGAGACCTGAACGCCGGTCCACCCAATGACTGGCGACAGTACTGACGTCTTCCTGTGCTTCCAGAGTGGACGAAGACCTGAACGCCGCTCCGCCCAATGACTGGCCGCAGCACTGACGTCTTCCTGTGCTTCCAGAGTGGACGGAGACCTGAACGCCGCTCCACCCAATGACTGGCCGCAGCACTGACGTCTTCCTGTGCTTCCAGAGTGGACGGAGACCTGAACGCCGCTCCACCCAATGACTGGCCGCAGCACTAACGTCTTCCTGTGCTTCCAGAGTCGACGGAGACCTGAACGCCGCTCCACCCAATGACTGGTCGCAGTACTGACGTCTCCCTGTGCTCTCAGAGTGGATGGAGACCTGAATGCCGCTCCACCCAATGACTGGCTGCAGTACTAACGTCTTCCTGTGCTTCCAGAGTGGACAGAGACTTGAACGCCGATCTACCCAATGACTGGCCGCAGTACTGATGTCTCTCTGTTCTTCCAGAGTGGACGAAGACCTGAACGCCGCTCCACCCAATGACTGGCCGCAGCACTGACGTCTTCCTGTGCTTCCAGAGTGGACGGAGACCTGAACGCCGCTCCACCCAATGACTGGCCGCAGTACTAACGTCTTCCTGTGCTTCCAGAGTGGACGGAGACCTGAACGCCGCTCCACCCAATGACTGGCCGCAGTACTAACGTCTTCCTGTGCTTCCAGAGTGGACGGAGACTTGAACGCCGCTCTACCCAATGACTGGCCGCAGTACTGATGTCTCTCTGTTCTTCCAGAGTGGACGGAGACCTGAACGCCGGTCCACCCAATGACTGGCGACAGTACTGACGTCTTCCTGTGCTTCCAGAGTGGACGAAGACCTGAACGCCGCTCCGCCCAATGACTGGCCGCAGCACTGACGTCTTCCTGTGCTTCCAGAGTGGACGGAGACCTGAACGCCGCTCCACCCAATGACTGGCCGCAGCACTGACGTCTTCCTGTGCTTCCAGAGTGGACGGAGACCTGAACGCCGCTCCACCCAATGACTGGCTGCAGTACTGACGTCTCCCTGTGCTCTCAGAGTGGATGGGGACCTGAACGCCGCTTCACCCAATGACTGGCTGCAGCACTGACGTCTTCCTGTGCTTCCAGAGTGGATGGAGACCTGAACGCCGCTCCACCCAATGACTGGCCGCAGCACTGACGTCTTCCTGTGCTTCCAGAGTGGACGGAGACCTGAACGCCGCTCCACCCAATGACTGGCTGCAGTACTGACGTCTCCCTGTGCTCTCAGAGTGGATGGGGACCTGAACGCCGCTCCACCCAATGACTGGCCGCAGTACTGACGTCTTCCTGTGCTTCCAGGATGGACGGAGACCTGAACGCCGCTCCACCCAATGACTTCTTCCTGTGCTTCCAGAGTGGACGGAGACCTGAATGCCGCTCCACCCAATGACTGGCCGCAGTACTGATGTCTCTCTGTTCTTCCAGAGTGGACGAAGACCTGAACGCCGCTCCACCCAATGACTGGCCGCAGTATTGACGTCTTCCTGTGCTTCCAGAGTGGACGGAGACCTGAATGCCGCTCCACCCAATGACTGGCCGCAGTACTGATGTCTCTCTGTTCTTCCAGAGTGGACGAAGACCTGAACGCCGCTCCACCCAATGACTGGCCGCAGTGCTGACGTTTACCTGTGCTTCCAGAGTGGATGGAGACCTGAAATGCGCTCCACCCAATGACTGGCCGCAGTACTGATGTCTTCCTGTGCTTCCAGAGTGGACGGAGACCTGAATGCCGCTCCACCCAATGAATGGCCGCAGTACTGACGTCTCCCTGTGCTCTCAGAGTGGATGGGGACCTGAACGCCGCTTCACCCAATGACTGGCTGCAGCACTGATGTCTTCCTGTGCTTCCAGAGTGGATGGAGACCTGAACGCCGCTCCACCCAATGACTGGCCGCAGCACTGACGTCTTCCTGTGCTTCCAGAGTGGACGGAGACCTGAACGCCGCTCCACCCAATGACTGGCTGCAGTACTGACGTCTCCCTGTGCTCTCAGAGTGGATGGGGACCTGAACGCCGCTCCACCCAATGACTGGCCGCAGTACTGACGTCTTCCTGTGCTTCCAGGATGGACGGAGACCTGAACGCCGCTCCACCCAATGACTTCTTCCTGTGCTTCCAGAGTGGACGGAGACCTGAATGTCGCTCCACCCAATGACTGGCCGCAGTACTGATGTCTCTCTGTTCTTCCAGAGTGGACGAAGACCTGAACGCCGCTCCACCCAATGACTGGCCGCAGTATTGACGTCTTCCTGTGCTTCCAGAGTGGACGGAGACCTGAATGCCGCTCCACCCAATGACTGGCCGCAGTACTGATGTCTCTCTGTTCTTCCAGAGTGGACGAAGACCTGAACGCCGCTCCACACAATGACTGGCCGCTGTGCTGACGTTTTCCTGTGCTTCCAGAGTGGATGGAGACCTGAAATGCGCTCCACCCAATGACTGGCCGCAGTACTGATGTCTTCCTGTGCTTCCAGAGTGGACGGAGACCTGAATGCCGCTCCACCCAATGAATGGCCGCAGTACTGATGTCTCTCTGTTCTTCCAGAGTGGACGAAGACCTGAACCCTGCTCCACCCAATGACTGGCCGCAGTGCTGACGTTTCCCTGTGCTTCCAGAGTGGATGGAGACCTGAAATCCGCTCCACCCAATGACTGGCCGCAGTACTGACGTCTTCCTGTGCTTCCAGAGTGGACGAAGACTTGAACCCTGCTCCACCCAATGACTGGCCCCAGTACTGACGTCTTCCTGTGCTTCCAGAGTGGACGGAGACTTGAACCCTGCTCCACCCAATGACTGACCCCAGTACTGACGTCTTCCTGTGCTTCCAGAGTGGACGGAGACCTGAACGCCGCTCCACCCAATGACTGGCCCCAGTACTGACGTCTTCCTGTGCTTCCAGAGTGGACGGAGACTTGAACCCTGCTCCACCCAATGACTGGCCGCAGTACTGACGTCTTCCTGTGCTTCCAGCGTGGACGGAGACCTGAACGCCGCTCCACCCAATGACTGGCCGCAGCACTGACATCTTCCTGTGCTTCCAGCGTGGACGGAGACCTGAACACCGCTCCACCCAATGACTGGCCACAGCACTGACATCTCCCTGTCAGTGTAAGAAGTTTAAAAGCAAGGACTGAACAGCAGTGTAGACGACGATGAAAACACAATGCTGGCACCAAACGTCAGCAGGAGGACAGTGTCACACTGGATGGGGGTATTTAAAAAGTGAAGCTGTGGACAACCCCTTTAAGGCTGGGTTGTAATGTGCAGTGAAGCTGTGGTGCACTAAACGACGGTGTTTGGTTTATTTGACTTCTGCTGTAACTTTACAATCATGTGGGAAAAATCTAATAAAGAATGAAGTAAAAAAAACAAACAAACAAAAACCATTTGAGTTTTCATGACGCACTCAGATGCTGATCTGTGATGTCCGCGGCGTGCGAGGTTTCCACCAGGGGCTGCACTTCTATCTCTCCCGCCATCCGTGACACGTGTCGGTATTTTGTGGTTTTCTTCTTGTCTGATCTTATAGAAACTTCTCCATTCATGACGGCACCCAACAACCCAACCGCAGCCTGCTGACTGTTACCAAAGAGCCTTACCTTCCTGACTGCTCCCCACAAATAAAGGAGCACCCTCCCTTTACCAGCCCCATGTGTTATCAGCCACTCTATGGACACAGATCTCTGCACACGACTACAGAACAATCACATGATGAAGGACCCTTCGTCACTTACCGAGGTTCTGGACATGTATATGGACCGTGTTACTGACATAAGTCTCATTTCTCCACTCGCCATCTGAACGCTGCGTCCATTCTGTGAGGCGGCATCTGTACAGTCCGCCATCTCCTTCCACCATGCTGTCTAATCTCAAAGAGTGGAGTCCATCACGTAGTCTCTGCGCTGTCAGCTGACCCGAACTATGTTTATGGACGTATTCACCAGCCACGTCCACCTCTCCATCGCGCCTCAGAGAAGCAACCTCCACCCAGCGACCCATAGTAAGCATGGTAAGCCATGTCACATCCATAACCCCGGAGGATCCAGAAACCTGACAAAAAAGGGTTACCGAATCCCCTTCATAGAGATGTGAAACCTCAGGGTGAAGTGTAACATTCCGGATAGACGTCCCTGCAGAAAACAATATCATGTAATAATACTGCCTCCTATGTACAAGAATATAACTACTATAATACTGCTCCTATGTACAAGAATATAACTACTATAATACTGCCTCCTATGTACAAGAATATAACTACTATAATATTGCCTCCTATATACAAGAATATAACTACTATAATACTGCTCCTATGTACAAGAATATAACTACTATAATACTGCCTCCTATGTACAAGAATATAACTACTATAATACTGCTCCTATGTACAAGAATATAACTACTATAATACTGCCTCCTATGTACAGGAATATAACTACTATAATACTGCCTCCTATGTACAAGAATATAACTACTATAATACTGCTCCAATGTACAAGAATATAACTACTATAATACTGCTCCTATGTACAAGAATATAACTACTATAATACTGCCTCCTATGTACAGGAATATAACTACTATAATACTGCCTCCTATGTACAGGAATATAACTACTATAATACTGCCTCCTATGTACAGGAATATAACTACTATAATACTGCCTCCTATGTACAGGAATATAACTACTATAATACTGCCTCCTATGTACAAGAATTTAACTACTATAATACTGCCTCCTATGTACAAGAATATAACTACTATAATACTGCTCCTATGTACAAGAATATAACTACTATAATACTGCCCCTTATGTACAAGAATATAACTACTATAATACTGTTCCTATGTACAAGTATATTACTACTATAATACTGCTCCTATGTACAGGAATATAACTACTATAATACTGCTCCTATGTACAAGAATATAACTACTCTAATACTGCCTCCTATATACAAGAATATAACTACCATAATACTGCCTCCTATGTACAAAAATATAACTACTATAATACTACTCCTATGTACAAGAATATAACTACTATAATACTGCCTCCCATGTACAAGAATATAACTACTATAATACTGCTCCTATGTACAAGAATATAACTACTATAATACTGCTCCTATGTACAGGAATATAACTACTATAATACTGCTCCTATGTACAAGAATATAACTACTATAATACTGCTCCTATGTACAAGAATATAACTACTATAATACTGCTCCTATGTACAAGAATATAACTACTATAATACTGCTCCTATATAGAAGAATATAACTACTATAATACTGCCCCCTATGTACAGGAATATAACTACTATAATACTGCTCCTATGTACAAGAATATAACTACTATAATACTGCTCCTATGTATAAGAATATAACTACTATAATACTGCTCCTATGTACAAGAATATAATTACTATAATACTGCCCCCCTTGTACTAGGATGTGACATCTACGATCACTTACCTGCAGTTTCTATGGTGACCGTTACTGCATTGGATTGCCTTCTCCTCCGAGACCCCTCCTCGGTGACATCACAGAGGTATGAGCCGCCATCTTGCTCAGTGACCTGGTTGATCTTTAGTGTCCAAGTCTCTTGGTCTCGTCTTCTCACGGACATTTGTCCCGTCATCTCCCGGGTTCTGTACCGTGTTCCGAAGCTGCCGACACCAGATGCGTTCCAGGTCGCCATCACGGCGCCATCAAGCAGCCAGGAGACATGGAAGCGTCCAGTAAGGAGACTCGGCCCGGAGATGGAGCAGCTGATGTCCAGGGCGCTCTTCGGCCTTGCCCTGGTGTCTGTGCTCTGTGCTCGTACTGTGAAGTCTCCGACTGAAGTGAGAATGTTCTGGTTATTGTTAACACTAGATGGACGAGCACTGTAAGTGCTATCTAGAATGGACATCAAGAACATTGTTCTAGACTACCCACTCTTTATCTAGACCCTAGAAGTAGATAACAGGATGGTGACACAATGGAGATCTCGATGTCACTTCCGCACTTACCCTGCAGCGCAGTCACCTTGATTGTCGTCTCGTCAGACTTCTTCTCTGTGATCTTCGTCCATGTTCCATCAGGATCCTGGATCCACTCAGATCCTTTGCAGAAGAGACCCCCCTGGTCTGACAACTGCAGCTCCTTGATGGACAGTCTGTAGGAGGTTTCGCCTAACTTGTCCATGCGGATATCTCCAGACCTGAACCTCTCCTTGTAGGATTCTCCAGGGATAAGAACAAAGTCCATGGACAAGGACAAGATGTCAATCTCTTTGTCAGTTGTCAGAAACCATGAAACGGAGACATGGGTGTGCCGAGGCGAGCTCCTACACACATCACAGGTGACCTCCAGAGAGGAACTTTCTGTCTTCTCCAGCTCCAGTTGGGGCATCGAGACTAACAGAGTGTCTGGAAGGACTGAGGAGAAACAGAATGTTCTGGAGGCGTCATTCACCTTCTCATGAACAGAAAGGAGATTCTACTAGAAAATTATTCTAAAAGGGATTATCTAGTTCCTGGAATCCACTGCTACTGTAAGGAACACAAGCTCAGTACAACCTACCTGCATCTAGATCTAGAACAATGTCTACATGTAGAACCAAATGTACAATACCCACCAAACATCTATCGAAGGTTCTAGAACGTCTGGCAATAACCTATAATGAATTCTTCAACACCTACCAACCATGTATACTATGTTCCCCCATGCCAGTCCTCTAGAACAACTTTTATAATCTTGAAATATGATCTCTGTTCTAAATCCCAGAGGTATAATCTAGAACTAGAGTATGAGATCCCATTGCACATCTACTTATTCTGGAACATCCAGGTATAAAGTAGAAAAATAGAAACACAATTTCTCAGGCTATTATGTAGATCAATTTATAGAATATTCAAAAGTCCAGAACAGGGGTCAGGGATCTCTGGAACGCCAGCTGTTGTAAAACTACAACTCCCATCATGCTCCAATTACTTCTACTGGAGTTGTGAGAACAGCAGAGCAATTATGCATGCTAGCGGTATTCATTTCCCCAATTTCTGGAGTGTTGGAGGTTTCTGACCCCTAGTCTAGAACAAAACCCCACAATTCTAGACCCACTGACTTATCTAGAAGAAGGCGGACTGCCTGGAGGGATCTTAGTCACAGTTTGGGTTCTTGATTCACCAAGAACTTTCATGAACATTGACCTTACCACTCAGGTTGACCTTGGCGCTGTAGCTGCCGTAGAAATTGGGGTCGGTGTTGGGGGTGTGACACTCGTACTCTCCGGCGTCCCGGTCCTGCAGCTGGCGGATGTGTAGGAGGCTGTGGTCCCCGGTCACCCTCTCCACGTAGATGTCACCACTGCGGACACGCTGGCTGTAGATGGCGTAGGAGAAGTCGTCGTCTTGGGTGCTGACCACCTGGACCTCCCTGTCGGGGGCGGAGGGCAGGTAGATGGAGTACTGGAAGTTCTGCTCCGAGGGGCCCTGGTAGCCGCTCACCTTGCACCAGATGGTAATGTGGGAGCCCACAGTGCGGTACAGGGGCCCCTGCTGCACGGCCACCTCCCGCTGGGCCCAGGAGACGCCTGTGAAGAGGAAACAAGCTTCATCTCACCCTCTTTTTAACACCTCTACAGTCAGGACCTGCATAGAAAGAGGTATCTTGGGGCCCAGACAAGATTATTCTGGGGGCCCCACGTCTACACTGGCATCGTATCTTTCTAATCACTGGGTCAACTGGTCTCTGCTGTCCCGTGTTGGGTCCCGTGTGTTTGGGGTGCAGGATTCTGTCATGGCGACCACAAAGGATCCCTGCCCCTGATCTTCTGCTCTGTGCCTCATCATTATACCAGGGGCCACAGACAGTCATGACACCCCCCGTAGTGTGTGTTACCATGATTGGTCAGGTCCATCTGTGTCCTGGGCCTCTGGGGCCACTATACAAAATGTGTAACAGTTCCCTCTACCCCATGTCGCACCTATAATACTGGTCTTGGTCCCCGTAGAGGGCCAGGGCCCCATACCTCTGAACCGGATATGAAAGTTTATGAACCCTTAAAGGGGTTTTCGGGGTTTAGAGCTGACATATCCCCATCTTCACCCATTTAGCCCCTCTGCCCGCCTCGCTTACCCATGGAGAGCCAGGACTAGATCTCCAGAAAAATCCCTTGACCGACACGATTCATCTCAGGGCAAAGGAGACCACGGAGCATGAAATCAGAGGGCTCGGAGGGGCAAAGATGGGGGCTCTGAACCCTAACAACCCCTTTAAGAATTTTCTGTCTAAAGTTGACCTTTAAGGGTTAATCTATAAACTACTTTTCACCAATCGCTCTCGCTCCTTCTTGGAATATCTCTTCTTCAGATTGACCTCAGTTGCAGTTTTCTCCTAACCCCCGTGCTTGAATCCCACTTCCTGCTTCGTCTTGTCACTGCCGTCCCATCATGCCTTGTGGGTGGGGGATGTGTCCTGACAGCAGATCATGTGACTCTAAACGTGGTCACATGATGGTGCTAAGTGGTGGTATTTGGGGATAGAACAGCGATGTCTGGGCCGGATTCAGTTATATTTAGGGGTGAGAGAAACGCGCTTCGGATCCAAGATCCAAAGTCGATTCTTTCCCCAACTTCATCAAAAATAAATGGTAGTGTGCAGGTTTCCAACCTCTCTCCCAGCTGCAGTCCCAAAATCAGGACTAGGTCCATTCTCCTGTATAGATCAACATGAGAACGCACAGATCCGGGTCCGCGCTAACCGCTCTCCGCCTTGGGGAATGTTCACATGTAGTCCCTTTGCACAGGCGTTTTTTTCTTTTCCTTCGTTCCTGGCTTCCTTAGTCCTAGTACCGACCTTCACCAGAAGCCTTTATGGCCATAGTTCAGACCTGCAGACAGATCGGCACCACGCTCTATTGTGCGTACACGGTTTACACTTGGCACATAACATTGGTACTGTTGCCCGACCTGGGTTTCGCCTGCCGGCTCCGTCTGGGGTGTCCTTACTTCACTTTCTTTCGGGCGGTGTTTTTTTTAAACCCCCGCTAATCCCATACTCCATTCTGTTTCCCCACCCTCAATGACGTCAGGGTTTTGGGCATCAACACATTAAAATACAAAACACTACAGATTACAATAAAATATCTATTTTTTCTTGATAAAAATACTATATTATAATCCTGAATATTCTCCAATTAAAATCCATCTCGTAAAATCTACACGGCTCCATTATATTCTTTTAAACGACCGGCTTCTGCAGAGGCATACCGCGTTACTCCTAATAGAGGCGCATCCCTCCAGAATGCACCGTATTACTCCTAATAGGACGTCAATAGAGATGAGCGAACTTTAAAAAAAAGTTCGGCGTTCGGGTTGTGGTAACTCGCGCATCCCGTTATGGATTCCACTATTGCGGCATATGGAATCCATAAGGGGCGGTTTCCACCAACCCGAACTGTTGAACAGCCGAAGGACCTGGGGTGACGTCACCGTCATGTGATCAGTGCAGGGGGCATGGCTGGATTTGATCCCGTGCTGAGCCACGCCCCCTGCACTGATCACATGACGGTGACGTCACCCCAGGTCCTTCGGCTGTTCAACAGTTCGGGTTGGTGGCAGCCGCCCCTTATGGATTCCATATGCCGCGATAGTGGAATCCATAACGGGATGCGCGACTTACCACAACCCGAACGCCGAACTTTTTTTTAAAGTTCGCTCATCTCTAGACGTCAATGCTATTTCATTCTGATAAACCACCTGCTTTTAGGGGGAATACCACGTTATTCCTAATAGAAGAGTTCTTCTTCGGAGTATACCGTATTGTTCCCACTAAGACATCACTACTGGATCTCCGTTTGCTCCCGTCCCAGCCTCATATCTACCATCTAAAGCAGGCATCCTCAAACTGCGGCCCTCCAGCTGTTGCAAAACTACAACTCCCAGCATGCCTGAACAGCCTACAGGTATCAGCCTACAGCAGTGCATTCTGGGAGTTGTAGTTTTACAACATCTGGAGGGCCGCAGTTTGAGGATGCCTGATCTAAAGGAACACGGAGGAGCAGACTGATTGCATATTTTTCTCGGGGAATATACTCCGCTTGTTTGGACACTGCCTCCCCCATTATATATCTGTATCTTAGAGTAATTGGCTCGTATGAACTCATTTTTTATCCCCCTTCCCCAATTTATACGTTTGAGTTTTCCATGGTCTTTATCAACCTTTTCCTTATTTCACATCATAAAGATTTTGTCCCACTCAGCATTCACCCCTGCTGTAATGCATTCACCCCTGCCCGCCCTGGCGCATTCATCCCTGCCCGCCGTGGCCCATTCCCCCCTGCCCGCCATGGCGCATTCACCCCTGCCCGTCGTAGCCCATTCACCTCTGCCCGCCGTGGCACATTCATATTGTATATCCACGGGGCTTCTATTTTATTGATCTGTTTTCCCCTCCATTTCTTCTGTACCAATTCCACCCCTGTGAACCTCAGGCCGGCTGGATTCTGTCCTGGATTCCCTTTCACTATAGAATTTTTATTCATATTCTTCTTCTCCTCCCGTTACATGCCTTCTAAAACCCGCACCATGTAAACGCACTTGTGCCAGTCCTAATCGTTTCCTTCTTTAAACCACTAGGCAAATTTATATCTATTTTTGTCATCTTTTGTCTTTTTTTCATGGTCACCTTCTCCCGTCTATCTGTAACATCCCTTCTTCGCAGCCTCTCTCTTTAAACCTATCGAGCACCATTTTACTTTCTTGGTCGTAGTTTTGAGAGCAATTCCTCCCGATTCTTTGGACTTGACCATTGGATTAGAATGACAGCTTTCTATATCTATAGATCCGTTTTGATATTCCAGGCATTATCACTTCTACATCTAATACATTCTTTCAGAGAGGTCTCCTCTCCCCGCCAGGTGAACAGGCATCATCTATATATCTCCTCCACATCATTACATTACCTTCTCCCCTCTCCCTATTCAGTTGGGGGTCAATGTGGAAATGTTCCCTATGCGCCATAAAAATATTCACAAAACTCGGGGTGAATGTCGCACCCATTGCGGTACCAGATACCTGAGCGTAATATTTGTCCCACACCAAAAATAGTTGTCCTAAACAGTAATCTATACCGTCCACAATGAACTTTTTGGGGGTTTTTATCCCGGAGATTTTCTTCCTTCATAATACAGGTCCGTCTAAAAAAATTAGCATATTGTGATAAAGGTCATTATTTTCTGTAATGTACTGATAAACATTAGACTTTCATATATTTTAGATTCATTACACACAACTGAAGTAGTTCAAGCCTTTTATTGTTTTAATATTGATGATTTTGGCATACTGCTCATGAAAACCCAAAATTCCTATCTCACAAAATTAGCATATCATGAAAAGGTTCTCTAAACGAGCTATTAACCTAATCATCCGAATCAACTAATTAACTCTAAACACCTGCAAAAGATTCCGGAGGGTTTTAAAAACTCCCAGCCTGGTTCATTACTCAAAACCGCAATCATGGGTAAGACTGCCGACCTGACTGCTGTCCAGAAGGCCATCATTGACACCCTCAAGCAAGAGGGTAAGACACAGAAAGAAATTTCTGAACAAATAGGCTGTTCCCAGAGTGCTGTATCAAGGCACCTCAGTGGGAAGTCTGTGGGAAGGAAAAAGTGTGGCAGAAAACGCTGCACAACGAGAAGAGGCGACCGGACCCTGAGGAAGATTGTGTAGAAGGACCGATTCCAGACCTTGGGGGACCTGCGGACAGGGCTGGGACAAGGTCCACCACCAACAGAGGCTGAGCTGCCCAAGTGCGAAAACCCCCTCCAACTTGTGGATGACACTGCTATGGGGGATCTGTGATGAATGATACTGTTATTGGGGAATCTGTGGATGACACTGCTATGGGGGGTCTGAGATGGATGACACATTTGTGTCATGCACAGATCCCCCCTCCCTATAACAGGGTCCATGTAGGAATGACCCCCAATACAAGGGGTGAGGCTGTGGGGTTGTATCTGCTTTTTTGATGACAGCGCCAGCGGGGCCCGTGCAGTGACTGTATTCTACTACACCCCCCTCCCCCCCCCCACACACTGTATATAATCTTAACTATATAACTCTAGTGATTTACTACAGTTATATAATAAGATGATATCCAGTGAGCGGGGGATGGGGGTGTAGTAGAATACAGTCACTGCACGGGCCCCGCTGTCATTATGAAATAGCATATGTGACCCCCACCTCTTTTATTGGTGGTCATTCAGTAAATTAACCCTGTTTTGGGGGGTGGAGGGGTGTCTGTGGGACAAATATGTGTCATCCACAGATTCTCCCCATAATAGGGTTCATTTAGTGATTGACCCCCAAATTCTGGTGACCCAATTCATGGGAGTTGCATCTGCAGAGCTTTTGTATAATGCCACCCCACACTGTAGTGTCCGCCACACTGCCCCCCACACAGTAATGTCCGCCACACTGCCCCCCCGCACAGTAATGTCCGCCACACTGCCCCCCCGCACAGTAATGTCCCCCACACTGCCCCCCACACAGTAATGTCCGCCACACTGCCCCCCTCACAGTAATGTCCCCCACACAGTAATGTCCGCCACACTGCCCCCCTCACAGTAATGTCCGCTACACTGTAGTGTCCCCCACACAGTAATGTCCGCCACACTGCCCCCCACACAGTAATGTCCGCCACACTGCCCCCTCACAGTAATGTCCGCCACACTGCCCCCACACAGTAATGTCCGCCACACTGCCCCCACACAGTAATGTCCGCCACACTGCCCCCCGCACAGTAATGTCCGCCACACTGCCCTCACACAGTAATGTCCGCCACACTGCCCCCCGCACAGTAATGTCCGCCACACTGCCCCACACACAGTAATGTCCCCACACTGCCCCCACACAGTAATGTCCCCACACAGTAATGTCACCCCACACTGCCCCCACACAGTAATGTCCGCCACACTGCCCCCTCACAGTAATGTCCGCTACACTGTAGTGTCCCCCACACAGTAATGTCCGCCACACTGCCCCCACACAGTAATGTCCGCCACACTGCCCCCACACAGTAATGTCCGCCACACTGCCCCCACACAGTAATGTCCGCCACACTGCCCCCGCACAGTAATGTCCGCCACACTGCCCCCCACACAGTAATGTCCGCCACACTGCCCCCCGCACAGTAATGTCCGCCACACTGCCCCCACACAGTAATGTCCGCCACACTGCCCCCACACAGTAATGTCACCCCACACTGCCCCCACACAGTAATGTCCGCCACACTGCCCCCCGCACAGTAATGTCCGCCACACTGCCCCCACACAGTAATGTCCGCCACACTGCCCCCGCACAGTAATGTCCGCCACACTGCCCCCACACAGTAATGTCCGCCACACTGCCCCCACACAGTAATGTCCGCCACACTGCCCCCACACAGTATTGTCCCTCACACTGTAGTGCCCCCACACAGTATTGTCCCCACACTGTAGTGCCCCCACACAGTAATGTCCGCCACACGCCCCCACACAGTAATGTCCCCACACTGTAGTGTCCCCACACAGTAATGTCCCCACACTGCCCCCCACACAGTAATGTCCGCCACACTGCCCCCCACACAGTAATGTCCGCCACACTGCCCCCCACACAGTAATGTCCGCCACACTGCCCCCACACAGTAATGTCCCCACACTGTAGTGTCCCCACACAGTAATGTCCCCACACTGCCCCCACACAGTAATGTCCCCACACTGTAGTGTCCCCACACAGTAATGTCCCCACACTGCCCCCACACAGTAATGTCCCCACACAGTAATGTCCCCACACAGTAATGTCCGCCACACTGCCCCCCCACACAGTAATGTCCGCCACACTGCCCCCACACAGTAATGTCCGCCACACTGCCCCCACACAGTAATGTCCGCCACACTGCTCCCCACACTGCTCCCACAGTGTCTCCCACACTGCCCCCACACAGTAATGTCCGCCACACTGCCCCCACACAGTAGTGCCTCCCACACAGTAATGCCTGCCACACTGCCCCACACAGTAATGTCTGCCACACTGCCCCACACAGTAATGTCCGCCACACTGCCCCCCACACAGTAATGTCTGCCACACTGCCCCCACACAGTAATGTCTGCCACACTGCCCCCACACAGTAATGTCTGCCACACTGCCCCCCACACAGTAATGTCCGCCACACTGCCCCCCCATAGTAATGTCCGCCACACTGCCCCCACACAGTAATGTCCGCCACACTGCCCCCACACAGTAATGTCTGCCACACTGCCCCCACACAGTAATGTCTGCCACACTGCCCCCACACAGTAATGTCCCCCACACAGTAATGTCCGGCCACACTGTAGTGCCCCCACACAGTAATGTCCGCCAAACGCCCCCACACAGTAATGTCCGCCACACGCCCCCACACAGTAATGTCCGCCACACTGTAGTGCCCCCACACAGTAATGTCCGCCACACGCCCCCACACAGTAATGTCCGCCACACTGCCCCCCCACACAGTAATGTCCGCCACACTGCCCCCCACACAGTAATGTCCGCCACACTGTCCCCACACAGTAATGTCCGCCACACTGCCCCCCACACAGTAATGTCCGCCACACTGCCCCCACACAGTAATGTCCGCCACACTGCCCCCACACAGTAATGTCCGCCAAACTGACCCCCACACAGTAATGTCCGCCACACTGCCCCCCACACAGTAATGTCCGCCAAACTGACCCCCACACAGTAATGTCCGCCACACTGCCCCCACACAATAATGTCCGCCAAACTGCCCCCACACACAATAATGTCCGCCCCTGTCATGCCCCCCTCTTGTCATTCTCCCCTCTTGTCATAATCCCCTCTTCTTGTCATGCTTTTTCTGCCCCGTCATTCTCCCCCATCTTTTCATGCTCTTTATACCCCCCCATGTTGTCATGCTCTTTCTGCCCCCCATGTTGTCACAGACTTCATGTAAGGGGGCCCGGTATTTCACTGTACTTAATGCCGGGCCGTCAGGAGCTCCTCTCACCTCCATTATGGTCACTTCTCCAGGCTTCCAGGATCAGGCCCCGGCGCTGCCTCACATTAAGCAGGTGGGCGGAGCCTAACGGAGGTCCATTAGGCTCCGCCCACCTGCTTACTCTGTTTCTAGTTAGAGCCAGAGGCAGCGGGGCCTGATGCTGGCGGCCTGAAGCAGCATAATGGAGGTGAGAGGAGCGCTCTGACGGGGCCCGGCTCAGGGAATGACAGGAGGGAGCGCTGAGCGGTTCCCCCCTGTCAGTCCCTCTCCCTCTCGCCGGCCCCTGCCTGCGCCCTGAGGCTGGAGCCTCCCCAGCCTCTGTGTCGGCCCGGCCCTGCCTGCGGAAGCAGTGGACTGAGTCTGGAGTAGAAACATCCAGAGCCACCGTGTACAGGCGTGTGCAGGAAATGGGCTACAGGTGCCGCATTCCCCAGGTCAAGCCACTTTTGAACCAGAAACAGCGGCAGAAGCGCCTGACCTGGGCTACAGAGAAGCAGCACGGGACTGTTGCTCAGTGGTCCAAAGTACTTTTTTCGGATGAAAGCAAATTTTGCATGTCATTCAGAAATCAAGGTGCCAGAGTCTGGAGGAAGACTGGGGAGAGGGAAATGCCAAAATGCCTGAAGTCCAGTGTCAAGTACCCACAGTCAGTGATGGTCTGGGGTGCCATGTCAGCTGCTAGTGTTGGTCCACTGTGTTTTATCAAGGGCAGGGTCAATGCAGCTAGCTATCAGGAGATTTTGGAACAGTTCATGCTTCCATCTGCTGAAAAGCTTTATGGAGATGAAGATTTCATTTTTCAGCACGACCTGGCACCTGCTCACAGTGCCAAAACCACTGGTAAATGGTTTACTGACCATGGTATTACTGCCAACTCTCCGGACCTGAACCCCATAGAGAATCTGTGGGATATTGGGAAGAGAAAGTTGAGAGACACAAGACCCAACACTCTGGATGTCGAAGCATCCTGGGCCTCCATAACACCTCAGCAGTGCCACAGGCCGATTGCCTCCATGCCACGCCGCATTGAAGCAGTCATTTCTGCAAAAGGATTCCCGACCAAGTATTGAGAGCAGAACTGAACATAATTATTTGAAGGTTGACTTTTTTTGTATTAAAAACACTTTTCTTTTATTGGTCGGATGAAATATGCTAATTTTTTGAGATAGGAATTTTGGGTTTTCATGAGCAGTATGCCAAAATCATCAATATTACAACAATAAAAGGCTTGAACTGCTTCAGTTGTGTGTAATGAATCTAAAATATATGAAAGTCTAATGTTTATCGGTACATTACAGAAAATAATGAACTTTATCACAATATGCTAATTTTTAGAGCAGGACCTGTATGTTCAGCTGCTTTCAGGGCTACGTTTTTCGGGCAGATGGTCCAGAGGGATGTAACATCTACGGTGACCAGGTAGAGATGGTTTGTTATCGCTCCTTGTTCACTTAGTATCTTTAGGACGTCCCGTATCCTTTAGATACAATGGTATAAGGGGGGGGGGGACGTACTTCTGCAAATATACATCAATGTACTCGGACACTCGGCTTGTGATAGGTCCCGCTCCTGGAGGATTTCTTCCATCTTTATGGATCTTCAGTAAAATAACCGGTGGATTGGGGTGGGCCTTGTTAAGATCGTTGTATTCCTTTTTGTTCAGGATCTTTTTTATATTCTGCAATTGGATTTCCCTTCAGTAACTTATGTTTTACGGTCGCTTGGCCTTGTCCATATTCATCCTGGTCAGCGCCACATCCCCACCTTTATCTGCTGGTTTTATAACAATTTTATTATTTTTTCCCCAAACTTTTTAGGGCCTCCTCTTTTTTATAGCTTATTCCCTCCAATTCTTTTATCTCGCTCTTTTTAAAAGCTTCACTATATTCATTTTCTTTATTTGCCGGGTAAAAGGTGGATCTATTTCCTAAATGAGTATAAACCCGTTTATTTTCTGCCATCTGATTACGAAGCCAGTAACGAAGGAAAAGAAAAAACTGCCTGTGCAAAGGGGCTACATGTGAACACCCCCCGAGACTGAGAGCTATTCGCGCAGAGCCGTATCTGGGTGTTCTTATAATCCGAAGTGGGCTTCAGTACCGACGCAGCGCTGCCGGCCGCGCGCCGAGGCAGCGCCTCCTGCGCTCAATCTGTCATGGCCATTATATCTGCATTTTAGTCAAGATAACCCCCATCATCCACTCCTGTGGCTCTGTACATTCGGGAGCGCCTCAGCCAGTACTTACCCATGACGCTCAGCCAGAGGAGCCCCACGGATCCAGGGGCTGATGGGGCGCCAGGGGTGATGCTCGCTTCTCCTCTGCATAGTGCCGGGTGTACTGAGCGCCTCACAGAGGAGCAGCCTTTAGTGCAGCTCCCACATTGCACACAGGAAACCACACGCTTGCAGCCAGACGCAGGCAAGACAAAGCAGAAGAGACCTCAGACCACAGCGGGGGCGCTCACAGCACGGACGCCCGAGAGCGCTTCCTGCTACAACAGGCTGGAAACAGTCCGCAAGCTTATGGACAGAGACACCCCCCCCCCCCCCCATTAATGGAGGGGGGGGGGGGAGATAGTTTTTCCAGAATGCAAATCACCAATGCAAGCAGGGACTGCTGGAAGATTTCAGCTCTGAAGCTGCAGCACGTGTAAGGCAGGGCGTCACACACAGCAGTGCGGCTCATCCCCATGTCAGCAGACCGACACCAAAAGCACTACCACCATCCTCTTCAGTGTATTACATCACACGGCAGATCACTACCACCATCCTCGTCAGTGTATTACATCACACGGCAGATCACCACCACCATCCTCCTCAGTCTATTACATCAGACGGCAGATCACCACCACCATCCTCCTCAGTCTATTACATCAGACGGCAGATCACCACCACCATCCTCCTCAGTCTATTACATCAGACGGCAGATCACCACCACCATCCTCCTCAGTCTATTACATCAGACGGCAGATCACCACCACCATCCTCCTCAGTCTATTACATCAGACGGCAGATCACCACCACCATCCTCCTCAGTCTATTACATCAGACGGCAGATCACCACCACCATCCTCCTCAGTCTATTACATCAGACGGCAGATCACCACCACCATCCTCGTCAGTGTATTACATCAGACGGCAGATAACCACCACCATCCTCCTCAGTCTATTACATCAGACGGCAGATACTACCACCTCCTCAGTCTATTACATCCAGACGGCAGATAACCACCACCATCCTCCTCAGTCTATTACATCAGACGGCAGATCACCACCACCATCCTCCTCAGTCTATTACATCAGACGGCAGATCACCACCACCATCCTCCTCAGTCTATTACATCAGACCGGCAGATCACCACCACCATCCTCCTCAGTCTATTACATCAGACGGCAGATCACTACCACCATCCTCCTCAGTCTATTACATCACACGGCAGATCACTACCACCATCCTCCTCAGTCTATTACATCAGACAGCAGATAACCACCACCATCCTCCTCAGTCTATTACATCAGACGGCAGATCACCACCACCATCCTCCTCAGTCTATTACATCAGACAGCAGATAACCACCACCATCCTCCTCAGTCTATTACATCAGACAGCAGATAACCACCACCATCCTCCTCAGTCTATTACATCAGACGGCAGATCACTACCACCATCCTCCTCAGTCTATTACATCAGACGGCAGATCACCACCACCATCCTCCTCAGTCTATTACATCAGACATCAGATCACCACCACCATCCTCCTCAGTCTATTACATCAGATCACCACCACCATCCTCCTCAGTCTATTACATCAGACGGCAGATCACCACCACCATCCTCCTCAGTCTATTACATCAGACGGCAGATCACCACCACCATCCTCCTCAGTCTATTACATCACACGGCAGATCACTACCACCATCCTCCTCAGTCTATTACATCACACGGCAGATCACTACCACCATCCTCCTCAGTCTATTACATCACACGGCAGATCACTACCACCATCCTCCTCAGTCTATTACATCAGACAGCAGATAACCACCACCATCCTCAGTCTATTACATCAGACGGCAGATCACCACCACCATCCTCCTCAGTCTATTACATCAGACGGCAGATCACCACCACCATCCTCCTCAGTCTATTACATCAGACGGCAGATCACCACCACCATCCTCCTCAGTCTATTACATCACACGGCAGATCACTACCACCATCCTCCTCAGTCTATTACATCACACGGCAGATCACTACCACCATCCTCCTCAGTCTATTACATCACACGGCAGATCACTACCACCATCCTCCTCAGTCTATTACATCAGACAGCAGATCACCACCACCATCCTCCTCAGTCTATTACATTACTGGATGAATGCTCGTGAAACAGTCACAGCCAGCCAACTATCACCCCACACACACCGGCTGATCCCCCAAACACACACCGGCGACCCCCCAAACACACACCGGCCGAC
This sequence comes from Bufotes viridis, assembly GCA_033119425.1. Taxonomy (NCBI): domain Eukaryota; kingdom Metazoa; phylum Chordata; class Amphibia; order Anura; family Bufonidae; genus Bufotes; species Bufotes viridis. Next base: position 4,833,430 of record CM065591.1, on the reverse strand, counting down.
CCCCAAAACACACACCGGCTGACCCCCCAAAACACACACGGCTGATCCCCCAAAACACACACCGGCTGACTCCCCAAACACACACCGCTGACATCACACCCCACCCCAAACACACACCGTGACCCCAAACACACACCGGCTGACATCAACACCCCTCCCAAACACACACCGGCTGACCCCTCCCAAACACACACTGGCCCCCAACACACACCGTGACCCCCAAACACACATCGGCTGACCCCAAACACACACCGCTGACATCAACACCCCAAACACACACGCGACTCCACACACTGACACCCCCACCCCCAAACACACACCGGCTGACCCCCAAACACACACCGGCTGACATCAACACCCCCCAAACACACACCGGCTGATCCCCTCCCCAAACACACACCGGCTGACCCCGCCGCCAACTACAGAAGCAGAAGTAAAAAATAGAAGAGATTTTATTGCTTGGACGGAGAGCGGACAATTTACAACATGGCGAATCCCTTCTCCGATGCTTGGAGTGCAATTCAACTGTCTGCTGTGGAAGACAAAGGGTTAACCTGGGGCCCAGGATTATGGCAGGGGCCCCAAGACATGGTCTGAGGGGAAAACAAGGAACCTCTGCATAAAACCAAATCTGCATTTCTGATAAAAAGAAAACATTAGAAGACACTGAGCAGCTCTGCAGAGGCGTGTGCTTAGTAGGGCGTGTCCTCAGGGAAGGAACCATGTCACCGTGTGCACATTACGTTTATGGCACTGTAGAGACACGCGGCCAGGGACAGCACCTCCATCGACAGCCGTGTGTCCCGGAAGCTGCGGACCCCCTTTATTGCATTGGTTTGCCCCATGATATACGCATGGGATGAATCCATTCAGCAGCGCGGGGGAGGGGTCATCACATCTTATTGCTTTGTTGCAGGATGAGCGCCATCTTGCTGATCCTGTGGTAATGCTGTTGTAGTCCCTTTTCCTGGGTGGGGGCTGAGGTCAGTGCATAGAGAGGGAGAGACCCCCTGCTCTCCCTCATCCAGAAGAGTCACAGTCCTGTCACCCCAGATAAGAGTCTATGGCTCAGTCCGTGTTCCTCTCCCCCCCAAATGTCAGTCCAGCTCCATGGACATGAGGCGGCGATGCTCCCTGCGCTTCTCCTGGACCGGCGGCGCCGCCTTACAGCAGAACCGCGAACTGCAATATCCGATGAGGCAGGATAAGAGGCCGGCGAGCAGCGACAGCCCGGCCCCGATCAGTAGCGGGTACTTGAAGGCGCTCAGCACTGCGGGGGATGGAAAACACAGAGTTAAACAGGCAAGAACATGGCGCCACCTACAGGACGAAAGCCACACATGCTGGAGCACGGTCTACGAAGGTAAAACTCAAACAGCACCAGAAACAGACCGATAAAACCCACATAGATGAGCCCGTGCCCAGGAGCCGGTGCCCGCGCCCAGGAGCCCACATACAGGAGCAGGAGCCCACATACAGGAGCCGGAGCCCAGGAGCCCACATACAGGAGCCGGAGCCCGCGCCCAGGAGTCGGAGCCCGCGCCCAGGAGCCCACATACAGGAGCTGGAGCCCACATACAGGAGCCGGAGCCCGCGCCCAGGAGCCCACATACAGGAGCTGGAGCCCGCGCCCAGGAGCCCACATACAGGAGCTGGAGCCCACATACAGGAGCCGGAGCCCGCGCCCAGGAGCCCACATACAGGAGCCGGAGCCCGCGCCCAGGAGCCCACATACAGGAGCCGGTGCCCGCGCCCAGGAGCCCACATACAGGAGCCGGTGCCCGCGCCCAGGACCCCACATACAGGAGTCGGTGCCCGCGCCCAGGACCCCACATACAGGAGTCGGTGCCCGCGCCCAGGACCCCACATACAGGAGTCGGTGCCCGCGAGTATTTAATAGATTTTGGAAATTTAGCCCTGAAAATGAAAAGTGACATTTTTAAAAGAAAAATTTTGATAAAGGCCTGAGTTTTTCATTTTCACAAGGGGTAACAGCAGAAAAATGACCCCGCAATTCATTACCCTGAATACAGTAACATCCCAATGTGATTATAATCTGCTGTCTGGGCACAGCGCAGGGCTGAGAAGGGAAGGAGCGCCATGTGTATGTGAGGCCTCGTTCGGTGGTATATACAGCGTTTACTGACAGCTGCAGAGGCTCTGAGGTTCAATAAGAAAAGAAACCCCCAAGATGTTACCCCATTTTAGAAACCAGACCCCCTCCCAGTATTTACCGAGGGCTGTAGGGAGCATTCTGGCCCCAGAGGCGTTCTGCAAAAATTATTCACAGCAGACGGTGCAAAGTGAAAATAGCAATTTTTCCAGATATTCCATCTCAGTGCCCAATATGTTGTGCCCATCGTGTGCCAGCCCTCCTGTTACCCTAATGATATTAACACCCCTCCACCCCGTGACCCTAATGTGATAACCCCCCCCGTGCCCCTAATCCTTCTCCTGGACATAAAGCAGTAACAGTACATAGAGGAGTAATAGGGCACCATGCACATGTGAGGCACCAATGTGGCGATTTATGCATCTTGTGCTGACTACTGTCGAGACCCTGGGGTAAAATAATAAAGGGACCCCAAGAAGTGACCCCATTTTGGAAACTCTGCCAATCAAGGCATTAAAGTGGATGTGTGGGAATGGGTGAGTTTTTGAAGATGGCGTACCTCCTTCTCGGCTCCCCGTGTCTTTTTCCCAGCCTGCGATGCTCCTCTGGGCTCCTGTGATTCCAACATTGCTGCAGCCAATCACAGGCCGCGGAGGTGTTGGGCTCCCCTGATGACCATTTGTCATGATATAAGGGGAGCCTGCCACCATAGCGGCCTCTGATTGGCTGAGGCGATGTCAAACCGGATGTTGAAATCACCAGAGCCCAGAGGAGCATCGCAGGCCGGGAAGCAGGTAAAACATCCCACAGAATGTGTGCGAGGATTGCCTCGACACCCCATATGTGGTCATAAACCGTGGTATGGGCACACCGCAGGACTCATGAGGGAAGGAGCACCGTACGCTTTTGGAGGGCAGATTTTACTGGAATGGTATCGCATTTGTAGAGACTGTGAGGTGACCCTAGAGTAAAAACCCCAAAAAGTGACCCCATTTTGGAAACTACACCCCCTAATGAATTGTTCAGGGCGTGTGGTGAACACCGACCTAATAGGAGTTTCTTAGAATTTAAAAACACTTGGGTGTGAAAATAAAATATTACATTTTGCAGGAAATAATGCACAGCGAACCGCACAAAGTGAAATCTGCACATTTTCCACAGATACGGCACGTCCGTGGTCTGCAAGTGGTGCCCAGCTTGTGTCACCCCGTGCCCTTTGTTACGCGGGTTATACCGGGTGCCGACGCCATAGATGTGGGCGTACGCTGCAGAGGTCAGAGGGCATGGGCCTCCATTTGGCTTTTGCAGCTCAGATTTTGATGGACTGGATACTGGCGGCGCGTTGCCTCTGGGACCAGTGCAGGCGTTTTCTGACAGACGGTTATTTTTCTCGGAGCAGGGTCAGGGCTTATATTTTTGGGGGATGAGTTGCCATCATCATTGGTTCTATTTTGGGGCACACTACTTTTTGGGAAGCAGGATAAAGAGATTCAACGATTCTGTCCCTGCTTTTTGGGTTTGTGAATGCGACGTCCGCCATCTTTATTCTGCCGGTCAGTACCGTTACAGGTTTTATAAGGTTTTTTTACCACCTCTACATAAGCACACCGTTTTGTGTCGCTATACGTTTTACGGTCTAGTGTGCGGCTCATGTTCTGCAGGATGAGGCGAAGTCTTCATTGGCGCCGCTCTGCGGTACGTACGTCTTTCTGATCGCTCAATGTTTGTGAGGAAAGGGGACCAAAAAAAGCCTGTCTCGGCACTAATTATTTTTTTCGGGGTTCAACTGACAGTAGATCATGCGACATTTTGTTATGGTTGTTATGGGCGTGGCGATACCTAATATTTTTATTTTTTTTACCTGAAACTTATTTTTTTATTTTGTCCCACGATGGGAAATCAACTCTTGGGGCAGGAGAGTGCGGGATATGGCTTGTGGGTGCACTTTCAGGATGACCCTACAATGCCCTCTGACCTTTACAGGAGAACGTAACGTGACCTTCTCTGACCTTCTGAATGCACACGTCCAACTGTTCAGTGTACGCACTGTGTGCGCAACATACACGTACGCACTGTGTGCGCAATATACATGTACGGACTGTGTGTAATATACACGTACGCACTATACACGTACGCACTGTGTGCGCAATATACACGTACGGACTGTGTGCGCAATATACACGTACGCACTGTGTGCGCAATATACACGTACGGACTGTGTGCGCAATATACACGTACGCACTGTGTGCGCAATATACACGTACGCACTGTGTGCGCAATATACACGTACGCACTGTGTGCGCAATATACACGTACGCACTGTGTGCGCAATATACACGTACGCACTGTGTGCGCAATATACACGTACGCACTGTGTGCGCAATATACACGTACGCACTGTGTGCGCAATATACACGTACGCACTGTGTGTGTGTTTTAATAAAGCTCATCTTTCCTGCGCTCAAGTCCAGTCTTTTCTTTCCTACTGAAACACACTCCGCGGGGGCGGGGCTCCTGTATAAGGATATTATTATTTTTTTATTCCATCGGACTGTTTCCGGAGTGGGACTTGTTTAGTTGCACTTCATCCACAACAATGGGGAGAGCGCACAGCCCAGACACGGGGGGGCTGGGGGTGGATCGGCGGGCTTACAGTTAGGGGAGAGCGCCCAGCACAGGGGGGGCACAGTTAGGGGGAGAGCACCCAGCACATGGGGGGGGGGGGGCACAGTTAGGGGAGAGCGCTCAGCACAGGGGGCACAGTTAGGGGGGGGGGGGGGGGAGCGCTCACATTTACAGCCCCTCCCCTCATACACTTACGGTCCATCTTCACGCTCAGGGTCATCATGGTGGAGGTGATGGTTTCCTGCTGGCTCCAGCCGCCCTCGCCGCTGCGCACCCACGGTGTGACGGTGCAGTAATGGCCGCCGGCGTCCTCCTCCTGGCAGCCGTAGACGCGCAGCCTGTACTCCATGTCACTGACACGCTCCAGGGACACTTCGCTGCTGCTGTTCCTCTGATTGTGCCGGACCTGAGCGCTACGGTCCACAGCCGCTAGCAGCACAGAGGAACCGCCCGCCCGCTGGACAAACCAGGACACATCAAATGCCATGTCATCTGTGAACGAGAGGGGGAGTTATACGTGCTCTGCGGGGGCGGGTCACGTGTCTGGGCAGACGGGTCCTTACCTGGATCCATGGCTGGACCATCTATGGTGATGATGCACCAGAACTCTGAGCGGTCACCGCGATACACGCTCAGACTGTCCGACCGTGCACTGACGTTAAATAATGGACCTGATGGGAGGGAAGCCGAGGGTTAAAGGCATCACATGACCCCCGTAACCCCGCCCCCTCCCTGCCCGGTCCTCACCTGCGGTCTGGAACTCCAGCTGCACGGGATTAGTGGTTTTGTTGTGCGTCATCCTCCAGGCCCCGCCTCCTCCCTGCGTCCACGCCGTGACCTCACACTGGTACACGCCCACGTCCTGGCTCTGCGCCTGGTACAGTCTGAACAGGTACGCGCCCTCCTTGCCCTTCTCCAGCACCGTGTTGCTGACTGCGCTCGGCCGCCGGCGTATCACGCCCTCGCGGTTCAGCGTGATGACAGTGACCAGGGTGGCGGTCTCTTGGGGGGGTGTCAGCATCACCCTCACAGAATACTCGGGGGAGGGGAGGTTCTGCGCCTGCACCGTGCAAATCATCTCAAATGTTCCTCCCGCAGCGGACACCATCTTTACCAGTCGGGCGCTCACCGCGATGGAGGAGCCTGCGGAAGACAAGAGGTTAAATGGCGCCACCCATAGTGCAGACATGACAGCAGAGTCCAGCAACTGTGGCTGCAGCTGTGGGCGTGACCGGAGTATAAGACGTGATGTGGCTGCAGCTGTGGGCGTGACCGGAGTATAAGACGTGATGTGGCTGCAGGTGTGGGCGTGACCGGAGTATAAGACGTGATGTGGCTGCAGCTCTGGGCGTGACCGGAGTATAAGACATGATGTGGCTGCAGCTCTGGACGTGACCGGAGTATAAGACAATGTGACTGCAGCTGTGGGCGTGACTGGAGTATAAGACGTGATGTGACTGGAGTATAAGACGTGATGTGACTGGAGTATAAGACGTGATGTGACTGGAGTATAAGACGTGATGTGACTGGAGTATAAGACGTGATGTGACTGGAGTATAAGACGTGATGTGGCCGCAGTATAAGACGTGATGTGGCCGCAGTACAAGACGTGATGTGGCCGCAGTACAAGACGTGATGTGGCCGCAGTACAAGACGTGATGTGGCCGCAGTACAAGACGTGATGTGGCCGCAGTACAAGACGTGATGTGGCCGCAGTACAAGACGTGATGTGGCCGCAGTACAAGACGTGATGTGGCCGCAGTACAAGACGTGATGTGGCCGCAGTACAAGACGTGATGTGGCCGCAGTACAAGACGTGATGTGGCCGCAGTACAAGACGTGATGTGGCCGCAGTACAAGACGTGATGTGGCCGCAGTACAAGACGTGATGTGGCCGCAGTACAAGACGTGATGTGGCCGCAGTACAAGACGTGATGTGGCCGCAGTACAAGACGTGATGTGGCCGCAGTACAAGACGTGATGTGGCCGCAGTACAAGACGTGATGTGGCCGCAGTACAAGACGTGATGTGGCCGCAGTACAAGACGTGATGTGGCCGCAGTACAAGACGTGATGTGGCCGCAGTACAAGACGTGATGTGGCCGCAGTACAAGACGTGATGTGGCCGCAGTACAAGACGTGATGTGGCCGCAGTACAAGACGTGATGTGGCCGCGAGTACAAGACGTGATGTGGCCGCAGTACAAGACGTGATGTGGCCGCAGTACAAGACGTGATGTGGCCGCAGTACAAGACGTGATGTGGCCGCAGTATAAGACGTGATGTGGCCGCAGTATAAGACGTGATGTGGCCGCAGTATAAGACGTGATGTGGCCGCAGTATAAGACGTGATGTGGCCGCAGTATAAGACGTGATGTGGCCGCAGTATAAGACGTGATGTGGCCGCAGTATAAGACGTGATGTGGCCGCAGTATAAGACGTGATGTGGCTGCAGGTGTGGGCGTGACCGGAGTATAAGACGTGATGTGGCTGCAGGTGTGGGCGTGACCGGAGTATAAGACGTGATGTGGCTGCAGCTCTGGGCGTGACCGGAGTATAAGACAATGTGACTGCAGCTGTGGGCGTGATTGGAGTATAAGACGTGATGTGACTGGAGTATAAGACGTGATGTGACCGCAGTATAAGCCGTGACGTGACTGCAGCTCTGGATGTGGCCGCAGTATAAGACGTGATGTGGCCGCAGTATAAGACGTGATGTGGCCGCAGTATAAGACGTGATGTGGCCGCAGTATAAGACGTGATGTGGCCGCAGTATAAGACGTGATGTGGCCGCAGTATAAGACGTGATGTGGCCGCAGTATAAGACGTGATGTGGCCGCAGTATAAGACGTGATGTGGCCGCGAGTATAAGACGTGATGTGGCCGCAGTATAAGACGTGATGTGGCCGCAGTATAAGACGTGATGTGGCCGCAGTATAAGACGTGATGTGGCCGCAGTATAAGACGTGATGTGGCCGCAGTATAAGACGTGATGTGGCCGCAGTATAAGACGTGATGTGGCCGCAGTATAAGACGTGATGTGACCGCAGCTCTGGATGTGACTTGTGACTCTGAATACCTTCACTCATCCAGTCGAGGCTGACGGGTGCAGATGTGGCCTCGGTGGCCGGGGCCCAGCTCTGGTTGCGCAGGAGCTTCCAGCTGGTGCCGATGCAGTGGTAGCTTCCCCGATCCTCCTCCGATGTCCACTGTATACGCAGCCCAAAGGTCTGGGGTCCCTGGCGGGAGAGGATCAGCCCCCCCCTCTCCACCCGCTGCTGATAGGTCTCCCCCACTTGAAGGCTTCCATCCTGGTGCAGGGAGCCCACCAGGATCGGGGAGCCCTTCTCCGGAGATTGGGTGAAATACCAGGACACGGACAGGTGCGGGGCCCCGCTCATGTGACACCGCAGCTCGGAGGGCTCCTCTGCCACGCGGGGGGTGACAGAAATGTTCAGCGACACCACGAGATCCAGAGCTGAGGGAAAACACAGAAGATAAGACCCAGCGCGCCGGGCGGGCGAGACACCGCCATATAGTCAGCACTCACCCTCATGCGTCACCTGCACTCTCACGGGGGGTGACCGTTCTTCGGCAGCTCGGTGCCACGTCCTGTTCCGGAGCAGAGTCCAGGCCGTGGCTTGGCAGGTGTATTCTCCGGAGTCCCATGCTTGTGGCACCAGCAGCTGATGGGTGGTGGGGGTGTCGGGGGCAGGGTCGGGGTCAGAGCCACTGGGCAGTTGGTGCAGCTCTCCTGTATGATTGTGAAACCAGCGCACCCGGGTGATGAGGGGGGCGCTGGAATCTACCGACACCAGGCACGAAAGGGTGAAGGAGGTGCCCTCCGCCACTGCCAGGGCCGGCTCCACCAGGGACACTGTCAGCTCTGGAGGCGAGAAAGGGAGAGGTCAACACAGGTACCCCCGCCCGCGGTACTGCCCCTGAATCCTGCCATACGTCCACCCACGGTACTGCCCCTGAATCCTGCCATACGTCCGCCCGCGGTACTGCCCCTGAATCCTGCCATACGTCCGTCCATAGTACTGCCCCTGAATCCTGCCATACATCTACCATGGTGCTGCCCCTGGATCCTGCCATACGTCCGCCCACAGTGCTGCCCCTGAATCCTGCCATACGTCCGCCCGCGGTACTGCCCCTGGATCCTGCCATACGTCCGCCCGCGGTACTGCCCCTGGATCCTGCCATACGTCCGCCCATGGTGCTGCCCCTTGGGGCCCATGTGCCAACAAGCTCCTCACCAGACACGCCGGTCACTCACCAATCGGCCGGATCTCCACCCGGGCCACGTCCACCTTCTTCTCCTGGATCTTCTCCCAGCCGTCGGGCCCTAGCACCCAGGTTTGGGCCACACAGCTGTATTCTCCGGCATCGCCTGGCTGCGCACCCTCCACCGTCAGCAGGTAAGTATCCGACGCCGCAGTGTCCACCCGTAACTCACCACTGCTGTATCGAGCCGCGTACTCTGTGGCAGGCTGCAGCCGTCCCAGGTGTGTAAGTGTCAGCACCTCCGAGATGGGGCCCGGGGACTGGCGCCGCCAGGTGAGAGAGAAGTGGACGTGAGGGGCCCCATCTTCAAATGATGCCTGGCACGGTATCTGGAAGGAGCCGCCAACGGTTATATTACGGATGCTGTTCCGGCGACCTCTGGGTACCTGGAGGCGGAGGGAGTCAGCGATCACTGTGAAGAGGAGAGGGAAAGGGTTATACAGGGTGCGATGTGCTGCAGAAGCCAAGAAGACCATCGCTGGAAGCAGGCGCCCACCAGTGGTAACGAGAGGACATTACAGCAAGCTGAAAAGAATCACTCCCAGCCGGGCGTCCTATGCTGACATCTAGTGGTCTCTACTGAGGACACGCCGCTGCTCTCCGATCACAGGACTATCCCCTCTGAGGACACGCCGCTGCTCTCCGATCACAGGACTATCCCCTCTGATGATGCCGCTGCTCTCTGATCACATGACTATCCCCTCTGAGGATATGCCGCTGCTCTTTGATCACAGGACTATCTCCTCTGAGGACACGCCGCTGCTCTCCGACCACAGGACTATCCCCTCTGAGGACACGCCGCTGCTCTCGCCGCTGCTCTCCGACCACAGGACTATCCCCTCTGAGGACACGCCGCTGCTCTCCGATCATAGACCTATCCCTTCTGATGATGCCGCTGCTCTCTGATCACATGACTATCCCGTCTGAGGACACGCCACTGCTCTCCGATCATAGACCTATCCCCTCTGATGATACGCCGCTGCTCTCTGATCATAGACCTATCCCCTCTGAGGACACGCCGCTGCTCTCCGATCATAGACCTATCCCCTCTGAGGACACGCCGCTGCTCTCCGACCACAGGACTATCTCCTCTGATGATGCCGCTGCTCTCCGATCACATGACTATCCCCTCTGAGGACACGCCGCTGCTCTCCGATCATAGACCTATCCCCTCTGATGATGCCGTTGCTCTCCGATCACATGACTATCCCCTCTGAGGACACGCCGCTGCTCTCCGATCATAGACCTATCCCCTCTGAGGATACGCCGCTGCTCTTTGATCACAGGACTATCTCCTCTGAGGACACGCCGCTGCTCTCCGATCACAGGACTATCCCCTCTGAGGACACGCCGCTGCTCTCTGATCATAGACCTATCCCCTCTGATGATGCCGCTGCTCTCCGATCATAGACCTATCCCCTCTGATGATGCCGCTGCTCTCTGATCACATGACTATCCCGTCTGAGGACACGCCGCTGCTCTCCGATCAGAGAAGGAATGGCCGAGTATCCTTCAGGCCAGTGTGGAGTCTGCAGACCTCGGCCCCTCCCCTAGGGTTGGGCGATATCAAAAATATTGCCACGATAACGATATTAAGAAATTTATCGCGATAACGATATATATCACGATAAATGCCCATTTAGAAGAAAAAAACACTTGGGCAGCCACAAGGAGACGTTATACTGTATGGGGGCAGCCACAAGGAGACGTTATACTGTATGGGGGCAGCCACAAGGAGACGTTATACTGTATGGGGGCAGCCACAAGGAGACGTTATACTGTATGGGGGCAGCCACAAGGAGACGTTATACTGTATGACGCACTGTTATGGGGGGGCACTGTGGCTGACGCACTGTTATGGGGGGCACTGTGGCTGACGCACTGTTATGGGGGCACTGTGGCTGACGCACTGTTATGGGGGCACTGTGGCTGACGCACTGTTATGGGGGGCACTGTGGCTGACGCACTGTTATGGGGGCACTGTGGCTGACGCACTGTTATGGGGGCACTGTGGCTGACGCACTGTTATGGGGGCACTGTGGCTGACGCACTGTTATGGGGGCACTGTGGCTGACGCACTGTTATGGGGGGCACTGTGGCTGACGCACTGTTATGGGGGGCACTGTGGCTGACGCACTGTTATGGGGGCACTGTGGCTGACGCACTGTTATGGGGGCACTGTGGCTGACGCACTGTTATGGGGGGCACTGTGGCTGACGCACTGTTATGGGGGGCACTGTGGCTGACGCACTGTTATGGGGGCACTGTGGCTGACGCACTGTTATGGGGGGCACTGTGGCTGACGCACTGTTATGGGGGGCACTGTGGCTGACGCACTGTTATGGGGGGGCACTGTGGCTGACGCACTGTTATGGGGGCACTGTGGCTGACGCACTGTTATGGGGGCACTGTGGCTGACGCACTGTTATGGGGGCACTGTGGCTGACGCACTGTTATGGGGGGCACTGTGGCTGACGCACTGTTATGGGGGGCACTGTGGCTGACGCACTGTTATGGGGGGCACTGTGGCTGACGACTGTTATGGGGGCACTGTGGCTGACGCACTGTTATGGGGGCACCGTGGCTGACGACTGTTATGGGGGGCACTGTGGCTGACGCACTGTTATGGGGGCACTGTGGCTGACGCACTGTTATGGGGGCACTGTGGCTGACGCACTGTTATGGGGGCACTGTGGCTGACGCACTGTTATGGGGGGCACTGTGGCTGACGCACTGTTATGGGGGCACTGTGGCTGACGCACTGTTATGGGGGCACTGTGGCTGACGCACTGTTATGGGGGCACTGTGGCTGACGCACTGTTATGGGGGGCACTGTGGCTGACGCACTGTTATGGGGGCACTGTGGCTGACGCACTGTTATGGGGGGCACTGTGGCTGACGACTGTTATGGGGGCACTGTGGCTGACGCACTGTTATGGGGGCACCGTGGCTGACGCACTGTTATGGGGGGCACTGTGGCTGACGCACTGTTATGGGGGGCACTGTGGCTGACGCACTGTTATGGGGGCACTGTGGCTGACGCACTGTTATGGGGGGCACTGTGGCTGACGCACTGTTATGGGGGGCACCGTGGCTGACGCACTGTTATGGGGGCACTGTGGCTGACGCACTGTTATGGGGGCACTGTGGCTGACGCACTGTTATGGGGGGCACTGTGGCTGACGCACTGTTATGGGGGGCACTGTGGCTGACGCACTGTTATGGGGGGCACTGTGGCTGACGCACTGTTATGGGGGCACTGTGGCTGACGCACTGTTATGGGGGCACTGTGGCTGACGCACTGTTATGGGGGGCACTGTGGCTGACGCACTGTTATGGGGGCACCGTGGCTGACGCACTGTTATGGGGGCACTGTGGCTGACGCACTGTTATGGGGGGCACTGTGGCTGACGCACTGTTATGGGGGGCACTGTGGCTGACGCACTGTTATGGGGGCACTGTGGCTGACGCACTGTTATGGGGGGCACTGTGGCTGACGCACTGTTATGGGGGCACTGTGGCTGACGCACTGTTATGGGGGGCACTGTGGCTGACGCACTGTTATGGGGGGCACTGTGGCTGACGCACTGTTATGGGGGCACTGTGGCTGACGACTGTTATGGGGGCACTGTGGCTGACGCACTGTTATGGGGGCACTGTGGCTGACGCACTGTTATGGGGGCACTGTGGCTGACGCACTGTTATGGGGGCACTGTGGCTGACGCACTGTTATGGGGGCACTGTGGCTGACGCACTGTTATGGGGGCACTGTGGCTGACGCACTGTTATGGGGGCACTGTGGCTGACGCACTGTTATGGGGGGCACTGTGGCTGACGCACTGTTATGGAGGGCACTGTGGCTGACGCACTGTTATGGGAGGGCACTGTGGCTGACGCACTGTTATGGGGGCACTGTGGCTGACGCACTGTTATGGGGGGCACTGTGGCTGACGCACTGTTATGGGGGCACTGTGGCTGACGACTGTTATGGGAGGGCACTGTGGCTGACGCACTGTTATGGGGGGCACTGTGGCTGACGACTGTTATGGGGGGCACTGTGGCTGACGCACTGTTATGGGGGGCACTGTGGCTGACGCACTGTTATGGGGGGCACTGTGGCTGACGCACTGTTATGGGGGGCACTGTGGCTGACGCACTGTTATGGGGGCACTGTGGCTGACGCACTGTTATGGAGGGCACTGTGGCTGACGCACTGTTATGGGGGCACTGTGGCTGACGACTGTTATGGGGGGCACTGTGGCTGACGACTGTTATGGGGGCACTGTGGCTGACGCACTGTTATGGGGGCACTGTGGCTGACGCACTGTTATGGGGGCACTGTGGCTGACGCACTGTTATGGGGGGCACTGTGGCTGACGCACTGTTATGGGGGCACTGTGGCTGACGCACTGTTATGGGGGGCACTGTGGCTGACGCACTGTTATGGGGGGCACTGTGGCTGACGCACTGTTATGGGGGGCACTGTGGCTGACGCACTGTTATGGGGGGCACCGTGGCTGACGACTGTTATGGGGGCACTGTGGCTGACGCACTGTTATGGGGGGCACTGTGGCTGACGCACTGTTATGGGGGGCACTGTGGCTGACGCACTGTTATGGGGGCACTGTGGCTGACGCACTGTTATGGGGGCACTGTGGCTGACGCACTGTTATGGGGGCACTGTGGCTGACGCACTGTTATGGGGGCACTGTGGCTGACGCACTGTTATGGGGGGCACTGTGGCTGACGCACTGTTATGGGGGCACTGTGGCTGACGCACTGTTATGGGGGCACTGTGGCTGACGCACTGTTATGGGGGCACTGTGGCTGACGCACTGTTATGGGGGCACTGTGGCTGACGCACTGTTATGGGGGGCACTGTGGCTGACGCACTGTTATGGGGGCACTGTTATGGGGGCACCGTGGCTGACGCACTGTTATGGGGGCACTGTGGCTGACGCACTGTTATGGGGGCACCGTGGCTGACGCACTGTTATGGGGGCACTGTGGCTGACGCACTGTTATGGGGGCACTGTGGCTGACGCACTGTTATGGGGGCACTGTGGCTGACGCACTGTTATGGGGGCACTGTGGCTGACGCACTGTTATGGGGGCACTGTGGCTGACGACTGTTATGGGGGCACTGTGGCTGACGCACTGTTATGGGAGGGCACTGTGACTGACGCACTGTTATGGGGGCACTGTGGCTGACGACTGTTATGGGGGCACTGTGGCTGACGCACTGTTATGGGGGGCACTGTGGCTGACGCACTGTTATGGGGGCACTGTGACTGACGACTGTTATGGGGGCACCGTGGCTGACGCACTGTTATGGGGGCACTGTGGCTGACGCACTGTTATGGGGGCACTGTGGCTGACGCACTGTTATGGGGGCACTGTGGCTGACGCACTGTTATGGGGGCACTGTGACTGACGCACTGTTATGGGGGGCACTGTGGCTGACGCACTGTTATGGGGGCACTGTGGCTGACGCACTGTTATGGGGGCACTGTGACTGACGCACTGTTATGGGGGCACTGTGGCTGACGACTGTTATGGGGGCACTGTGGCTGACGCACAGTTATGGGGGCACTGTGACTGACGCACTGTTATGGGGGGGCACTGTGGCTGACACATATATAGCATCTTATGCTATATATGTGTCATCCACAGATCCCCCATAACAATGTCAGCCACAGACCCCCAACACTGTAATGTCTTTAGAAGTAGCCGGACCTTAACTATTGTGGCGCAGGCTCCCGGGCAGCTCTCTGCTCCTCCATGCGCCGTCTGCTCCTTCATTCATAAAGTGGGCGGAGCATGGAGGAACAGAGATTAACTACATAAATGCTGGATAAGAGCTGCGGGGCCGGTGCATTGTTACTCTGCAGTAATACACCGGCCCCGCAGCTCTGACCCAGCATTTATGTAGTTAATCTCTGTAGAAGTAGCAGGACCTTAATAACTATTGTGGCGCAGGCTCTCGGGCAGCTCTCTGCTCCTCCATGCTCCGCCCACTTTATGAATGAAGGGGCAGACGGCGCATGGAGGAACAGAGCGCTGCCCGGGAGCCTGCGTCACGCTACTTACTACATGTCCCGGGCGCCAGGAATTCGGCCCTGACATGGATGTTTTAGGAGCGGTCGGCACACGTGCGACCGCTCCTATGACGTCATTAAATACCGCGGTTATTAGGAAACTGTGATATCGCCATATCGCAGTTTCTTAATACCGCGGTATATCACAGCCACCGGTATATTGCCCAACCCTACCCTCCCCTCACAGGACCCTCAGGACACGACGTCCATATCCAGACAACATACACCGGCCACTCTCCTGCAGCCGCCCGGATCATTGAGCAGTGATAAGGGGGCGCTGCAGTACCACCCTCCAGCCCTAGAGGATTAGGGGATGTCCCCTGCGGTGTACTGAATGACAGGGGGTGGTACCTTTCAGGTAGAGTTTCTAGGATTGCTGGATGCCCCCCGGGTGTAGTGAATGATTGGGGGTGGTACCTTTCAGGTGGAGTTTCTAAGATTGCTGGACGCCCCCCAAGGTGTAGTGAATGATTGGGGGTGGTACCTTTCAGGTGGAGTTTCTAAGATTGCTGGACGCCCCCCAAGGTGTAGTGAATGACAGGGGGTGGTACCTTTCAGGTAGAGTTTCTAGGATTGCTGGATGCCCCCCAAGGTGTAGTGAATGATTGGGGGTGGTAACTTTCAGGTGGAGTTTCTAAGATTGCTGGACGCCCCCCAAGGTGTAGTGAATGATTGGGGGTGGTACCTTTCAGGTGGAGTTTCTAAGATTGCTGGACGCCCTCAAGGTGTAGTGAATGACAGGGGGTGGTACCTTTCAGGTAGAGTTTCTAGGATTGCTGGATGCCCCCCGGGGTGTACTGAATGATTGGGGGTGGTAACTTTCAGGTGGAGTTTCTAAGATTGCTGGACGCCCCCGGGGTGTAGTGAATGATTGGGGGTGGTACCTTTCAGGTAGAGTTTCTAGGATTGCTGGATGCCCCCCGGGGTGTACTGAATGATTGGGGGTGGTACCTTTCAGGTAGAGTTTCTAGGATTGCTGGATGCCCCCCGGGGTGTACTGAATGATTGGGGGTGGTACCTTTCAGGTGGAGTTTCTAGGATTGCTGGACGCCCCCCGGGGTGTAGTGAATGATTGGGGGTGGTACCTTTCAGGTGGAGTTTCTAGGATTGCTGGACGCCCCCCGGGGTGTAGTGAATGATTGGGGGTGGTACCTTTCAGGTAGAGTTTCTAGGATTGCTGGACGCCCCCCGGGGTGTAGTGAATGATTGGGGGTGGTACCTTTCAGCTGGACTTGGGCTTCGTAGTTGCCGCTGTAGGTGGCGTCGGTGCTGGGTGTGAAGCAGGTGTAGCTTCCCTCATCGGTCGCCCGTAACTGGTGAATACGGAGCAGCACTTCACCGTTTCCTGTCCGCTGGAGGTGGACGCCCCCAGATCTCACCCGCTCCACGTAGGAGGTGTGTGTGAAGGAGGTGTCCCAGGTGCTGAGCACATTCACCGCAGGACCCGCCCCCGAGGAAAACGCCCAATCAAAGTTCTGCTCTCTGGGGCCTTCGTAGTCACTAACGTTACAGGCGATGGAGACATCGGTGCCTTCCACCCGCAGGAGAGGACCGGACGGGACACGGACTACACGGCCCAGAACCACGGACCCTGCAAGAGAAGAAAACATCATGTGACCAATGCCATCATACTGCAGGACGCAGAGCATCGCACCTCCACCTGCAGGACAGCACCACCAGTCCTACTACTGCCCATCGCTCCGTGTAACCACAGGCCCCTGCAGAACATCCCTCCTAAGAGGCAGCGTCCCTCGGACTCCTGCAGAACATCCCTCCTAAGAGGCAGCGTCCCTCGGACTCCTGCAGAACATCCCTCCTAAGAGGCAGCGTCCCCCGGACCCTTGCAGAACATCCCTCCTAAGAGGCAGCGTCCCCCGGACCCTTGCAGAACATCCCTCCTAAGAGGCAGCGTCCCCTGGACCCCTGCAGAACATCCCTCCTAAGAGGCAGCGTCCCCCAGATCCCTGCAGAACATCCCTCCTAAGAGGCAGCGTCCCCCGGACCCCTGCAGAACATCCCTCCTAAGAGGCAGTGCCCCCCGGACCCCTGCAGAACATCCCTCCTAAGAGGCCCCCGGACCCCGCGGCCGTTGTAACATAGGCTTTTAACGGACGCACTTGACCTCTGGCCTCAGTGAGTCTAACACTCACCCCGGGGTGATGAGCTCAGCGGAGCCGGTGATGTCATCACCCCCCCAATTACAGACGCGCCATTCACACAGTCCTGTTCCGTCTGCCCAGCAGCAAAGAACTCGGGGACATTTCTGACAAAAATGGCAACTGGAGGTCAGAGGGTTAACTCCGCTCCTGGTGCCCCAGACATTAACCACTTGTGACCCATCATGTGACCCCAGCACCACCCCCCCCATCATGTGACCCCAGCACACACCCCCCCATCATGTGACCCCAGCACACACACCCCCCATCATGTGACCCCAGCACCCCCCATCATGTGACCCCAGCACACACACCCCCCATCATGTGACCCCAGCACCCCCCCCCCATCATGTGACCCCAGCACACACACCCCCCATCATGTGACCCCAGCACACCCCCCCCCATCATGTGACCCCAACACACCCCCCATCATGTGACCCCAACACACCCCATCATGTGACCCCAACACACCCCCATCATGTGACCTCAACACACCCCCTCATCATGTGACCCCAGCACACCCCCCATCATGTGACCCCAGCACACCCCCCATCATGTGACCCCAACACACCCCCATCATGTGACCCCAGCACCACCCCCCATCATGTGACCCCAGCACCCCCCATCATGTGACCCCAGCACACACCCCCATCATGTGACCCCAGCACACCCCCATCATGTGACCCCAGCACACCCCTCATCATGTGACCCCAGCACACCCCCATCATGTGACCCCAACACACCCCCCATCATGTGACCCCAGCACACCCCCATCATGTGACCCCAACACACCCCCATCATGTGACCCCAACACACACCCCATCATGTGACCCCAGCACACTCCCCCATCATGTGACCCCAGCACACCCCCATCATGTGACCCCAGCACACACCCCCATCATGTGACCCCAGCACACACCCCCCATCATGTGACCCCAGCACACACCCCCCATCATGTGACCCCAGCACACTCCCCATCATGTGACCCCAGCACACCCCCATCATGTGACCCCAGCACCCTCATCATGTGACCCCAGCACCCCCATCATGTGACCCCAGCACACACCCTCCATCATGTGACCCCAGCACACACCCCCCCATCATGCGACCTCCGCATTACCCCCTCATCATGTGGCCCCAGCACTACCCCCCATCATGTGACCCCAGCACACACCCCCCCATCATGTGACCCCAGCACACACCCCCATCATGTGACCCCAGCACACCTCCCATCATGTGACCCCAGCACACCCCCATCATGTGACCCCAGCACACCCCCCATCATGTGACCCCAGCACACCCCCATCATGTGACCCCAGCACACCCCCCATCATGTGACCCCAGCACACCCCCATCATGTGACCCCAGCACACCCCCATCATGTGACCCCAGCACACCCCCATCATGTGACCTCAGCACACCCCCCATCATGTGACCCCAGCACACTTCCATCATGTGACCCCAGCACCCCCCCATCATGTGACCCCAGCACACCCCCATCATGTGACCCCAGCACACCCCCATCATGTGACCCCAGCACACCCCCCCATCATGTGACCCCAGCACACCCCCCATCATGTGACCCCAGCACACCTCCCATCATGTGACCCCAGCACACCCCCATCATGTGACCCCAGCACACCCCCCCATCATGTGACCCCAGCACACCCCTCATCATGTGACCCCAGCACACCCCCCATCATGTGACCCCAGCACACCCCCCATCATGCGACCTCGCACTACCCCTCATCATGTGACCCCAGCACACCCCCCCCATCATGTGACCCCAGCAGACGGGTTTTCCTGGGGCTCCAGGCAGGTGACGCTGGAGCCGCCCACAACAAACAAGGGTCGGCTGCCGGAGCCTATGGAGGCTGGCGTCACGCCCGGAAAGCGAATACTGCAGCGCCGGAGAAAGTCGACAGTACAACAATGACGGCATAAAGAGCCCATACAGCTAACGAGAGGACGGGGACTACACGGGGCCGTCTGACCCCCAAGACCTGTGGGGCCCCAATACTGATCGGCTCCAGAACATTGTGGCGTCTGCCATCAGGCGACGCTTTCACCTGTGGGGCCGGGCACGCAGTGTGGCATCAGACGGCCGCCATGACACCGTATGACGTATTCCCCTGCAGCTTTCATGTGGCCCAGGACAGGTCTGTGCAGGTCCCCGACAGAGGAGGAACTGGCCCCCAGCCAGAGGGGCCACGCCCGAGGAGGTGACATCACCGCCAGATCTGAGGAAGGCGACTTCAAATAGACTGAGTTCCAGACGGGCGAGGTCATGAGAAAGAGGCGGCCTGCGGGATCCCATGGAAACCAAAACCAGGATGAGGACCTGTACAGCTCTGTGCCCCCATACTCCGCTCATACCCCGCCCCGTGCCCCCATACACCACCTTGTGCCCCCACATACAGCTCACACCCTGCTCCCATACACCGCTCATACCCTGCGCTGTGCCCCCATACACCACCCTGTGCCCACCATACACTGCTCATACCCTGCGCCGTGACCCCATACACCACCCTGTGCCCCCATATACCG
The DNA here is from genome assembly GCA_033119425.1 of Bufotes viridis. NCBI lineage: Eukaryota > Metazoa > Chordata > Amphibia > Anura > Bufonidae > Bufotes > Bufotes viridis. The sequence goes on along the minus strand of CM065591.1, from coordinate 4,813,606 downwards.
CTCATACCCTGCCCCCACATACACCGCTCACACCCTACGCTGTGCCCCCATACACCACCTGTGCCCATCATACACTGCTCATACCCTGCGCCGTGCCCCCATACACCATCCTGTGCCCCCATACACCGCTCATACCCTGCCCTCCATACACCACTCATACCCCGCCCCCCATACACCACTCATACCCTGCCCCCCATACACCGCTCCTACCCTGCCCCCCATACACCACCCTGTGCCCACCATACACTGCTCATACCCTGCCCCCCATACACCACCCTGTGCCCACCATACACCGCTCATACCCTGCCCCCCATACACAGCTCATACCCTGCGCTGTGCCCCCATACACCGCTCATACCCTGCCCCCCAAACACCGCTCATACCCTGCGCTGTGCCCCCATATACCGCTCATACCCTGCCCCCCGAACACCGCTCATACCCTGCGCTGTGCCCCCATATACCGCTCATACCCTGCCCCGTGCCCCCATACACCGTCCTGTGCCCCCATACACCGCTTATACCCTGCCCCCGAACACCGCTCATACCCTGCCCCCGAACACCGCTCATACCCTGCGCTGTGCTCCCATACACCATCCTGTGCCCCCATACACCGCTCATACCCTGCGCCGTGCCCCCATACACCGCTTATACCCTGCCCCCGAACACCGCTCATACCCTGCCCCCATACACCGCTCATACCCTGCCCCCATACACCGCTCATACCCTGCGCTGTGCCCCCATACACCATCCTATGCTCCCCATACACCGCTCATACCCTGCCCCAAACACCGCTCATACCCTGCGCCGTGCTCCCATACACCACCCTGTCCTGCCCCCATACACCGCTCATACCCTGCCCTCGAACACCGCTCATACCCTGCCCCCATACACCGCTCATACCCTGCCCCCATACACCGCTCATACCCTGCGCTGTGCTCCCATACACCATCCTATGCCCCTATACACCGCTCATACCCTGCCCCCCAAACACCGCTCATACCCTGCGCCGTGCCCCCATACACCACCCTGTGCCCACCATACACCGCTCATACCCTGCCCCGAACACCGCTCATACCCTGCCCCCATACACCATCTGCTCATACCCTGCGCTGTGCCCCCATACACCACCCTGTGCCCACCATACACTGCTCATACCCTGCCCCCCGAACACCGCTCATACCCTGCCCCGTGCCCCCATACACCACCCTGTGCCCACCATACACCGCTCATACCCTGCCCCCGAACACCACTCATACCCTGCCCCCGAACACCACTCATACCCTGCCCCCCGAACACCACTCATACACCATCCAGTGCCCCCATACACCATCCTGTGCCCCCGAACACCGCTCATACCCTGCCCCCCATACACCGCTCATACCCTGCCCCCCATACACCGCTCACACCCTGCCCCCCATACACCGTCCTGTGCCCACCATACACCGCTTATACCCTGCGCTGTGCCCCAATACATCGTCCTGTGCCCCCTATACACCGCTCATACCGTGCCCACCATACACCATCCTGTGCCCCCCATACACCGCCCTGTGCCCACAATACACCGCTCATACCCTGCGCCGTGCCCCCATACACCGCTCATACCGTGCCCACCATTCACCACCCTGTGCCCCCCATACACCGCTCATACCCTGCCCACCATACACTGCCCTGAGGCCCCCCCACATACACCGCTCACATCCTGAGCCGTGCCCACCATACAGCGCACTGTGCCCCTCCCATACACCACATACCCTGTGCCGTGCACCCCATACACCACTCATACCCTGCGCCGTGCCCCCCCGTACACCACTCATACCCTGCCCACTATACACTGCCCCGTGCCCCCCCATACACCACTCATACCCTGCCCACTATATACTGCCCCCCCATACAACACTCATACCCTGCGCTGTGCCCCCCCGTACACCACTCATACCCTGCGCCGTGCCCCTCCCATACACAACTCATACCCTGCGCCGTGCCCCTCCATACACCATTCATAGCCTGCGCCGTGCCCCCCCATACACCATTCATAGCCTGCCCCGTGCCCCTCCCATAAACCACTCATACCCTGTGCCGTGCCCCCCATACACCACTCATACACTGCCCGTGCCCCCCATACACCGCTCATACCCTGCCCACTATACACTGCCCCGTGCCCCCATTCACCACTCATACCCTGCCCACTATACTGCCCCCATACACCACTCATACCCTGCGCCGTGCCCCTCCCATACACCACTCATACACTGCGCCGTGCCCCTCCCCCATACACCACTCATACCCTGCGCCGTGCCCCTCCCATACACCACTCATACCCTGCGCCGTGCCCCTCCCATACACCACTCATACTCTGTACTGTGCCCCCCATACACCACTCATACCCTGCGCCGTGCCCCTCCCATACACCACTCATACCCTGCGCCGTGCCCCTCCCATACACCACTCATACTCTGTACTGTGCCCCCCATACACCACTCATACCCTGCCCACTATACACTGCCCCGTGCCCCTCCATACAACACTCCATACCCTGCGCCGTGCCCTCCCATACACCACTCATACTCTGTACTGTGCCCCCCATACACCACTCATACCCTGCGCCGTGCCCCTCCCATACACCACTCATACCCTGCGCCGTGCCCCTCCCATACACCACTCATACTCTGTACTGTGCCCCCCATACACCACTCATACCCTGCCCACTATACACTGCCCCGTGCCCCTCCATACAACACTCATACCCTGTCCCGTGCCCAACATACACACGTTGCAGCATCGGGAATGATTGGTGACGCGGTGAATTCAGTGCAGAACTGGGTCACGGGGAATCTGAGAACGCGGCTCCGGATCACGGCTGGTGGGAGCGGAGTAACGGTGCCTCACGCCTCGTTATCAGAGCACAGGGTTAATAACAAGCAGCTAAGGGGTTAAGGTAAAGCTCTGGTGGCAGCAGCATGGTGGGGGGGGGTGTCACGTTCCAGCGGTGGGTGAAGTTTCCTTGTAAGGATATCATAGTGGGGACATAGCCCCCTCCCCCAGTGTGCCCGCTCCGAAGATGACAGGCTGTGTGCCGGGTCACCTGAGGGGGGTGCTCATCACCACAGACATGCCCAACCCATGCTACAGCGACAAACACACGTGAGGGAAAGTGTCAGTTGTCGATAAACGAACGCTGCGGCGGTGTCCATGGTCAGACATCGCCACCCCCGGCTGTAAAACCGCACCCCGACAGCTGCAGGGCACGAGGAGGAGCAGCCGTCCCGTCCATCAGTAACAATCAGACACAGTACAACAGCACCAGTCCTCGGGTGACCCCAACACGTGGCACAGGGACCCCGCAATACTGGTGCCCACGCTGGACGATCCGTCACATTGGATGGAATACTGCCCGGTAAAGTAATGGACATCACATGTGATAACGGTCCGGGGCACGTCAAATGGATCCCGCACCGAGCCGCCATCTCCACCAACGTCAGGACTGATGGAAGGGGAGCACTCAGCGGAACAACCACCATCTACTGCCCAGTTATCAGCCACAACCAGCCGGGGAGAGGATGACTGTAGGACAGGAGAATACAGTCTATTGCCCCCTGTTATCAGCCACAACCAGCCGGGGAGAGGATGACTGTAGGACAGGAGAATACAGTCTATTGCCCCCTGTTATCAGCCATTTCAGGGGAGAGGATGACTGTAGGACAGGAGAATACAATCTATTGCTCCCTGTTATCAGCCATTTCAGGGGAGAGGATGACTGTAGGACAGGAGAATACAGTCTATTGCTCCCTGTTATCAGCCATTTCAGGGGAGAGGATGACTGTAGGACAGGAGAATACAATCTATTGCCCCCTGTTATCACCCATTTCAGGGGAGAGGATGACTGTAGGACAGGAGAATACAGTCTATTGCCTCCTGTTATCAGCGATTTCAGGGGAGGGGATGACTGTAGGACAGGAGAATACGGTCTATTTCTCCCTGTTATCAGCCATTTCAGGGGAGAGAATGACTGTAGGACAGGAGAATACAGTCTATTGCCCCCTGTTATCAGCCATTTCAGGGGAGAGGATGACTGTAGGACAGGAGAATACAGTCTATTGCTCACTGTTATCAGCCATTTCAGGGGAGAGGATGACTGTAGGACAGGAGAATACAGTCTATTGACCCCTGTTATCAGCCATTTCAGGAGAGAGGATGACTGTAGGACAGGAGAATACAGTCTATTGCTCCCTGTTATCAGCCATTTCAGAGGAGAGGATGACGGTAGGACAGGAGAATACAGTCTATTGCTCCCTGTTATCAGTCATTTCAGGGGAGAGGATGACTGTAGGACAGGAGAATACAATCTATTGCTCCCTGTTATCAGCCATTTCAGGGGTGAGGATGACTGTAGGACAGGAGAATACAGTCTATTGCTCCCTGTTATCAGCCATTTCAGGGGAGAGGATGACTGTAGGACAGGAGAATACAGTCCATTGCTCCCCTGTTATCAGCCATTTCAGGGGAGAGGATGACTGTAGGACAGGAGAATACAATCTATTGCCCCCTGTTATCAGCCATTTCAGGGGAGAGGATGACTGTAGGACAGGAGAATACAGTCTATTGCTCCCTGTTATCAGCCATTTCAGGGAAGAGGATGACTGTAGGACAGGTGAATACAGTCTATTGCTCCCTGTTATCAGCCATTTCAGGGGAGAGGATGACTGTAGGACAGGAGAATACAGTCTATTGCTCCCTGTTATCAGCCATTTCAGGGGAGAGGATGACTGTAGGACAGGAGAATACAGTCTATTGCCCCCTGTTATCGGCCATTTCAGGGGAGAGGATGACTGTAGGACAGGAGAATACAGTCTATTGTCCCTGTTATCAGCCATTTCAGGGGAGAGGATGACTGTAGGACAGGAGAATACAGTCTATTGCCCCCTGTTATCAGCCATTTCAGGGGAGAGGATGACTGTAGGACAGGAGAATACAGTCTATTGCTCCCTGTTATCAGCCATTTCAGGGGAGAGGATGACTGTAGGACAGGAGAATACAGTATTGCCCCCTGTTATCAGCCATTTCAGGGGGAGGATGACTGTAGGACAGGAGAATACAGTCTATTGCCCCCTGTTATCAGCCATTTCAGGGGAGAGGATGACTGTAGGACAGGAGAATACAGTCTATTGCTCCCTGTTATCAGCCATTTCAGGGGAGAGGATGACTGTAAGACAGGAGAATACAGTCTATTGCTCCCTGTTATCAGCTATTTCAGAGGAGAGGATGACTGTAGGACAGGAGAATACAGTCTATTGCCTCCTGTTATCAGCCATTTCAGGGGAGAGGATGACTGTAGGACAGGAGAATACAGTCTATTGGTCCCTGTTATCAGCTATTTCAGAGGAGAGGATGACTGTAGGACAGGAGAATACAGTCTATTGCCTCCTGTTATCAGCCATTTCAGGGGAGAGGATGACTGTAGGACAGGAGAATACAGTCTATTGGTCCCTGTTATCAGCCATTTCAGGGGGGGGGGATGACTGTAGGACAGGAGAATACAATCAATTGCTCCCTGTTATCAGCCATTTCAGGTGAGAGGATGACTGTAGGACAGGGGAATACAGTCTATTACCCCCTGTTATCAGCCATTTCAGGGGGGGATGACTGTAGGACAGGAGAATACAGTCTATTACCCCCTGTTATCAGCCATTTCAGGGGAGAGGATGACTGTAGGACAGGGGAATACAATCTATTGCCCCCTGTTATCAGCCATTTCAGGGGATAGGATGACTGTAGGACAGGGGAATACAGTCTATTGCCCCCTGTTATCAGCCATTTCAGGTGAGAGGATGACTGTAGGACAGGAGAATACAGTCTATTACCCCCTGTTATCAGCCATTTCAGGGGAGAGGATGTCTGTAGGACAGGAGAATACAATCTATTGCCCCCTGTTATCAGCCATTTCAGGGGAGAGGATGACTGTAGGACAGGAGAATACAGTCTATTGCCCCTGTTATCAGCCATTTCAGGGGAGAGGATGACTGTAGGACAGGAGAATACAGTCTATTGCCCCCTGTTATCAGCCATTTCAGGGGGGAGGATGACTGTAGGACAGGAGAATACAGTCTATTGCTCCCTGTTATCAGCCATTTCATGGGACAGGATGACTGTAGGACAGGAGAATACAATCTATTGCCCCCTGTTATCAGCCATTTCATGGGACAGGATGACTGCAGGACAGGAGAATACAGTCTATTGCCCCGTTATTAGCCACAACCGGCCGGGGAGGATGACTGTAGGACAGAATACAGTCTATTGCCCCCTGTTATCAGCCATTTCAGGGGGGGAGGATGACTGTAGGACAGAATACAGTCTATTGCCCCCTGTTATCAGCCATTTCAGGGGGGGGAGGATGACTGTAGGACAGAATACAGTCTATTGCCCCCTGTTATCAGCCATTTCAGGGGGAGGATGACTGTAGGACAGGAGAATACAGTCTATTGCCCCTGTTATCAGCCATTTCAGGGGAGAGGATGACTGTAGGACAGGAGAATACAGTCTATTGCCCCTGTTATCAGCCATTTCAGGGGGAGGATGACTGTAGGACAGGAGAATACAGTCTATTGCCCCCTGTTATCAGCCATTTCAGGGGGAGGATGACTGTAGGACAGGAGAATACAGTCTATTGCTCCCTGTTATCAGCCATTTCAGGGGAGAGGATGACTGTAGGACAGGAGAATACAGTCTATTGCTCCCTGTTATCAGCCATTTCAGGGGAGAGGATGACTGTAGGACAGGAGAATACAGTCTATTGCCTCCTGTTATCAGCCATTTCAGGGGAGAGGATGACTGTAGGACAGGAGAATACAGTCTATTGCCTCCTGTTATCAGCCATTTCAGGGAGAGGATGACTGTAGGACAGGAGAATACAGTCTATTGCTCCCTGTTATCAGCCATTTCAGGGGAGGATGACTGTAGGACAGGAGAATACAGTCTATTGCCCCTGTTATCAGCCATTTCAGGTGAGAGGATGACTGTAGGACAGGGAATACAGTCTATTGCCCCCTGTTATCAGCCATTTCAGGGAGAGGATGACTGTAGGACAGGAGAATACAGTCTATTGCCCCCTGTTATCAGCCATTTCAGGGGAGAGGATGACTGTAGGACAGGAGAATACAGTCTATTGCCCCCTGTTATCAGCCATTTCAGGGGAGAGGATGACTGTAGGACAGGAGAATACAGTCCTATTGCCCCCTGTTATCAGCCATTTCAGGGGAGAGGATGACTGTAGGACAGGAGAATACAGTCTATTGCCCCCTGTTATCAGCCATTTCAGGGGAGAGGATGACTGTAGGACAGGAGAATACAGTCTATTGCCCCCTGTTATCAGCCATTTCAGGGAGAGGATGACTGTAGGACAGGAGAATACAGTCTATTGCCCCTGTTATCAGCCATTTCAGGGAGAGGATGACTGTAGGACAGGAGAATACAGTCTATTGCCCCTGTTATCAGCCATTTCAGGGGAGAGGATGACTGTAGGACAGAGAATACAGTCTATTGCCCCCTGTTATCAGCCATTTCAGGGAGAGGATGACTGTAGGACAGGAGAATACAGTCTATTGCCCCCTGTTATCAGCCATTTCAGGGGGAGGATGACTGTAGGACAGAGAATACAGTCTATTGCCCCTGTTATCAGCCATTTCAGGGGGAGGATGACTGTAGGACAGGAGAATACAGTCTATTGCCCCCTGTTATCAGCCATTTCAGGGGAGGATGACTGTAGGACAGGAGAATACAGTCTATTGCCCCTGTTATCAGCCATTTCAGGGAGAGGATGACTGTAGGACAGGAGAATACAGTCTATTGCCCCCTGTTATCAGCCATTTCAGGGGAGGATGACTGTAGGACAGGAGAATACAGTCTATTGCCCCCTGTTATCAGCCATTTCAGGGAGAGGATGACTGTAGGACAGGAGAATACAGTCTATTGCCCCCTGTTATCAGCCATTTCAGGGGAGAGGATGACTGTAGGACAGGAGAATACAGTCTATTGCCCCTGTTATCAGCCATTTCAGGGGAGAGGATGACTGTAGGACAGGAGAATACAGTCTATTGCTCCCTGTTATCAGCCATTTCAGGGAGAGGATGACTGTAGGACAGGAGAATACAGTCTATTGCCCCCTGTTATCAGCCATTTCAGGGAGAGGATGACTGTAGGACAGGAGAATACAGTCTATTGCCCCCTGTTATCAGCCATTTCAGGGGAGAGGATGACTGTAGGACAGGAGAATACAGTCTATTGCCCCCTGTTATCAGCCATTTCAGGGAGAGGATGACTGTAGGACAGGAGAATACAGTCTATTGCCCCCTGTTATCAGCCATTTCAGGGAGAGGATGACTGTAGGACAGGAGAATACAGTCTATTGCCCCCTGTTATCAGCCATTTCAGGGGAGAGGATGACTGTAGGACAGGAGAATACAGTCTATTGCCCCCTGTTATCAGCCATTTCAGGGGAGAGGATGACTGTAGGACAGGAGAATACAGTCTATTGCCCCTGTTATCAGCCATTTCAGGGGAGAGGATGACTGTAGGACAGGAGAATACAGTCTATTGCCCCTGTTATCAGCCATTTCAGGGGAGAGGATGACTGTAGGACAGGAGAATACAGTCTATTGCCCCCTGTTATCAGCCATTTCAGGGGAGAGGATGACTGTAGGACAGGAGAATACAGTCTATTGCCCCTGTTATCAGCCATTTCAGGGAGAGGATGACTGTAGGACAGGAGAATACAGTCTATTGCCCCTGTTATCAGCCATTTCAGGGGAGAGGATGACTGTAGGACAGGAGAATACAGTCTATTGCCCCCTGTTATCAGCCATTTCAGGGAGAGGATGACTGTAGGACAGGAGAATACAGTCTATTGCCCCCTGTTATCAGCCATTTCAGGGAGAGGATGACTGTAGGACAGGAGAATACAGTCTATTGCCCCTGTTATCAGCCATTTCAGGGGAGAGGATGACTGTAGGACAGGAGAATACAGTCTATTGCCCCCTGTTATCAGCCATTTCAGGGAGAGGATGACTGTAGGACAGGAGAATACAGTCTATTGCCCCCTGTTATCAGCCATTTCAGGGGAGAGGATGACTGTAGGACAGGAGAATACAGTCTATTGCCCCCTGTTATCAGCCATTTCAGGGAGAGGATGACTGTAGGACAGGAGAATACAGTCTATTGCTCCCTGTTATCAGCCATTTCAGGGGAGAGGATGACTGTAGGACAGGAGAATACAGTCTATTGCCCCCTGTTATCAGCCATTTCAGGGGAGAGGATGACTGTAGGACAGGAGAATACAGTCTATTGCCCCTGTTATCAGCCATTTCAGGGGAGAGGATGACTGTAGGACAGGAGAATACAGTCTATTGCCCCCTGTTATCAGCCATTTCAGGGAGAGGATGACTGTAGGACAGGAGAATACAGTCTATTGCACCCTGTTATCAGCCATTTCAGGGGAGAGGATGACTGTAGGACAGGAGAATACAGTCTATTGCCCCCTGTTATCAGCCATTTCAGGGGAGAGGATGACTGTAGGACAGGAGAATACAGTCTATTGCCCCCTGTTATCAGCCATTTCAGAGGAGAGGATGACTGTAGGACAGGAGAATACAGTCTATTGCTCCCTGTTATCAGCCATTTCAGGGGGGAGGATGACTGTAGGACAGGAGAATACAGTCTATTGCCCCCTGTTATCAGCCATTTCAGGGGGGAGGATGACTGTAGGACAGGAGAATACAGTCTATTGCTCTTTAGTCCCGGTTCTGTCTCCACTATCACACTTTTTTACGAATTCTCAGACAGTGGGAGCAGGGCAGCCAGGAAGGGGTTAAATGCTATGGCTCCACCCTTTGATGACATCACTGCACCTGGAGGGGGTGGTAGGTGAGTCACTTCCGTCAGCTGATCCCAGTTATCAGACCACACACAGTGAGTTCGGGACATCCCGACACCTGCGGACCCCTCTGCTCTACTACGTGAGACTGGATGTCTATGGTCACAGGAGCGCGTGTCCGGGCTCCGTGTGGGAGCGTGACCCTCAGTTCTGGACACTTCATACTTAATTATAATACCGTGCACTCCTGCGAGATGGGCCGTGTCCAGAACAGAGGGTCACGCTCACACACGGAGACCGATTTCCGGACTGCACGCAATCCTGTGGCAGAGCCGTCAATCAGGTTGTCACTCAGCTCTCCACACACCTGAGCCTGGATGTTACATCCCCCAGATACTTCTACAAGTCTGTGTTCAGGTGTCAGTCCTCACTGTGATTCTGGTATTCTATTCATGAAATGGGGATCAAAGGTAAACAAACCTCCAAATTCTGTATGACACGGTATAACTGCACCGAGGTTCTGCAGCAGCCGAGGGGTGTTTTAGGAGGTTCTGCAGCAGCCGAGGGGTGTATTAGGAGGTTCTGCAGCAGCCGAGGGGTGTATTAGGAGGTTCTGCAGCAGCCGAGGGGTGTATTAGGAGGTTCTGCAGCGCCACTTATCTCTGTACTGATCAGGGCAATAACAGGGTGATAATCTGATGGGGGTTATAGTACCTACTCCTGGAGAGAAGTGGGGGAGGGGCCTTTGTGCCTGTAGCTGTAGTAATGTGACCCCCCCCTCCCCCTCTAATGAGGGAATGTGAGACCCCGGGAGGAGGATTCCCCCCACTGTCCATTGTTGTCCCGCCAGACGCAGCACTAATGAGCGTCAGCTCTGAGGACCAGACCCGCGGTGTCCGGGGAGCTGCACTCAGGGCTCATGCACCCCACCGTACATTCCAGCAGGAGGCGCTCAGATGAGAGACCGTGCTACCCCAGTACCCTCCACGGCGCTATCCCGGTACCCTCCACAGTATTACCCCGGTACCCTCCACGGTGCTACCCCGGTATCCTCCCCCCTGTTACCCCGGTTCTCCTCTCCTTCACGGTGTTAGGCGGTATCCTCCCCCCCTCCACGGCGTTACCCCGGTATCCTCCCCTATGTTACCCCGGTATCCTCCCCCCAATGTTACCCCAGTATTTCCCACCCTCTATGTTACCCCTGTATCTCCCCTCCTCCACGGTGTTACCCCGTTACCTCCCCCAATGTTACCCCTGTATCCCCTTCCCCCAGTGTTACTCCAGTACCCTACCTCCTCTCCCCGCAGCACCCCCCCATGTTACCCCAGTAGTCCCCACCTCCATGTTACTTCAGTACTCCCACCTCCTCCACATTACCCCCCCCCCCCTCCCATGTTACTCTGTTATCCCCCTCCCTCCCTGTTACCACTGTAAACCTTCCCTGTTACCCCAGTACTCCCCCCCTCGTAAACATTATCTCGATATACCCCCCAGTTATCCCAGTACCCCCCCCCTCCTCCACATTACCCCTGTATGCCCCTCTGTTACTTCAGTACACCCCCTCTCCCCCATGTTACCCCGGTACCCCTCCTCCTCTCCCCCCGACCACGCTACCCCTCTCTCCATGTTACCACTGTAAACCCCCAGTTACCCCAGTACTCCCCCCCCTCCTCCATGTTACCCCTGAATCCCCCTCCTTCTCCATGTTATCCTGTTATCCCCCAAACCCCCGGTACTCCTATCCCACTCCATGTTACTCCGGTACTCCCCCGGTATCTCCCCGTGTTACCCCAGTACTCCCCCCCCTCCTCCACATTACCCCTGTATGCACCTCCATGTTATTCCAGTACCCCCCCCCCCTCTATGTTATCCGTTATCCCACCCACCCCCGGTTACTCCTATCCCTCTCCAGGTTAACCCTGTATCCCCCTGCATATTACTCTGGTTCCCCCCCCTCCAGTAAACCTTGTATCCCCCTCCATGGTTCCATGGTACTCCCCCTTCCTCCACGTTACTCCTCCCTCTATGTTACCCCGGTATATCCCCCCAGTTACCTCAGTACTTTCCCCCTCCTTCTCCATGTTATCCACCCAAACCCCCGATTACTCCGGAACTCTTATCCCTCTCCAGGTTACCCCTGTATCCCCCTCCATGTTACTCCGGTACTCCACCCGGTTACTCCGATACTTCTATCCCTCTCAACGTTACCCCCATATCCCCTCCATGTTACTCCAGTACTCCCCCGGTTACCCCCGTATCCCCCTCCATGCTACCCCTGTATTCCCCTCCATGTTACTCCGGTACTCCCCCCGTTTACTCCGGTACGCCTATCCCTCTCCACCTTACCCCCCTCCATGTTACTCCGGTACTCCCCCCCCCAGTTACTCCAGGACTCCTAACCCTCTCCACGTTACCCCCGTATCCCTCTCCACGTTACTCCGGTACTCCCCCCGTTACTCCAGTACTCCTATCCCTCTCCACGTTACCCCCATATCCCTCTCCACCTTACCCCCCTCCATATTACTCCGGTACTCCTAACCCTCTCCACGTTGCCCCCCTCTCCACGTTACCCCCCTCCATGTTACTCCGGTACTCCTAACCCTCTCCACGTTGCCCCCCTCTCCACGTTACCCCCCTCCATGTTACTCCGGTACTCCTATCCCTCTCCACGTTACCACCATATCCCTCCATGTTACTCCGGTACTCCCCCGGTTACTCCAACACTCCCCTGGTTACCCCGCTCACCCCAGGTTACTCCTATCCCTCTCCACATTACCCTGTATCCCCTTCCATGTTACTCCCCCGGTTACTCCGGTACTCCTATCCCTCCAAGTTACCCCCGTATCCCTCTCCACGTTACCCCCCTCCATGTTATTCCGGTACTCCCCCCGGTTACTCCGGTACTCCCCTGGTTACCCCGCTCACCCCAGGTTACTCCTATCCCTCTCCACATTAACCCCATATCCCCCTCCATGTTACTCTGGTACTCCCCCGGTTACTCCTATCCCTCTCCACGTTACCCCTCTCCATGTTACTCCAGTACTCCCCCCGGTTACTCCGGTACTCCTATCCCTCTCCACGTTACCCCCATATCCCTCTCCACCTTACTCCCCTCCATGTTACTCTGGTACTCCCCCGGTTACCCCGCTACTCCTATCCCTCTCCACGTTACCCCCGTATCCCCCTCCATGTTACTCCGGTACTCCCCCCGGTTACTCCTATCCCTCTCCACGTTACCCCCATATCCCTCTCCACGTTACCCCCGTATCCCCCTCCATGTTACTCTGGTACTCCTATCGCTCTCCACATTACCCCCCTCCATGTTACTCCAGTACTCCCCGGTTACTCCGGTACTCCTATCCCTCTCCACGTTACCCCCATATCCCTCTCCACCTTACTCCCCTCCATGTTACTCCGGTACTCCCCCGGTTACTCCAACACTCCCCCGCTTACCTTGTTATCCCGCCCACCCCCGGTTACTCCTATCCCTCTCCACGTTACCCCCGTATCCCCCTCCATGTTACTCTGGTACTCCCCGGGTTACTCCGGTACTCCCCGCCTCAGTGGCTCCGGAGTTTCCCCTCCAGTCAGGCACAGTTGGCACAGGGCTGAGCTGACTAAGACCCCGGTGTGACCGGGACGGGCTGCGCACTCACCGGACAGGAGGAGGAGCAGGGCCGGTAGAGGCGGGCGGCTCCGCTGGGACTTCATGCTGCTCCAGGGCTCCACGGTCCTGAAGAACGCGAGGACGATCTAACACAGCCAGGGGAGGAGCTACCGACACCACGCCCACACCACGCCCGTCAGACGAACCGCCCCCATGACGTCATAGCTAGGTGAGTTTTACACCTGCTTCAGAGTCCCAGTCCTCCCTGGCTTACCTGATCTGCTTTGTTATTGGCTTTCAAATGAGGAGGGCGGAGTCAAGGCGGAGCTTCTGCTTCAGTCAGGTGAAATCGAGGCGAAGGAATCGCGAATGGAAACTTGGAGTACCGTAATTACCATAATAAGCGTCCACATCACCGAGCTGCCATAATTACTGTAGTAGTGGTGCGTTCCCAGGAGGTATGTTCACTCAGAGAGGAATGTGCGCTCAAAAACCGCGCTGAAAACTCAATTAGACCATTACTTCATACCCTCAGCTGTGTATCTAATCCTCTCCTGTGTGATACTGTCTGCTGAGCTGTGTATCTAATCCTACCCTGTGTGATACTGTCTGCTAAGCTGTGTATCTAATCCTACCCTGTGTGATACTGTTTGCTGAGCTGTGTATCTAATCCTATCATGTGTGATACAGTCTGCTGAGCTGTGTATCTAATCCTATCCTGTGCGATACTGTCTGCTGAGCTGCTGTATCTAATCCTATCCTGTGTGATACTGTCTGCTGAGTGGTGTATCTAATCCTATCCTGTGTGATACTGTCTGCTGAGCTGTGTATCTAATCCTTTACTATGTGATACTGTCTGCTGAGCTGTGTATCTAATCCTATCCTGTGTGATACTGTCTGCTGAGCTGTGTATCTAATCCTATCCTGTGTGATACTGTCTGCTGAGCTGTGTATCTAATCCCATCCTGTGTGATACAGTCTGCTTAGCTGTGTATCTAATCCTATCCTGTGTGATACAGTCTGCTTAGCTGTGTATCTAATCCTATCCTGTGTGATACTGTCTGCTGAGCTGTGTATCTAATCCTATCCTGTGTGATACTGTCTGCTGAGCTGTGTATCTAATCCTCTCCTGTGTGATACTGTCTGCTGAGCTGTGTATCTAATCCTGTCCTGTGTGATACTGTCTTCTGAGCTGTGTATCTAATCCTATCCTGTGTGATACTGCCTGCTGAGCTGCTGTATCTAGCCTCATCCATTCTGGAAGATGATGGGGGTGATGGTTGGGATGAGGTGGGTGCCGCTCGTCGGTGTGATGCGGCTGTGCTGGTTGCTAGGGTAACGCTATTAGCGGACACGCTTCCCTGGTGATAACGGCTCCCCTGGCCGCCATTGTGCGCCGTACCATCGCTCTGGAGTTAATAGGATGCGTATTGAGGTGACGGGCCCCACGGTCCCAGGGACCCAGGAGAAACTTTCCATTAAGGGTAGCTGAGTGTAGTATGAGGAGCGGAGGGGGGTGGTAGTAGTCCGGAGCTGCACTTCTTCAATATTCTGTAGTCCGTTAGAGCTGCCACTATAGACATATACAGGAGACGCGTGACACCCCCATACAGGAGACGTGCGACACCGCCATACAGGAGACGTGCGACACCGCCATACAGGAGACGTGCGACACCGCCATACAGGAGACGTGTGACACCGCCATACGGGAGACGCGTGACACCGCCATACAGGAGACGCGTGACACCGCCATACGGGAGACGCGTGACACCGCCATACAGGAGACGCGTGACACCGCCATACAGGAGACGCGTGACACCGCCATACGGGAGACGAGTGACACCGCCATACGGGAGACGCGTGACACCGCCATACGGGAGACGCGTGACACCGCCATACGGGAGACGCGCGACACCGCCATACGGGAGACGCGCGACACCGCCATACGGGAGACGCGCGACACCGCCATACGGGAGACGCGCGACACCGCCATACGGGAGACGCAGCGACACCGCCATACGGGAGACGCGCGACACCGCCATACGGGAGACGCGCGACACCGCCATACGGGAGACGCGCGACACCGCCATACGGGAGACGCGCGACACCGCCATACGGGAGACGCGCGACACCGCCATACGGGAGACGCGCGACACCGCCATACGGGAGACGCGCGACACCGCCATACGGGAGACACGTGACACCGCCATACGGGAGACGTGCGACAGCGGCACAGGGGAGACGTGCGCCACCGCCACAGGAAGACGTGCGACACTGCCATACAGGAGATGTGTGACACCGCCATAAGGGAGACGCGCGACACCGCCATACGGGAGACGCGTGACACCGCCATACGGGAGACACGCGACACCGCCATATGGGAGATGTAAGACACCGCCATACGGGAGACGTGCGACAGCGGCACAGGGGAGACGTGCGCCACCGCCACAGGAAGACGTGCGACACTGCCATACAGGAGATGTGTGACACCGCCATGTGGGAGACGTGGCGGCTATCCTTCTACATAGAGCTGCACCTCTGACCAGGAGGTCACTGAGCAGGCGGCTATCCTTCCACATAGAGCTGCACCTCCGACAAGGACGTCACTGTGCAGGCGGCTATCCTTCCACATAGAGCTGCACCTCTGACCAGGACGTCAATGAGCAGGCGGCTATCCTTCCACATAGAGCTGCACCTCTGACCAGGAGATTACTGAGCAGGCGGCTATCCTTCTACATAGAGCTGCACCTCCGACAAGGACGTCACTGTGCAGGCGGCTATCCTTCCACATAGAGCTGCACCTCCGACCAGGAGGTCACTGAGCAGGCGGCTTTCCTTCCACATAGAGTTGCACCTCCGACCAGGAGGTCACTGAGCAGGCGGCTATCCTTCCACATAGAGCTGCACCTCTGACCAGGAGGTCACTGAGCAGGCGGCTTTCCTTCCACATAGAGCTGCACCTCTGACCAGGAGGTCACTGAGCAGGCGGCTATCCTTCCACATAGAGCTGCACCTCTGACTAGGATGTCACTGAGCAGGTGGCTATCTGTCTACATAGAGCTGCACCTCTGACCAGGACGTCACTGAGCAGGCGGCTATCCTTCCACATAGAGCTGCACCTCCGACCAGGATGTCACTGAGCAGGTGGCTATCCTTCTACATAGAGCTGCACCTCTGACCAGGAGGTCACTGAGCAGGCGGCTATCCTTTCACATAGAGCTGCATCTCTGACCAGGAGGTCACTGAGCAGACGGCTCAGTGACCTCCTGTACCGCCATACAGGAGACGCGCGACACCGCCATACAGGAGACGCGTGACACCGCCATACAGGAGACGTGTGACACCGCCATACAGGAGACGCGTGACACCGCCATACAGGAGACGTGTGACACTGCCATACAGGAGACGTGTGACACCGCCATACAGGAGACGCGTGACACCGCCATACAGGAGACGTGTGACACCGCCATACGGGAGACACGCAACACCGCCATATGGGAGATGTAAGACACCGCCATACGGGAGACACGCGACACCGCCATACGGGAGACGTGCGACAGCGGCACAGGGGAGACGTGCGCCACCGCCACAGGAAGACGTGCGACACTGCCATACAGGAGATGTGTGACACCGCCATATGGGAGACGTGGCGGCTATCTTTCCACATAGAGCTGCACCTCCGACCAGGACGTCACTGAGCAGGCGGCTATCCTTCTACATAGAGCTGCACCTCTGACCAGGAGGTCACTGAGCAGGCGGCTATCCTTCCACATAGAGCTGCACCTCCGACAAGGACGTCACTGTGCAGGCGGCTATCCTTCCACATAGAGCTGCACCTCCGACCAGGAGGTCACTGAGCAGGCGGCTTTCCTTCCACATAGAGCTGCACCTCCGACCAGGAGGTCACTGAGCAGGCGACTATCCTTCCACATAGAGCTGCACCTCTGACTAGGATGTCACTGAGCAGGTGGCTATCCGTCTACATAGAGCTGCACCTCTGACCAGGACGTCGCTGAGCAGGCGGCTATCCTTCCACATAGAGCTGCACCTCCGACCAGGATGTCACTGAGCAGGTGGCTATCCTTCTACATAGAGCTGCACCTCTGACCAGGAGGTCACTGAGCAGGCGGTTATCCTTTCACATAGAGCTGCATCTCTGACCAGGAGGTCACTGAGCAGACGGCTATCCTTTCACATAGAGCTGCACCTCTGACCAGGAGGTCACTGAGCAGACGGCTATCCTTCCACATAGAGCTGCACCTCCAACCAGGACGTCACTGAGCAGGCGGCTATCCTTCCACATAGAGCTGCACCCCTGACCAGGAGGTCACTGAGCAGGTGGCTATCCTTTCACATAGAGCTGCACCTCTGACCAGGAGGTAACTGAGCAGGCGGCTTTCCTTCCACATAGAGCTGCACCTCTGACCAGGAGGTCACTGAGCAGACGGCTATCCTTTCACATAGAGCTGCACCTCTGACCAGGAGGTCACTGAGCAGGCGGCTATCCTTTCACATAGAGCTGCACCTCTGACCAGAAGGTCACTGAGCAGGCGACTATCTTTCTACATAGAGCTGCACCTCTGACCAGGACGTTACTGAGCTGGCGGCTATCCTTCCACATAGAGCTGCACCTCCGACCAGGACGTCACTGAGCACGCGGCTATCCTTCCACATAGAGCTGCACCCCTGACCAGGAGGTCACTGAGCAGGCGACTATCTTTCTACATAGAGCTGCACCTCTGACCAGGAGGTCACTGAGCAGGCGGCTATCCTTCCACATAGAGCTGCACCTCTGACCAGGAGGTCACTGAGCAGGCAGCTATCCTTTCACATAGAGCTGCACCTCTGACCAGGAGGTCACCGAGCAGGCGGCTATCCTTTCACATAGAGCTGCACCTCTGACCAGGAGGTCACTGAGCAGGCGGCTATCCTTTCACATAGAGCTGCACCTCTGACCAGGAGGTCACTGAGCAGGCGACTATCCTTCCACATAGAGCTGCACCCCTGACCAGGAGGTCACTGAGCAGGCGGCTATCCTTTCACATAGAGTTGCACCTCTGACCAGGACGTCACTGAGCAGGCGGCTAACCTTCCACATAGAGCTGCACCTCCGACCAGGACGTCACTGAGCAGGCGGCTATCCTTCCACATAGAGCTGCACCTCTGATCAGGAGGTCACTGAGCAGGCGGCTAACCTTCCACATAGAGCTGCACCTCTGACCAGGAGGTCACTGAGCAGGCGGCTATCCTTCCACATAGAGCTGCACCTCTGACCAGGAGGTCACTGAGCAGGCAGCTATCCTTTCACATAGAGCTGCACCTCTGACCAGGACGTCAATGAGCAGGCGGCTATCCTTCCACATAGAGCTGCACCTCTGACCAGGACGTCAATGAGCAGGCGGCTATCCTTCCACATAGAGCTGCACCTCTGACCAGGAGATTACTGAGCAGGCGGCTATCCTTCTACATAAAGCTGCACCTCTGACCAGGAGGTCACTGAGCAGGCGGCTATCCTTCCACATAGAGCTGCACCTCTGACCAGGAGGTCACTGAGCAGGCAGCTATCCTTTCACATAGAGCTGCACCTCTGACCAGGACGTCAATGAGCAGGCGGCTATCCTTCCACATAGAGCTGCACCTCTGACCAGGACGTCAATGAGCAGGCGGCTATCCTTCCACATAGAGCTGCACCTCTGACCAGGAGATTACTGAGCAGGCGGCTATCCTTCTACATAGAGCTGCACCTCTGACCAGGACGTCACTGGGCAGGCGGCTATCGTGCCAGATCTATTTTTAGGCGAATGGTATCCCAAGCCCCTTTCATCTTTACAATATTCTTACAATTTATTTCTAGGGGCACTAGAGGTGGCATTATAACTATTGGGGCATTAGAGGGGGTATTATACCTTCTGAAGGTACTATAGGGGGCATTACAACTACTGGGGCACTAAAGGTGACATTATATCTACTAGGGGTACTTTAACACCTGCTCCACAGTTCCTCAGTCGCTGTTAACACTGTAGTTGGGTTGTTGATGCTCGTTGTGCTGATTTCTGCTCCACAGTTCCTCAGTTGCTGTTAACACTCTAGTTGGGTTGTTGATGCTCGTTGTGCTGATTTCATGCTCCACAGTTCCTCAGTCGCTGTTAACACTGTAGTTGGGTTGTTGATGCTCGTTGTGCTGATTTCTGCTCCACAGTTCCTCAGTCGCTGTTCACACTGTAGTTGGGTTGTTGATGCTCGTTGTGCTGATTTCTGCTCCACAGTTCCTCAGTCGCTGTTCACACTGTAGTTGGGTTGTTGATGCTCGTTGTGCTGATTTCTGCTCCACAGTTCCTTAGTCGCTGTTCACACTGTAGTTGGGTTGTTGATGCTCGTTGTGCTGATTTCTGCTCCACAGTTCCTTAGTTGCTGTTCACACTGTAGTTGGGTTGTTGATGCTCTTCGTGCTGATTTCTGCTCCACAGTTCCTTAGTTGCTGTTCACACTGTAGTTGGGTTGTTGATGCTCTTCGTGCTGATTTCTGCTCCACAGTTCCTTATTTGCTGTTCACACTGTAGTTCAGTTTTTCAGGCTCATTGTGCTGATCTATGCTTTACAGTTCCTTAGTCACTGTTTACACTGTAGTTGGGTTGTTGATGCTCGTTGTGCTGATTTCTGCTCCACAGTTCCTCAGTCGCTGTTCACACTGTTGTTTGGTTTTTCAGACACATTGTGATGATCGCTTCTCCACATTTCCTCAGTCGCTGTTTATACTGTAGTTGGGTTGTTGATGCTCGTTGTACTGATTTCTGCTCCACAGTTCCTTATTCGCTGTTCACACTGTAGTTCGGTTTTTCAGGCTCATTGTGCTGATTTATGCTTTACAGTTCCCCAGTCGCTGTTTACACTGTAGTTGGGTTGTTGATGCTCGTTGTGCTGATTTCTGCTCCACAGTTCCTACGTCGCTGTTTACACTGGAGTTGGGTTGTTGATGCTTGTTGTGCTGATTTCTGCTCCACAAATCCTTATTCACTGTTCACTGTAGTTCGGTTTTTCAGGCTCATTGTGCTGATTTATGCTTTACAGTTCCTCAGTCACTGTTTACACTGTAGTTGGGTTGTTGATGCTCGTTGTGCTGATTTCTTCTTCACAGTTCCTCAGTCGCTGTTTACACTGTAGTTTGGTTTTTCAGACACATTGTGATGATTTCTTCTCCACAGTTCCTCAGTCGCTGTTTACACTGTAGTTGGCTTGTTGATGCTCGTTGTGCTGATTTCTGCTCCACAGTTCCTCAGTCGCTGTTCACACTGTAGTTGGCTTGTTGATGCTCGTTGTGCTGATTTCTGCTCCACAGTTCCTCAGTCGCTGTTTACACTGTTAGTTTGGTTTTTCAGACACATTTTGATGATTTCTTCTCCACAGTTCCTCAGTCGCTGTTCACACTGTAGTTGGGTTGTTGATGCTCGTTGTGCTGATTTTTGCTCCACAGTTCCTCAGTCACTGTTCACACTGTAGTTGAGTTTTTCAGGCTCATTGTGTGATTTATGCTTTACAGTTCTTCAGTTCCCTCCTCCCTCTACAATCTTCTGTTCGGCATCAAGCTATTTGTACCTGAAGAAGGAGGCAGATGATGCCTGAAACATGTCACCTCTGTCGGCTATTGTGTATTACTGTAATAACAGTCATTATACGTGGCCCTCACATCTATGTCTACACATGATTTATGGAGCCAGTGGGGGCACTGCAGTCCACACGTGTCTCACTGAGCTGTGCCGCTCTCATGCTCAGCTCTGTCTGGTGAGTGGACCTCACTATAAATGGCGCGCCCCCTGTGTTACTATTTCTCGCATATATACAATCTACGGCATTGTTATGTGGATTCATACGCGGCACTGCTATGCGAACACTATGTGGTACTTCTAGGCAGACACTATGTGACACTACTATGTGGACCCTACGTGGTACTTCTATGCCGACACTATGTAGTACTGCTATGTGGATACTACGTGGAACTGCTATGCAGACACTACATGGCACTGCTATGCGGACACTATGTGGCACTGCTATGGGAACACTATGTGGCACTGTATGCGAACACTATGTGGAACTGCTATGCGGACACTATGTGGCACTGCTATACGGACACTATGTGGTACTGCTATGCGGACAGTATGTGGCACTGATATGCGGACACTATGTGGCACTGATATGCAGACACTGTGGCACTGCTATGCGGACAGTACGTGGAATTGCTATGCGGACACTATGTGGCACTTCTATGCGGACAGTACGTGGCACTACTGTGCGGATACTATGTGGCACTACTATGCGGACAGTACGTGGCACTGCTTTGCAGACACTATGTGGCAGTGATGTGCGGACACTATGTGGCACTGATCTGCGGACACTATGTGGCAGTAATGTGCGGACACTATGTGGCACTGATGTGCGGACACTATGTGGCAGTTATGTGCGGACACTATGTGGCAGTGATGTGCAGACACTATGTGGCACTGATGTGCGGACACTGTGTGGCACTGCTATCCGCACAGTACGTCGCACTGATATGCGGACACTGTGTGGCACTGCTATGCGTACAGTACGTGGCACTGATGTGCGGACACTATGTGGCACTGATATGCAGACACTGTGTGGCACTGCTATGCGGACCATATGTGGCACTGCTATGCGGACAGTACGTGGCACTGCTATGCAGACACTATGTGGCACTGATGTGCGGACACTATGTGGCACTGCTATGCGGACAGTACGTGGCACTGCTATGCAGACACTATGTGGCACTGATGTGCGGACACTATGTGGCACTGCTATGCGGACAGTACGTGGCACTGATATGCAGACACTATGTGGCACTGATGTGCGGACACTATGTGGCACTGATGTGCGGACACTATGTGGCACTGCTATGCGGACACTACATGGCACTGATATGCGGACAGTACGTGGCACTGCTATGCGCACACTGTGTGGCACTGATATGCGGACAGTACGTGGCACTGCTATGCGGACACTATGTGGCACTGATATGCGGACAGTATGTGGCACTGATATGCGTACAGTACGTGGCACTGATATGCGGACAGTACGTGGCACTGATATGCGGACACTATGTGGCACTGTTGGGAGGTTTTGCTGTGATCACAATGTGCTTGTGACGTTCTCCGGGTGGATATGCTCTGGGCTCTGTAGAACTGGGTCATGTTCGTCCTCCTTCCTCTGCCCCACAGGTGGTGTGACCACGGGCAGAGATCCTAGGGGTGGGGGTCTCATCCTGTAACTGCCCCCCTTTCTCATCTGTGTACCCCTCGGTGTACGGCTCCTGGGCTCTGTCATCTGCCAGGATCTTCCCGGCTTTATGTCTCTCCTCCAGGCACTGAGCAGCGTCACCTGGAGGAGACAGGATCCGCACCCCCCTCGTCTCCGGATGATGAGCTCCTTATAATCAGCTTTCTGAGCTCAGCTGCCGCATGTCACATGTCTGCGGGAAACTGTGATAGAACCAGGTCACTGCCGTGCAGCCTGTTCTCACAGCCGGCCCAACACTAGGGAGTCTACTACAGGAACAGACACTGGACTGGGGCCCCTGACCACAACATCTAATATTGTAGGTTCTACTCTGATAGCTGCAGGTGGGGCCCCTCAGTGTAAGATGACATCACAAAGTGTACGATAGGGTCACACTGTACAGGATGAGGTCACACTGTACAGGATAAGGTCACAACACTGTACAGGATGAGGTCACAACACTGTATAGGATGAGGTCACACTGTATATAATGAGGTCACACTGTATAGGATGACGTCACACTGTACAGGATGACGTCACACTGTATATAATGAGGTCACACTGTATATAATGACGTCACACTGTACAGGATGAGGTCACAACACTGTATAGGATGAGGTCACACTGTATATAATGAGGTCACACTGTATATAATGAGGTCACACTGTATATAATGAGGTCACACTGTACAGGATGAGGTCACACTGTATAGGATGAGGTCACACTGTACAGGATGAGATCACACTGTACAGGATGAGGTCACACTGTACAGGATGAGATAACACTGTACAGGATGAGGTCACACTGTACAGGATGAGATAACAC
Source organism: Bufotes viridis (assembly GCA_033119425.1). Classification (NCBI taxonomy): domain Eukaryota; kingdom Metazoa; phylum Chordata; class Amphibia; order Anura; family Bufonidae; genus Bufotes; species Bufotes viridis. The sequence goes on along the minus strand of CM065591.1, from coordinate 4,790,024 downwards.
TGTATAGGATGAGGTCACACTGTACAGGATGAGGTCACACTGTACAGGTTGAGATAACACTGTACAGGATGAGGTCACACTGTACAGGATGAGGTCACACTGTACAGGATGAGATAACACTGTATAGGATGAGGTCACACTGTATATAATAAGGTCACACTGTATATAATGAGGTCACACTGTACAGGATGAGGTCACACTGTAAAGGATGAGGTCACACTGTACAGGATGAGATAACACTGTATAGGATGAGGTCACACTGTATAGGATGAGGTCACACTGTATATAATGAGGTCACACTGTATATAATGAGGTCACACTGTATGGGATGAGGTCACACTGTATAGGATGAGGTCACACTGTACAGGATGAGATATCACTGTACAGGATGAGGTCACACTGTACAGGATGAGGTCACACCACTGTACAGGATGAGATAACACTGTACAGGATGAGGTCACACTGTATATGATGAGGTCACACTGTATATGATGAGGTCACACTGTACAGGATGAGGTCACACTGTATAGGATGAGGTCACACTGTACAGGATGAGGTCACACTGTACAGGATGAGGTCACAACACTGTATAGGATGAGGTCACACTGTACAGGATGAGGTCACACTGTATATGATGAGGTCACACTGTATATGATGAGGTCACACTGTATAGGATGAGGTCACACTGTATATAATGAGGTCACACTGTATATAATGAGGTCACACTGTATGGGATGAGGTCACACTGTATAGGATGAGGTCACACTGTACAGGATGAGATATCACTGTACAGGATGAGGTCACACTGTACAGGATGAGGTCACAACACTGTATAGGATGAGGTCACACTGTACAGGATGAGATAACACTGTACAGGATGAGGTCACACTGTATATGATGAGGTCACACTGTATATGATGAGGTCACACTGTATAGGATGAGGTCACACTGTACAGGATGAGATAACACTGTACAGGATGAGGTCACACTGTATATGATGAGGTCACACTGTATATGATGAGGTCACACTGTATATGATGAGGTCACACTGTATAGGATGAGGTCACACTGTATATAATGAGGTCACACTGTATATAATGAGGTAACACTGTATGGGATGAGGTCACACTGTATAGGATGAGGTCACACTGTACAGGATGAGATATCACTGTACAGGATGAGGTCACACTGTACAGGATGAGGTCACACCACTGTACAGGATGAGATAACACTGTACAGGATGAGGTCACATGGTACAGGATGAGGTCACACTGTACAGGATGAGGTCACACTGTATATGATGAGGTCACACTGTATATGATGAGGTCACACTGTACAGGATGAGGTCACACTGTATAGGATGAGGTCACACTGTACAGGATGAGGTCACACTGTACAGGATGAGGTCACAACACTGTATAGGATGAGGTCACACTGTACAGGATGAGATAACACTGTACAGGATGAGGTCACACTGTATATGATGAGGTCACACTGTATATGATGAGGTCACACTGTATAGGATGAGGTCACACTGTATATAATGAGGTCACACTGTATATAATGAGGTCACACTGTATGGGATGAGGTCACACTGTATAGGATGAGGTCACACTGTACAGGATGAGATATCACTGTACAGGATGAGGTCACACTGTACAGGATGAGGTCACAACACTGTATAGGATGAGGTCACACTGTACAGGATGAGATAACACTGTACAGGATGAGGTCACACTGTATATGATGAGGTCACACTGTATATGATGAGGTCACACTGTATAGGATGAGGTCACACTGTATATAATGAGGTCACACTGTATATAATGAGGTAACACTGTATGGGATGAGGTCACACTGTATAGGATGAGGTCACACTGTACAGGATGAGATATCACTGTACAGGATGAGGTCACACTGTACAGGATGAGGTCACACCACTGTACAGGATGAGATAACACTGTACAGGATGAGGTCACACTGTATATGATGAGGTCACACTGTATATGATGAGGTCACACTGTATATGATGAGGTCACACTGTACAGGATGAGGTCACACTGTATAGGATGAGGTCACACTGTACAGGATGAGATAACACTGTACAGGATGAGGTCACACTGTATATGATGAGGTCACACTGTTTATGATGAGGTCACACTGTACAGGATGAGATAACACTGTACAGGATGAGGTCACAACACTGTATAGGATGTGGCAATGTGAACACTGGGGTGTGCAGTGAAACCCCAGGGAGGCCGTCAGAGAGAGCGTGTCACCAAGGTGCCTGGCCTTGAGGGAGTGAAAGCCCAAGTATTAGTATTAGTATAGCTGGCTCAGCCAGTTCCAGGGCGGGCTTTTACTGGGAACAGGCAATGTGCTGGGTGGGTGCCTGTTCCCCATGCTCCAGTCCAGGATTTTGGACAATGTCCAGGGAGGATATTTAATCCTCTTGTTGGACATGGGTGGGGCCCCACTCTGGAGACAGAGGCTCTGTGTGAGTGGTCTCGGCTGAGTTGGCTGAGGGGCCACGGGGCTAAGCGATAGCCCGGAATTGGGGGACACAGTGACGCCTGGAAGGGTCGCAGGGCCACAGTCAGGAGGACTGGTGAGCCTGAATTCCCCAACGGACACTGATCGGAGGCTGTGTGTGAACAGTGCTCTGAACAGCCAGGAGGCTGTGGGACATTGGGCTGGAGAAAGCCGCAGCAGTTCACAGGGTGTGAACTGTACCCACTAGGTGAGTGAGGGACCCAACTAATATGTTTAGTTAGAGCCTAGCCGGGCCAGTGTTTATTGTTTTGCACCTGTTGTGTTGTTTCTGCTATAATAAACGCACTGTTTGGACGTGAAATCCGTTGTCCGGAAGGAAGTTTTTGTGAACGATCCTCGAGACCAGAGCTAACCCCCACATTTGGTGTCGGATGCGGGCAAGTCGTCCCTGCTGGATAAAGGTAAAGTGTTGCTGGGGGCAACGACAGGACAGAGGAAAAAACTGTGCGATTGCTGTATTGGAGCTTAGGGCCGGAAGCCTGTTTGTTCGGTGGAGCAGGTGCTGCTCGTGTGGTCCTGGACACTTTGCTGGGTTGCAAAAGAACTGCTGTCTGGACTGTTTTTCCCTGTGGTGCAAGCGGTGCGAAGGTTTAAAGGGCCAGAAGCACAAAAGAGGAAAAAGGAAAAAAAAACTGACCTGTGGAAATTTTTTTTGCTCAAAATGGCGTCCTGGGTGAAAGATAGTCAGGTGTGGCGGAAGCTGCTTATGCCAAAGGTGATGCCATATGTGAGAAGTGGCCCGGTTTGGAGGAAAACCAAGGCCACTGAGGGTGTAATGGAGCAGCTGGTGCTGGAGACTGATCGGTTGGTGAGAAAGCCGAGTGCGGCACTTGGAGAGGCGGCTCTGAGTGGACTGTTCGAGGTTATATGTGCCATTGCCAAGGGCAACCGTCGGGAAGACAAAGAGGTGGAGAGCGGTGCGTTTCTCAGGAGTGCCTATTTTCCCTGCGACTGTGCACAGAATCCTAAAGGGTGCGGCTGGAATGTCTGTCCGGAAAAAGACAGGAGACAAGTCCAAGGCGTCTCCCGTGGCAACTACTGCATTGAGGAGAAGGGTGGTGACCGTGCTGGAGATATACCTGGACTACCCTTATCTTCCGGGAGTGCCGAGTCAGTGATGACAATCGGTAAGACTGTTCCTATTGATTATTTTGTGGCAGACCCTGTGACAGTGAGCCGGCGGCAGTTGCTACCTGCCGGGCCGGTGAGTGATAAAGCGCTGCGGCGTGAAGATGTCTCAAAAATGAGTGACTATGGGAAAACTGCTGTGTCTGAACAGGCGGGTAAGCCTGTTGCGGTTGCTCTCTCGCAGGAATCTGCAGGGGAGAAGCTCAAGATGTTGTTTAAAGTGCCCGTGACCAAGGCTAGATTTGGGATGGTGAAAATCAGAGATCCCATGCTAGCCTGGGTAAGAGGTAGAATGATGTCTGTCCGGGACAATTATGCGAATCCTGTGGACTATCCAGGGGTCCTCACGGAGGGTGAGACCATGGTGGGAACAGAGACTGATGGACTTGATGTTGGAAATAGGCTCATGCGTGATGTAATGTGGGGCAATGGAGACACTTCTGTAGGAAGTAATGAAGCTCCTACAGAACCTGTACCTGTCCCTTTAAATGAAGGTGTAAGGGAAATGCAGATAGGAAGCAATGGTTTAAGTGAAATGACCATTAGAAACAATGGTGCCGACACGGTGCCAAGTGAAGGTGCAGAGTTTGTTGAAATGTATAATGATAATGTGGGTCTATGTGCAAGAGATGATGAGGATGATGACAGTCCTTCTCCTTTGCAGGCTGTGATTGGGGAAAAAGCTCCCCCTGTTGGTAAAAATGTGGATGGTATAAAAATGCTAATTGATATTGAGAGCTCACAACTGAGGGAACCCACTGTGAAAAATGTGCAAGTACATGGGGCAGTCCTAGAGGGTGTACCACACGTACTAGAAGTGGATATGCAGTCTCCACAGGTTTCTATGGTTAATAAAATGTCCCAGGTGGGGATTAACTCATCGGTGCCCCTAGAGGACGGAAATGAGAATGACATGAGCAGTATATATGAAGCAGGTGCTATGACCGGCAGCAACTCAGAGAGAGAGGCTGCCATGTTGAGGTCTTGCCAAACTGACGTGGTTACTGGTAGCAACCAGACGATAGTTATACCTGATGTGACGAGAGTACAGTCGGGTGACGTCAGCCTAGTGTCTGAAGCTCATATCCAGACAGTCTTAGATGACCTGACAGGACAGTACAGCGGCAAACAGGAGGCTGCCCTCCCTCTCGCCACACGGTCCCTAGATATGATAGAGAAGGGACAAGCTGTCGTCACGGAGTCACTGAAGATGGCTGCAGAAGGGTCAAAAGAGGAGGAAGAGATGAGTGAACTGAAGGGTCTACCTCCTGGTGTCCTGGGGAGGGGAAAAGACTCCAGAAAGACACAAAAGTCTATAGTAGACATCAACAATGGGCTTGAAGAGTCCCTGGGTGGAAATCCCACAGAGTGTCTAAGGAAGAATGGTGGTACTCCTACAACTGCTGTTACACCAGAACAGAGTGAAGAGCAGCTGGAACAGAAGGCCCAAGAGCGGGGCGCTGCTAACAAGCTGGTCCGAAAAACTAAGAAGACCAAGGCCCTCTCCTTGGCTAGAGCCCTTGAAAAAGCGCCTAAGGAGCAAGATGAATTGGAGAGGCTGAACAAGCAACTCAGAGCAGAGATGGAAGATCTCAGGAGCTCAAAAGATGAAGTCTATGAGTTGGAGAGGCCTAAGCGTGCTCCTGCGCAGCAGGTGGAAGAAAATGAGATACCTGAAGAGGAAGATTCTCTAAAAGATGCCAAGAAGTCAGAGCCTGTTAGGAATGGGTCTGGAGGTGGTGGCGCTGTGGTGCCAGCCGAGGCAGAGAAGATGGAAGATGTATCTGCTGAACCAGATGGTGGTGCTGAGGTGGATGCAGAAACCCAGAGACTCGTGGCGGTGTGTGGCCAGGTCCTGGTCATGAAAGACATTCCCTCTGCTGTCAACGCCTTCCATAAAGCCAGCAGTCTGCTGGGGAAGAAATACGAGGGGACCGACAACCAGTATGAGGGTCCTGTCTACTCCGATGGGCTGGCTCCCCTGAATCCTGCCCGAAAGGAGAACCATGTCCCGGGTGAACCTCTGCAGGGATTGCCAGAAGACGACGAGTCTGGCGAAGGTCCTGATGTCCCCGGTGCCTCCAACCTTGATGAGAAAGAGGAGGAGGAGTTAAGAAGGAAAGCATATGATGCCATGTCCGTGAAGCATAAGACGGCTAATAAAGTGAATGGAGACTCCAAAGAAAAGACTGGAAAAGAGTCTGCTGAAGTGGGGAGTACCACTGAAGAAGCAGAAGATTCTGAAACTGAAGCCAAACCTGACATAACCCCTGGGAGAGTAAAGGAAAAAGAAAGATGCTATCTGTGGATAAAACAAAGAGACAAAAAGAGGCTGACAGGTCAAGGTCCGCTAAAACTGTGGTAGTTGCTAGTAGCGACCAGGTGTCTCTAGTATGGGACAAGATGACTGGTAGGATAGAAAGCTTCGTGTTTGTGACGAACTGGGTTCTGCTGGCGTGGTGGTGGCAGAATAAGGGGAAGCCTGTGAGGCTGGCCACATCTTCCAGGGGGACCCTTGAGCTTAAAGATGGCAAGATAATGCGGGTGCCCTATCACGAGCGACCAGGCGGTACATGTGTTCACCCCCACAGGTGTGAACAGAGGGGGGGATATGTGGCAATGTGAACACTGGGGTGTGCAGTGAAACCCCAGGGAGGCCGTCAGAGAGAGCGTGTCACCAAGGTGCCTGGCCTTGGGGGAGTGAAAGCCCAAGTACTAGTGTTAGTATAGCTGGCTCAGCCAGTTCCAGGGCGGGCTTTTACTGGGAACAGGCAATGTGCTGGGTGGGTGCCTGTTCCCCATGCTCCAGTCCAGGATTTTGGACAATGCCCATGTCCAGGGAGGATATTTAATCCTCTTGTTGGACATGGGTGGGGCCCCACTCTGGAGAGAGCTTTGGAGACAGAGGCTCTGTGTGAGTGGTCTCGGCTGAGTTGGCTGAGGGGCCACGGGGCTAGCGATAGCCCGGAATTGGGGACACAGCGGCGCCTGGAAGGGTCGCAGGGCCACAGTCAGGAGGACTGGTGAGCCTGAATTCCCCAACGGACACTGATCGGAGGCTGTGTGTGAACAGTGCTCTGAACAGCCAGGAGGCTGTGGGACATTGGGCTGGAGAAAGCCGCAGCAGTTCACAGGGTGTGAACTGTACCCACTAGGTGAGTGAGGGACCCAACTAATATGTTTAGTTAGAGCCTAGCCGGGCCAGTGTTTATTGTTTTGCACCTGTTGTGTTGTTTCTGCTATAATAAACGCACTGTTTGGACGTGAAATCCGTTGTCCGGAAGGAAGTTTTTGTGAACGATCCTCGAGACCAGAGCTAACCCCCCACAAGGATTATTGTCACACTGTACAGGATGAAGTCACACTGTATATGATGAGGTCACACTGTATAGGATGAGGTCACACTGTATATGATGAGGTCACACTGTACAGGATGAGGTCACACTGTACAGGATGAGGTCACACTGTACAGGATGAGGTCACACTGTATATGATGAGGTCACACTGTACAGGATGAGGTCACACTGTATAGGATGAGATAACACTGTACAGGATGAGGTCACACTGTATATGATGAGGTCACACTGTATATGATGAGGTCACACTGTATAGGATGAGGTCACACTGTACAGGATGAGGTCACACTGTACAGGATGAGGTCACACTGTACAGGATGAGATAACACTGTACAGGATGAGGTCACACTGTATATGATGAGGTCACACTGTATAGGATGAGGTCACACTGTACAGGATGAGGTCACACTGTACAGGATGAGATAACACTGTACAGGATGAGATAACACTGTACAGGATGAGGTTACACTGTATATAATGAGGTCACACTGTACAGGATGAGATAACACTGTACAGGATGAGGTAACACTGTACAGGATGAGGTCACACTGTATATGATGAGGTCACACTGTATATGATGAGGTCACACTGTATATGATGAGGTCACACTGTTTATGATGAGGTCACACTGTACAGGATGAGATAACACTGTACAGGATGAGGTCACAACACTGTATAGGATGAGGTCACACTGTATAGGATGAGGTCACACTGTACAGGATGAGGTCACACTGTACAGGATGAGGTCACACTGTACAGGATGAGGTCACAACACTGTATAGGATGAAGTCACACTGTATAGGATGAGGTCACACTGTACAGGATGAGGTCACACTGTATAGGATGAGGTCACACTGTACAGGATGAGGTCACACTGTACAGGATGAGGTCACACTGTATAGGATGAGGTCACAACACTGTATAGGATGAGGTCACACTGTACAGGATGAGGTCACACTATATAGGATGAGGTCACACTGTACAGGATGAGGTCACACTGTACAGGATGAGGTCACAACACTGTATAGGATGATGTCACAAAGTGTACGATAGGGTCACACTGTACAGGTTGAGATAACACTGTATATGATGAGGTCACACTGTACAGGATGGGGTCACATGGTACAGGATGAGGTCACACTGTACAGGATGAGGTCACACTGTACAGGATGAGGTCACACTGTACAGGATGAGGTCACACTGTACAGGATGAGGTCACACTGTACAGGATGAGATAACACTGTACAGGATGAGGTCACACTGTATATGATGAGGTCACACTGTATATGATGAGGTCACACTGTATATGATGAGGTCACACTGTATACGGATGAGGTCACACTGTATATAATGAGGTCACACTGTACAGGATGAGATAACACTGTACAGGATGAGGTCACATGGTACTTGATGAGGTCACACTGTATAGGATGAGGTCACACTGTACAGGATGAGGTCACACTGTATAGGATGAGATAACACTGTACAGGATAAGGTCACATGGTACAGGATGAGGTCACACTTTATATGATGAGGTCACACTGTACATGATGAGGTCACACTGTATAGGATGAGATCACACTGTATATAATGAGGTCACACTGTACAGGATGAGATAACACTGTACAGGATAAGGTCACACTGTATACGATGAGGTCACACTGTATATAATGAGGTCACACTGTACAGGATGAGATAACACTGTACAGGATGAGGTCACACTGTATAGGATGAGGTCACACTGTATAGGATGAGGTCACACTGTACAGGATGAGGTCACACTGTATAGGATGAGATAACACTGTACAGGATAAGGTCACATGGTACAGGATGAGGTCACACTTTATATGATGAGGTCACACTGTACAGGATGAGGTCACACTGTATAGATGTCACATATGAGGTCACACTGTACAGGATGAGATAACACTGTACAGGATAAGGTCACACTGTATACGATGAGGTCACACTGTATATAATGAGGTCACACTGTACAGGATGAGATAACACTGTACAGGATGAGGTCACATGGTACTTGATGAGGTCACACTGTATAGGATGAGGTCACATGGTACAGGATGAGGTCACACTGTATAGGATGAGGTCACACTGTACAGGATGAGGTCACACTTTATATGATGAGGTCACACTTTATATGATGAGGTCACACTGTACAGGATGAGGTCACACTGTATAAGATGGAGTCACACTGTATATAATGAGGTCACACTGTACAGGATGAGATAACACTGTATAGGATGAGATAACACTGTACAGGATGAGATAACACTGTATATGATGAGGTCACACTGTACAGGATGAGGTCACACTGTACAGGATGAGGTCACACTGTACAGGATGAGGTTACACTGTATATAATGAGGTCACACTGTACAGGATGAGATAACACTGTACAGGATGAGGTCACACTGTATAGGATGAGATAACACTGTACAGGATGAGATAACACTGTACAGGATGAGATAACACTGTATATGATGAGGTCACACTGTACAGGATGAGGTCACACTGTACAGGATGAGGTCACACTGTACAGGATGAGGTCACACTGTACAGGATGAGGTTACACTGTATATGATGAGGTCACACTGTACAGGATGAGGTCACACTGTACAGGATGAGGTCACACTGTATAGGATGAGGTCACACTGTATATGATGGAGTCACACTGTATATAATGAGGTCACACTGTACAGGATGAGGTCACACTGTACAGGATGAGGTCACACTGTATAGGATGAGGTCACACTGTACAGGATGAGGTCACACTGTATAGGATGAGATAACACTGTACAGGATAAGGTCACATGGTACAGGATGAGGTCACACTGTACAGGATGAGGTCACACTGTACAGGATGAGGTCACACTGTATAGGATGAGGTCACACTGTACAGGATGAGGTCACACTGTACAGGATGAGGTCACACTGTATAGGATGAGATAACACTGTACAGGATGAGGTCACACTGTATAGGATGAGGTCACACTGTATATAATGAGGCCACACTGTACAGGATGAGGTCACACTGTATATAATGAGGCCACACTGTACAGGATGAGGTCACACTGTATATAATGAGGTCACACTGTACAGGATGAGGTCACACTGTATAGGATGAGATAATACTGTATATGATGAGGTCACACTGTACAGGATGAGGTCACACTGTATAGGATGAGGTCACACTGTATAGGATGAGATAACACTGTACAGGATGAGGTCACACGGTATATGATGAGGTCACACGGTATATAATGAGGTCACACTGTATATAATGAGGTCACACTGTACAGGATGATATTAGACTGTATATATTCTACCTAGAAACTAAAAGTAGTGTTGTCTGGCATATAATACTCATAATGCATATTTTTTGGTCTCCCTAATGTTAAAGAAACACCCCCTAAGACCAGCCTGCTAAGCAAGACAATTATCTCTTGGGACATTGTTTTTTTTTTAATTTATTTTTTTATCCTTTTGGAAGAAGCGCTGGCTTGGCTGGAAGTGTGTGTAGGCGGGTGCTTTTTCCTATTAATGTGCAAGCATAACCACCGCTGCTAGATTGCAGAGTGGTCATTAGGGTTGTTGCGATACCAAAATTTTGATTTGATTTCAATACCATAAAAAAGTATACTCAATACCATTTGATACCACGCGAAAAAAATAAAACACCAAAAAAGCCCCGTGCATTCCGCATTTTATGGAATGTCCGGCCCACAATCGAACAGTCCGATCCTATTTTTTGGGGGGAGAAGGTGACTAAGAAATTGAGAATCACGCATTTTTTTTTTTTGTTATGGTGTTCACCACATAGGAGATATTTTTTTATATTTTAATAGTTCACACTTTTTGAGGTGTGGCGATATGTAATATGTTTATTTATTTATTGTTTATATATTTAATATGTAAAATTAGGAAAGGGGTTGATTTATACTTTATTTAATAACTATTATCCCCTTAGGGGCTAGAACCTGGGATCTTTTCACCCCTTGTCCTATTCACCCTGATAGAGCTCACACTCTCCCTGCTGCCCTGTACATAGGGCACACAGCAGCAGGGAGATTACCATGGCAGCCAGGGCTTCAGTAGCATCCTGGCTGCGATGGTAACCGATCGGATTACACCGCTGGGGCTCCGATCCGAAGCTGCCACTGTGCCCTGTGCTGCTGAGGAGAACATGGCGCGCGCTGAGAGCAAATCCTGGTATAGAATCGATATCAGTAGAAAAGTATCGATTGGTTATCGATAATTCGATACCCGCTACAACCCAAGTGGTCATAGCCATGGAAACGAGCAGTGTATAATGTGATGGAGAATCACAATACATTAGTAAGTGCCTGGTATTAAAGGGTTTTTCTGAGATTTTTTTTTTTACTGATGACCTATCCCCAGGACAGGTCATCAGTATCTGATCGGTGGGTGTCCGACAGCTGTTCGAGAAGGCAACGTCGTTCCTGTGAGTGCCGTGGCCTTGTCTCTGCTTTTCCTAAGCCAGTGACGACGCGTTCATCGGTCACGTGGCCTAGGAGCAGGTCATCCCTATAGAAGTAAATGGGACTGAGCGAGATACCAAGCACGGCCACTATACAATGTACGGCGCTGTGCTTGGGCAGCGCGGAAGAGGCCGCAACGCTCACAGGAGCGCCGCTGCCTTGTCAGAACAGCTGATTGGTGGAGGTCCCGGGTGTCGGACCCCCACGATCAGATACTGAGGCTAGGTCATCAGTAAAAAAATAACTTGGAAAACCCTTATAACTTTGTCTACGTGATAAATGCTATTTGCGGAAGTGAGAGGACCCCTTTAATTCTTTCTGATACCAGCTTATGTTACACATATGTTTTTCACATATTTTTTCCCAGAAACCAAGAGGAGCCTTGCCAAGAACACAATAGTCATCACACATACTATGTGGTCTCCCTAATAGACATAGTACGCAGAAATAGTCCCATCGAGGCCTCTCAACTAAAAATATTCTGATAATCTGATATTGCTCCAATGACAAGTTTTTGGAAGAGCTGTTT